>CM019826.1:12438891-12908221 GCA_009763385.1 Coix lacryma-jobi var. lacryma-jobi | reverse complement strand
TCTCCCAGTGCGGCTCCATCTTCAGGTACCCCTCGCACACCGCGGCGAATATGGCGGCGTGCGAGATGGAGTTGGGGGAGAAGTGTTGCAGCTCCACCTCGAAATGGTGGGCCAGCCCTCGCAAGAAGCGGCTCGGCGGGACCCCGCCGAGCCCCATACGGTGGTAGCGCGCGAAGCTCACCACGTACCCCTCCGGCGGGTGCGGCTCCCGGTGCTCCGCCGACGGGATAACCCACCATGCGGGTCCCTCCTCCGGGTTGGGGCGCAGAAGCCCCTGGGCCACCAGCGAGTCCATTTCGCTCTGCGTCACCTTCGACGGGCTCCAGTCCTCGGCCGGCAGCATCTGTGTCTGGGCGGCCATGACGGTGGCGCGGCGCGGATCCGAGCAGCGGACGGGCGGCCGGAAATCCCCAATCGACTAGCTCGAAGGAGAGGGCGCGTGAAAGCTACGGCGGCGGCGAAGGCAAAGGCAAAGTAAAGGTTTCTTTTCCCCTCTTTCGATATTTATAGGGGGAAACCCAGACGGGCGGGATCTCCCACGACGTAAAAAGGTAACCGAATGCATTCAATGCGCCCACCTAACCGCGTCTCGAGCCGGATGCAGGGTACACACGTTACCTCTCCATTCGCTCCACTACCCGGGCCCGCCACGACCGTCGCTCCGGCTTCGCGCCCGCCGCTCTCCCCGACGGTTTCCGCCTAAAAAGGCGTGCCCAACGGGCAGAAGGATTCCCAAACGACGGAGGCTTCTTCACAAAGGTAAAAACGGGCCCCGCCCTAAGTCTCGAAGCAGCGAAGGCTGGCCCTCGAAAAGGGTTCGACAGCCGGCTTCGAGCACCCGAGTCAGGGACACCAAGGGCGCCACTCGCGGCATTACTCGAGGGCCGAGCCCTCGAGGCCCCTCACGTGTATCCAAGGCGGGGAGCTCGACGTGCAGTGAGATCCCCTCGGAGGGAGGCATCGAGCCACCGGGTCCTATCGAATGGACCCGGCACTCCTGCAGACTGAGCACCCATGCTTTATGAGACCGCCTCCGGGCCACAGTCGACCCCTAACGAACGGGGCACGAGCTCTCACTTGGATTCCCCGTTACCAGCTCACCGGGACCTCGATACTCGCCCACTCGGGGTAGTACGAGGCATCCCCCCTCGCATCCGATCGAAAGGACTCGCGGGATGACAAGCCAGGGCAATCGGCATGCCGGACAGCTCGAGGAGCCGGCCAGTCGGTTCAGCCTGGCACCCCTCGACGAAAGAGGGTCTAAAAACTCGGACAGTTGCGACTAATCTCTTTTCTTTTGTGTGAGCATGAGATTTTCAGGCCTCGGTGAAAGCTCGACCCCCCTCTCGCCTGAGCCCTCGAGACCAGGCCCAGGACAAACGCTCGTTCTCCGTCTCGTCCGAGCCCTCCGAGCCAAGCCTCGGACGGAGTCTCCCACGGCAAAGGAAAGTTACCGCGAATATTTAATATTACTACCGAACCACATTTCGAGCCTGTTGACAGGTACGCACGGCGCCGCGATCTCCGCTCCCTGACGATTCCCGCCTAAAAAGGCGCGCCCACTGGGCAGAAGGTTCCCAAACGACGGAGATTCTTCGGGAAGCCCACGAGGGAGTTCTAACCACTCCCCCATGGCCTCGGGGCTACACCCACGGAATCAAATCGACAAAACCCTCGAGACCAGACCAGTTAGCTATCCATCGAGATCCCAATCTGGAGCCCCTGCTCGAATGCAAGCACTCAAACAAGGGCTCGGGGCTACTGTCGGTGGTACAAAAAAGGGTACCCCCAATCAACGCAAACAACCGAACGCTCTATCTCCGTCTCGCCCGAGCCCTCCCAGCCAGGCCTCGGGCGAACGCTCTATCTCCGTCTCGCCCGAGCCCTCCCAGCCAGGCCTCGGCGAACGCTCTATCTCCGTCTCGCCCGAGCCCTCCCAGCCAGGCCTCGGGCGAACGCTCTTTCTCCGTCTCGCCCGAGCCCTCCCAGCAGGCCTCGGGCGAACGCTCTATCTCCGTCTCGCCCGAGCCCTCCCAGCCAGGCCTCGGGCGAACGCTCTTTCTCCGTCTCGCCCGAGCCCTCCCAGCCAGGCCTCGGGCGAACGCTTTTTCTCCTCTCCGCCTCGCCCGAGCCCTCCGAGCAAGGCCTCGGGCGAACGCTCTTTCTCCGCCTCGAGCCTTAACGCACGGACCTCGAGCTGCACAGACAGCCGTACCAGCCCATACCACGCATTTAATGCCTTCACCTACTCCGGTCATGTCCACTAGTGCACAGCGTGTACCACAGTAACTCGGTGTAAAGTCAAGTCTCGTTTTCACCACAAGCATGGGCAAAAGGGCACCAGTACAGCACTGTTCGGCCAAGCCAGGCACTGTAACTCCTCGAGGCCGGCTACGCGCCCCTCGAGCCCTGCACTGTAACCCCTCGAGGCCGGCTACGCGCCCCTCGAGCCCTGCACTGTAACACCTCGAGGCCGGCTCCGCGCCCCTCGAGCCCCCGTGGCACCACCTCGAAGCCGGCTCCGCGCCCTTCGAGCCCTAACTACTTTCGTGCTATTGGAGGACAGGTACCCCAAGACCCGGAGGGACCCCGCCGCGTACTGTACATTCCGGGATGGGTGCTGTACGGCTCCCGCCTTGTCGCGCCACCACGTCCGCGCCCAGGATGGAAGCCACGACCCAAGGACGCCTCAACAGCGACGATCACATCGGCTCCAGTGGCCCCGACAAGACAGGGTTCCTACCCTTCTCCGTATGGGGCACCATACGCCCCGACACCTGTAATACTTTTATGTAACCCGGCCTCCCCTTGCTCTATAAAAGGGGACACTAGGGCCCTCATTCAAAGAGGGAGGGAACACACGAGTCCACCACACAGGCACGAGTCCGGACTCCGGTCCACGCTCACTGAGCTTGTATTCTCCCCTGTACAAGCACTTAGGTGCAAGTAATACAAGAACATCCCCCCCCGCTGGACGTAGGGCCTTCTTTGCCCGAACCAGGATAAATCCTTGTGTCCCCTTGCATCACCATCCAGGAAGAGAAGCACGCGATCATATTACTCGTTGGTGTGATACCCCCGGGTACGAAACACCGACAGGTACTGATTACACTACTTACTATGCTGATTTGAAAACTGAGTTGCTTAAAATGTTTTGAGAAATATTTGAGGAAGTTTGGTGCACCCGGTCAAAAGGTTTGCGGTCCTACGCCAACCACCGGTAGAGAAAACAGGCTTGGGGTTAATATTTGGAGGATCAGGTTTGCCTGGTCCTTCCACTAGCACTATATGTTCTCTTCTCACTCACGCTTCTGAACTTTCAAGCTATTGGGACAGCGATTGCATAACTTCTTATGAGGATGGTTTTGACATTCTCCTGTTTGTGGGAAAGACCACAAACTACATATCCCATCCTGGCTATTATGTGCAGGAGATATCATGTCATTCCTGTTTCCTCTTGTTCTTCAGAGTCTTGTTTAGTTTAGCAGGGAGGGTGCTAGAAGAACGGCGCCGGAGCTGAACCAGAACATGTTTGAGATGCTAACCTTGCTGAAGGACTGGGAGCTAGGAGAGAGAGAACAGCATAAAGCTGCTGATACCAAGGAAATTGAAGATGCATTCAAGAAATCTGTTCATTGATGACCAGAAGATGAAGATGACGCATCTGGTGGCTGAGAGTGGCATACTGTTGTGTGAGTTGGAGTGTACTTTTGTGTGAGTTTAGAGTGATGATGTTATGTGTCTCTCACTCACTTGCTTCTGTAATCATTTGAAATGGCTGTAATAACTTAAGATTAAGACATTTGGAGCTGGCTGCACTCTTTTTTCCTACCTAGGGTTTCTCACAAGGGTGAGTTTTACCTAGGTAGGTTTTTATGATGAGCATTGCACAAAACAGCTCATTTTGATATTTAAATGTGTTCACTTCATCTATGATTTGTTCTCTTGATTTTGATATTTAAAATGGTTTGAGATGTTTATTTGGAGGTATTTTGTGTGTGACGCTATGGGCTGCACGGCCCGTTTTTTTGGTCGGTTCACGAGCTAGCGACCCGAAAAATGTGCCCACGCCTGCCTGGGCGGAAGCCAGGCCTGGCAGGCCGCAGGCCGGTGAGGCACGCCCGCAGGGCACGACGTGCGCCTTGGCCCGGTAGGCACCGTGCCGTGCCGGCCCGGCACCGTGTCGTGTCGTGCCGTGCCGACCCGTTGCCCAGGTATAAGTGCACCCGACTCATACTATGTGCTGAAATTCGGTCAAAATTTAAAAAGTTTGACGGACACACTGTAAAAATCTATTTATTTATGGAAATAATTAGTTATTTTTTACCTACGCTTAATGCTGCATGCGTACGTCTAAAGATTCGATGTGATGGGAAATCTTGGCAAAGCTTGACGAGTTCATGGCAGCTGGATAGGATCCATCGTATCCACATCTATAAACAGGTGGTCTATCAAAACGGTGGGATGGAGGGGGACGGTCTAGCTTTGTTGGGGCTGTGTAGATGAATATGATAGACACAGCTAGTACCCCAGAGGCCTGGGTACCTACCATTTTTTTTGTTTGTAAGCTACTTACAGTGCTTCTATACTTCTAGTGTGGTCCAGCTAAACCAAAACAAGCCAGACATGATCTGCTGGTGTACTTCATTTGCCCAAAACGAACAGTGTATCCCAATCCATGTGTCCACTTGTCACCCATCCAAGCTATGGGTAGCTATCCCCCTGGGGTGATAGCTATCCCCCATCATAGAAAATCCACACTAATATATATATATATATATATATATATAACTGCTATTAAGCATCGTAGTCTCTAAATAATATTTAGAGCGTCAGCCAACGGTTTGACAAACCCGCAACCATAAATAGAAAACTCAGTAGTAAATTAGTTTTACTAGCACAAATGCCCGTGCGATGCATGGAATCTAAATTATAAGGTCAGTCTATGGGAAGTTTTATTGCGTTGTTTTTTCAAGACTATCTATATAGCAAATATATTTGTATGTTGCTACAGGAGAAAGGTCGTGTGGTTGGGAACCGTGTGATCCTTCTTCCTCCTTCTTGGTGGCACCTCTGCTTGTATTCTCGTTTTTGCACACACTACCTCACACAACCCTCATCCGTTGTCCCCTCCATTGGAATTTCAGTATCCGCGATCAGCGACACACATGATCACTGACCCACCCACCTCCTATGCCACCCTACCTAAGCATATGGCTCTTGTCGACTTCATGGACATGATGCCCCTGCCTTTAGCATTGTGCAAACTGTCATCTCCCACTGCCCTAGCGGGCAATGCCCACATCGTCTTGTCTGCCACCGTCGCCGTGTTGTGACCACCAACCCAAACCCTCTTGTATACTCGTCGATGAGTGAATTCTTTCATGGAATCGCGATCCTCGGCACGAGGTGACTCTTCTTCTTGTTTGGCGGGGCACGAACTCACGACTCGTTGTATTTTTGAGTTTGTGCTGGGAAAAATAAAATACAAAAACCACGGAAGAACACACCAAACTATGTCCGAGAAAAGAAAATAATAAAACATAAAAATGTGTCAATGAAGTACTCACTCCGATATCGTGTATGTTTTGCATATCTTACCGATCCAGCGTAGACTACTAACAAATTAACATTTTTTTATTTTGCTAGCAGTTACGCCTGTGTGTTTGCTATGGATCCCAATACATCTTATAATTGGATTATGTGTCATTATTAAAAGCAAGTTTTGATTACTTGTATGAGCACGAATCATGAGTCCACACTCACATACATGGAGGACGTGAGCATATTTTAGAAAGTAAAAAAATAGCAGTCATAATATATTTATAAAGGCAATTGTCTCCTTTGAATTAATTTTTGCTCTGTCATAATTGTCTCCTACAAAACAGAAGAAAAATTAGAAACAAAGGCAATACATGCATACTTTGATTAATTATGGGAGTCAGAAAACATATGCTGAGAATTACACGAATTCTTACCAAGATTGATACATGTGATTATGAGACAAAGGACTCATGAGGGCTTTATATTGTGACGAGAGGGTAAAGTGCAAATTGTGAACATAGATAGTTTCTAGTTTGAGTTCGTCCCCAATACGGAGTATGCTTCCGTTTCATTGTCGACCACGACCACGACCCGGACATGGACTGGCCACCACGTCGGACCTCCTCCTCCTCGCAAGCGCCGGAGAACCCACGAGAACGGGTTTCAATTCCTTCCCTCCATGCTCGCCACCGCCGCAGGTCGCAATGTTTGATGTCAGCGAGGCTCCTGCCCCATATCACCCCTGTTCTCGCACGGCTGCCATGGCCCAAGACCAAGCTCGGCCATCGGCCCCGCCCTCCGCCACCTCACTCCACTTTCCTGACCTATGGAGCACCACGACTCGGTACCGAGCCCAGTCATCGGCCTCGCCCTCACGGCCTCGCTAGCGCACGTGCACGTCGCTCGCTCCACCGACCTGAGCTGGTCCCGCTCCCTCGCCGCACTCCTCCCGCGCTCGCTCCCGGATGCGTGCCTTGCCGCTGCCGTTTCCGCGCTCGGGGATGCCGCACGCGCTACAGCTTGAACATCGCGGTGCGGATGCCGCACCCAGCTCCATGTTCCTCGTAGGGCCACGCCTACAGGTGCCTCGCGCACGCACGCCAGGATGGAAGGGAAGGCCATCGAGGTGTGCAACCGGTGGGTAGATGTCGGCTCAGACGGACTCTGTACACAGAAGCAATGTTAAAAAAAAAGCTAAACACGGACACAAACACTATCGTTAGGTTGGACGAAAAATTTAGACGTGGCAGAAATTTTGCCTCTTTATTATTATATAATATATATACTAGGACAAATGCCCGTGCGTTGCAACGGGAGAAGAAAGAGACTCTAAAATTCTTTTAGGTTGAGTTTAATCCGAAGTTTAAATTTTTAAACTCTAACTATAAATAAACTCTTTTGGGTTTAGTTTAAAATATGAAAGTGATGTAAGGAGATCTATTTTAAAATTTAATTTCATAGTACATATACCCGTACACTGTATCGCGAAAAAATACATTAGGATTGTTCGGCATGATTTATGGCGGTTGTTGCTATTTTGTTGTGATAGAAAAACATTGACCAACTTTGACTGATCATAAGCTTTAGCAAACAAGGTCATTAACACAAAATAAGACATGAATGTTAAATACCTAAATATTTATATTTGTTCCAATCTATTAATTTTTTGAGCTATAATTTTCTTTATGATGGATTCATAGTGTAGGATAATATCATAATGTCCAGTTAATCTATACCTAATAATAAAGAGCCCCGTTAGATGGAGCTTGGGGCCCTGATGGCAGCAACGGTGGCCGATCCAAGGAGGGGCGGAGATGTCAGGTGGATTTGACGGAGCTCACCATAGCGTCATGGGGGAGGTGAGGAGTAAAAAGTGTCTCGCTGATGGTAGGGAGCTCGGCGAGACCGGCTGATGATGTGGGACAGAGTAAGATGAAGGCGAGAGCGACACGAGGAGAGGAGAAGACGAGTGAAAGAAGATACGTACGCATCCACACATACACTAAGCATCGCATTTTTTTAAAAAAAAAATCAGTCAAAAAATTTGTTTGGGGCAGAGGAAGATGAAGGCGAGTGCGACACGAAGAGAGGAGAAGACGGGTGAAAGAAGATACGTACGCACCCGCACATATGCTAAGCATCGCATTTTTTAAAAAAAAAATCAGTCAAAAAATTTATTTACAAGAAAAAATATTAAATACTCAATTTATATTAAAAATAAAATAAAATGGAAGTTACGTAAGGAGCAGCACATGAAAATCCGACGTAAACAAAACAACGGATACGGCCAAAAAAGGAAAAAAAAAACTGACGCGGGCGGGAGCAGCACATGAAAATCTGGACATAAGAACACAACGGTAAAAGAAAGAAAGAAAAACTGATGCGGGCCTAGTTTATGGAATAAATGTTGAACGGAAAAATAGAAAAGAAAATAAATTCGTATATTAAAAATAAAATAAAATAGAAGTTACGTAAGGAGCAGCACATGAAAATCCGACGTAAACAAAACAACGGATACGGCCAAAAAAGGAAAAAAATGATGCGGGCGTGGAGCAGCACATGAAAATCTGGACATTAAGAACACAATGGTAAAAGAAAGAAAGAAAAACTGATGCGGGCCTAGTATATGAAATAAATGTTGAACGGAAAAATAGAAAAGAAAACTGATTCGGAGAAGCAGATTGCCGATCGGTAACAGGGTCGGTTGGACGAAATTTTTTTTGTGCGCAGAAATTTTGGCTCTTTAGTATTAAAAATAAAAATATATATATAAAATATAATTATTAAAAAATAAAAAAAAATAATATATATATAATTAATAAATATATATATACATAAATTTTGCCTCTATGATGTATTTTGATTAGAACAACAACAATGTTGTAAATAGATTAGGACTTCTAGTTATCTTTACATTCACAGAGTTAGTTATAGAAGGCCATACCAAAAAAATGGTACAAAAAAAGAGGCGAAAATTTTGCCTCTTTATTATTAGGTATAGACTTTAGTATTATTAATAAATATATATACATAAATTTTGCCTCTACGATGTATTTAGATTAAAACAACACAATGTTGTAAACAGATTAGGACTTCTAGTTATCTTTACATTCACAGAGTTAGTTATAGGAGCCATACAAAAAATGGTACCAAAAAGAGGCGAAAATTTTGTCTCTTTATTATTAGGTATAGATTATCTTTACATTCACAGAGTCAATGTTGTAAACAGATTAGGACTTCTAGTTATCTTTACATTCACAGAGTTAGTTATAGGAGGTCATACCAAAAATGGTACCAAAAAGAGGCGGAAATTTTGCCTCTTTATTATTATTAGGTATAGAATAGATTATCTTTACATTCACAGAGTTAGTTATAGGAGGCCATACCAAAAAAATGGTACCAAAAAAGAGGTGGAAATTTTGCCTCTTTATTATTATATATATATATATATATAGACTTACCAAAAAATGGTACCAAAAAAGAGGCGGAAATTTGGCCTCTTTATTATTACTATATATAGATATATATTGACTTTAGTATTATTAATAAATATATATACATAAATTTTGCCTCTATGAAGTATTTAGATTAGAACAACAACAATGTTGTAAACAGATTAGGACTTCTAGTTATCTTTACATTCACAGAGTTAGTTATAGGAGGTCATACCAAAAAATGGTACCACAAAAGAGGCGGAAATTTTGCCTCTTTATTATTAGCTATATATATATATATAGATATATATTATTATTATTATTATTATTATTATTTGGGGTATAGATTGTCATCTAGCACAGTTCAAACCAAACGCGCAACCGTAAATTTGACTCCCCCACCTGCAGTCAGACACGCAACCGTAAATGGACTCCCCACAATCGTAATATAACGTGCATCCATTTTCACAATATATATACCAAAGCCTAGTTTTTCTTTTTCTCTTTTTCTCCTAATCCCCTCTCTCCACCCGATCTGGATCTCGCACATGCACAGCAGTGCCAACGGCGAGTTCAACGGCGCACCTGGCGGCGGTGAGGCACGGCGGCCACATCCGGCGGCCCCGACGGGCGCCCCTCCAAGGTCACGCGCCAACTCCACCTTCCCCGACGGACTAGCAGGCGCGGGTGACCTGTCCCCCGCAGCGGAGGAGCAGGCCGCCAACTGCCTCTCTGCTGTGGTGGGCTGCTGGCCGAAGCACTCCGACGCCACTATTGAGAACTCGTCTGTCACCGTCGGCGAAGATGAGGCGGAGAACAGGTCACAACAGAGCGACAGCGACGAGCCAAACGTCATGCGCAGGTACGGAAGGAGGATGTTGCATCAGCGATTCATGCTCTCCTTCGATATGACACCTGTGCAGAATGAGTTGATTACTTTTGTGTGTTTTCAATTCTGAAGCTGTGCCAGATTCTTCACCCTATGAATATATACGTCAGTTTATTTCCATCTATGTCAACAAGGGTGTCATTCGCTTCTAATTTTAAGGCTAAATTATGTGTGCAGTTCCCCAAAATGAACGTGGTTCAAGAGTAAATTTTAAGGCTTAAAGTCAATCTTGAGGATCTGTTGCCTGCAGTAGCATGTTGTCGAAGGATTAAAATATTGGCATTAATTGTAGGTGAGCATATCAACAAAGAATTTCTTGAATATAGGAAGCAATAGTGATTGTTGTTCTTTAGGGTATAATATGATTTTAATTTCTACTCATATTTATTGCAATGATTTTCATAACATATGCGTATCACACGTGCATGTCTATGATCAAAGAATTTATTTTTGAGCCCTAAATTTATTTTTTGCTATACTATAATGGTGTCACCTGATGTGAATTACTAATCCTGTCAGGTCAAGAAATTTCTAGGTAGCTTGAAGAAGAGGTTGATCTGCATGTGGTGTTGCTGCACTATTGAAGCCTTCTATGAAACCTACACAAGGTGTGACTGTGTGGGTTTTGTATAACTCTGATGACCAATTTCACATGTTTATTTGTGCTTATTCGATGTCATCTCCTAGCCAGTTAATGCATTGAGTAACCATGCTCAGTTGTCCTTTGCATGATCTTTTAACTGATGGCTTACAGATAGAAACATGAGATGAGACTAACGAAATTAGCTTTAGTCAGGAAATTCAATCTGTACTCATCAGTGTCCTTTGCTTACCTGTTTAAATTTAGATGAAAAAAATGCAATATTAAGAAGACATTGGATTTCCTTAACTTATTTGTTGTTGTGCAGGATAACAGACTAAAGGGAAATGACAAGTTAGCTTAGGCTGATGGAGAAGAGAAAATGACAGATTAGAAACACCAGGTGAGTAGGTGACATTAGATTTCAGGGTTTTAGTGTTTATTCACTTTTCCTCAAAGAATCCTGACCTGAACCTTTAGATTAGAAGATTTCAGGGTCTTAGTTCCAGCATGTGTCTAGTGTGAGTGAGCACATGTTCGGCTGGTAGCAAAATTGCAATCACCATAATTAGAGAAGTTCAACATTATATTGCAGATATTTTTTGGATTTCCCTGATTTGATTTTTTTCACGTGAAAGTGTTCCCTGTATATAATAGAAGAAAAGAAAATTGATTTAATACTGTCAGTTGTCTTACATTGAATTTAATTTTAAAAAGATCAATATTTTTAGTACCAAATTGATGTCCACTAGAAACTAATTTCCAAACATTTGGGAAGATTTAGGGTGTGTAAACTTCAAAATGTTGAATTTAATTGTTAGAATATTAGTATGAAATGGAGTATGACATTTATTAATATGTTAAAGAAATATTTGTTTTGTGGGTTGTTTTATTTGTGCTATTAACTATCACCACAGTGTTAGCACGGCCAATATACTACTAGTATTAGTAGTATGGCTGCCAGTACTAGATTTTCTATCGTGAGATTTTCAGTTCAAATCTGTCGTGGAATCTCATCTCTTATGTTATGTTAGTAATGAATATTAGCAATAGTATTAACAAGTTGGAGAACAAAAAATCGGTCTTTATCTTCAGTTTTTTCAAATTATGGAGCAATGTTGTTGATGTATGCACAGGTCTGTGAGGACCTAGTGTGGAGCAAACCCCTTGAGAGTAATAACTCATTGTGCAACCATAAAACCATCATTTTTATTACTAGGTGTCTCACAGTAGTCTAACTGCTAGCTAGATTGTCTGGTTTACTCGGGTCTTAAGATTATGTAGTAATATTTTTGGATCCAGTAGTAATATGTACTACTACACTGGAGGTGTAATCCCATAATAAAATTACTGATTTTTAATTAGATAGCTTGTTTTGTACATAATGAGAAGATTACTCCTATGGGTCCACCTCAAGTGGCAAATATTTGACTTTTGCAACCAAAAGTTTGAAGTAAAAGCACAAAAGCTAGTATAAATTAAATCACAGAATCATATGTTCAAGTATCATATGAACGCATTGATGAACATTGTACAATGGAAACAAATTTTATTCCAAAACAAGTAGGAAGTACTCTAAATCAACAAAATACTACTTCAAATAAGAAAAGTTATTACTATACGAGTATAACCATGGTCTGAATTGTTAGGTTAGTTCTATGTGAATCTCCAAGGTAAGTTAGATCAATTCTTCTAGAGTATTTGCATTTGGATAGCTTTCCTCGGTTTTTATATGACTAGTGCTCTGGATGAGAGCTACCAGCGCCTAGAATTAGCCACTGCTCTTATAACAGTAATGATTATTATCAATTTTATTAACAAGTTGGAAAACATCAACATTAATCTTTATTCTATGTTTTTCCAGATTATGGAGCCACGTTGTTGATGCACGCTCCTATATATATATATATATATATATATATATATATATATATATATATATATATATATATATATGTCATGGTGCTCCAACTCTGGCGGAGCGCTGTCCAATTCTGGCAAGAATCCCGATCACGCATGTTGCAGTTGGTGGCTGATTTTGCACCTATCCTCACCGGCCCTGACACTTGGTGGATGATGTTGGGGTTGCAAGACCTAGGCAATTCATTGTTCATATTTGTTTTTTTACTTGGTACGGTTGTGCAAAACAAATCAGTTTGTGAGGATTCAAGGATGCGGTGGAACATTATTGCTTAAAATTAATGTTACGGTTGTGAACAATTTGTTAAAAGTGGAAAATATCATTTTTTTTACTACTAGGGTCCAAGCATCTAAGTCTTGTCTAATGTGTTATGGTTATTTGGAAAATATGTATCAAGTTTTTACTAATAATACCATACAAACATCTATTGGTTCCGTCTTGTCATAGTGTTGCTTTTACGGTTAAAATTAAGTACTTTGACCACCTAGTATTTTTTTTTTTTTTGCAATCTATGAGTTTTTACGGTAAGAGGAACTGTGTTTCTATATCTATCTCACAATGGACATCTACAATGTCTCTAGACACGAATTCACGATTAAAAAATATTAAATTTGACTTCCTGTTGAACCAACATGCTTGACCGATGCAACAATGCAGCACTCAACATTCACAGAGCGGCACATCAGAAATCAGATGTTGCACCAACTTTTACGGTTGCGGAAAGTACCATCAGCTAGCTTTTATGGTTGCAGAACTGAATTACTCCGTACTATTATATATTTACGGTTATAGAAGTCCAAGTAGTTGTGTGGTTGACTTTTACAGTCGCGGGATGAAAATTAGCAGTAACTTTACGGTTGCGGGAATGAGATTGTCTAATGTAGAAAAATAGTAGTAACTTTACGGTTGAGGGAATAAGATTGTCTAATGTCGGTCGCTGGATGAAAATTAGTAGTAACTTTACGGTTGCGGGAATGAGATTGTCTAATGTCTCGTGACGCTCTAAATAGTATTTAGAGCGCTGCGCTCCAAATAGCGGGGTCCTATATATATATATATACACCACACTAATATATATATATAGTTTTCTATACTCCCAAGAGTAGTTACTCCCATCTTCAATAAATCATATTGCATATGTGTATACTTATTTATCAGTTTGAGTATGTTTATATAGTTATTTTAAGATATTTCAAATCTTACTTGCGCAAAAAAATTCAAAAGAACCTATACTTTTTATTATATTACTAAAATGCCACTACAATAGTATATAAATAAGTATGACCATATACTCTACATATGCTGCATACTTGACATATATGATACTCTAGAAGGTCTAGTCTCATCATATACTTCGTGTACATACACTTCGTCGCATCATAAATTCCATAAATCAAAAGATATACACATAGAAGTAACTGCTCTCAGGGAGTATGAAATAATTAGCATTCCGTACTCCCTGGGAGTATCTACTCCCATCTAATAATAACATAGGCACAAGCGAGCGTCCGTGACTGGACAGCTAACGGGCTAATGACAGCGTTCCACCGTTGGTACTCCTAGCGGGTTTAGTAATAGATCAATACCCGTTAAAAAATATACAATAATATATATATAGTTTATTAATTTTTTTTTTTTTTTGCTATACACAGATGGCCTCGCTCGCGCCTGCGACGGCGACGGCGATGCGCGACTCTTCCTTCACCTTCACCGGCGGCGATGACCCTCCCCCGTTGTGCCCCTCGATCTGCATCGGCGAACTCGCTCTATTCCATGGTGTCCCGGCCGTTCTCTTTCCCCCACCCACCCATCCCATGGAATCAGCAGCGCCTCCTTCTCGCCTTCTAGATCTGGCGACTGGCGATGACAGCGACGAATTCCTCATCTCCCCCGATGGCGGCCCCTTCATGGAACTGCCATCCGATGGCTCCGTCCTCGTCAAGCAGCTCCGTGCTGAATTCTGTGTAACATCCCATCGCTCGTGATCTGGTGCTGCCTGCATCGTCCCCAGCGTCGACCCACCTCTGCTCCCGGCAGCAGCAACTGGCCACCAGCCAAGCAGGTAAATGAATTAGATCCGCCACAGCCTACATGTCCAAATTAACAATCTTCATCTTATCTCCATTCAATTACGTCACTGGATCATGAGTATATGCATTTATGACTACATCTGACCCGAATTAGTGCTTGTTAATTTTACGATGAAAGGCACTCTAGATCCATGAGGTATGTGTTGTAATCTCAAATTTTCATCCGAAGTGAACGTGCATGCATGAGTGTAACCATGGTATGATTTGCTACACTATAATATCTCAAGCATGATCTAGTCCATCGGCACCTGTAAAGATTCTTGAATTTCCACTTTGGTAATCACAAACTTGCCCTCTGTTTCTTGACTCTCCTAACGACCAGATATAAATTCACATTCTGACATGCCTTTTTATCATAGAATAAATCCAAACTTATGTGTCTTTGCGTTCTTTATTAGAATCAATAATCAAGAATTAAGAGTATGCTTAGATACTTTTTTCAAATATAAGTATGTTAAGATACCTTTTTCAGATAAGTGTATGTTTGGATACTTTTCTTGATCAGAAGTATGATTTGATATTTTTCATATTACAGTATAACTTGATACCTTTTTCAGATTGCAGTGTAAGAAATGCACATAAGAGGTATGCATCAAGGTTTGGACATGACACGTCTTCTAATTTTTTTTGACATATACAACATTTTTTCTTTTTGGTTTGGAATCATGATGTTCAGGAAGGGCTCAACAACTATATGAGGGATGAGTATGGCACGGTGAAGTAGCAACTTCGGAGTTTATAGCTGAAGCTATCTCATAGTAACTGCATATATTCAGTTTAGATAACTTGTCAACCTGTAGATGCGGAAGAACTGCATATCAGTTTGCCTGTACATGATACATAGAGTTAATGCAATCAATCTGAGAATTGCATATCAGTTTGTCTGTACATACCATCTTTTCAAAAGTATGTATTAATACTAGCTCGTGTCAAAAAAGTATGCATCCATACTAACTGTAGTTATTTTCATTATATGCATATGTAGATTCCATATCTTATGTGATGGTATTATAGCAGGAGTTCAACAGATATATCAGCATAATAGTTTTTTTTCTTATGATCAGTCCGATACTCTATTTAGAATACAATATCACTCAATACCTTTTTTCAAAAGTTTGTTATTATACACTACTTTCATCTTCTTTCAGCTGGAAGTATTACTAGATACATTATTAGACTAGAGTATACCTGATACATTTTGCTTTCAGATAGAGTAGCAAAGCATACATTTTTCAGACAAGAGTATTTACTGTTAAGTTGTCGGATAATAGTATCTCTGGATACTAGCAAAATAACTGCAGATTTAACTTTGACTTTCAGATGGAAGGATCAATATAGTGAAGCAGCCTCTGCCTTTGTCAAAGCTCAGTTAAGATCTGCATTTTTGTAAGTAAAATCTAAATTGAGCTCAACTTTTTCTTTGTTTTCATAGGCATGATATGCCCGATCCGATTGTGACGCTTAATTTGTTGTGTTTCGTTCCCTTCTTAGATCATCAAGACACTGCCTGGCTTGCAACACTCTCTGATAAGCCATCATGAAAACAATCTTCGAGCATTGGTCAACAACGTAATGAGCGATTGCAGCGACAACGCTGTATTTTTCCAGATGATGAGATCCATTCTTTTCAGATCTAAGAATCTTTAGATACCTTTTCTAGATTAAAGTATTGTAGGATACTTCTTTCAATATCGTTGTATTACTAGATATATCTTTATATTACAGTAGTATTGATTCATATGTCTGCATGAAACACATGAAGTATGCGTACATCCTCCTCCCCTCGTAGGGAAGTACATCTAAATCCATATGTGACTAGTTGATTTCCAATGTAATATTATACAAAGTTTTCTCATATTATTAGTAGAAGTATTAGTTCATACTACAAGTGTATCAGGATTATTAGTATTGGCTCATGCTATCAGGACTAATATTGGCTCATACTATACTTGCATGTCTTGGGGTATATGGGCATACTTCTAATCTAATATAATAAAAAAAAAGTATGGACGCAAGTATCATCATACTTGCTTACATACGTCAGATGCAATTGGATCGTGTATATATATGGGTAATACTTATCCGGCCATTCACTCCTCTGGTAATTAATTATTAAATAATATTTACGTACATACTAACAGTACCATCATACGCGCGCTCCACGTACTTGCTTGTATATAACAAACCAATTCGATTCTATCCAAACCCGTTAGAGAGCTTAACGGGCGCGCTACACGTCTTCCGTTATGTACCCCGGACCCTCACATGCGGTGTGCGTATACTCTCGGGCTACTCCCAGTAGTCAAATCATGTATAACACCACCATCCCAAAACAGTGATTTCTAAAAAACAGCGAAAGAGGAAAGAAAAGAATAAAAACAACGTGAGTATCGCGCGAGGATAAGGGCTCAAGAGACCGATGCCGAGCGGGAAGCGAGAAATAAAAAGCAACATGACTACCGTCCTCAACGGAAAACATGAAGCAACGTGACCGATTCTTGGCAGACATTTTGAAAAGCCGTATGAATGAATGTTTGGACAGATTAACTTGAGATCTCCAGGACATGCTTAAGACCTTAGGCAAGATGTAATTTAGATGGTTAATGAAACAAACAACTTTTTATTATGTCTTTTAAGGATAATAAATATTTTTCTGGATTGTACTCAGAACCATTATAATTGTGTTAAAGTTGAGCTATGGAAAAATAATTTTAATTATTCCGTTTTCAAATACAATATGAAGTGAAACTGTAGCGTTAGCACGGACACTAAACTAGTCACACGTAAAACAATATAGGAATTAGTTTATTTAGGAACAGAGAGAGTATGCCAAAATTCCTGGTACACGTTTAGTGTGAGGTACTGGACACGTGACCAAATTAGGTGCCAGATTTCCTGGCGCACGTTTCATCTTGTAAAAGAATTAGGTGCCAGATTTCCTTGCGCACGTTTCGTCTTGTAAAATATTGGGCTTTCTATTGCAGTCACAAACATGTTCATTGATTTAATTTGGTCGAATATAGTATATACAAACTTAAGATATATTGTCTATTGTCCCATAAAGTGTCATATTCTCAATTTCTGGAAAACTAAATATTTTTAATTTTAACTAATAAAGATATAAAAGATGCTACAAAATTAGTATCACTAGATAGATCATCGAATATATTTTTATAATAAATTTATTTAAAGATACAAATATTGCTAATATTTTCTATAAATCTATTTAAATTTAAATTGATCAATATAAGTTATATATATAGTGACATTTTTTATGGGACAGAGGGAGTACCTTTGTTTTTTTATTTCGTGTCTTTCACTATAACTATGCTAGATTTATCAATGTTTGATGAAGTTTGTGCGATTTAGCTTTAATTTATTTTAGATTCTGCAATATATTATTTACACGGTGAAAGAACATTTTATCAGGGCTCCCTTGGATCAAAGGATTCGTAGAGGAAAAATGGAGGATTCAGGTTCCATCCCTTTGGATTGGAGGAATTGTGTGTAGGAAGGAGAGGGAGTAAGGGATAGAGTACACCTTCACGTGCGCTGCCGCGCCGGAGGGCGGCCACTGTTGGAGCCCGGCCGGTGGTGCACCGCATCGGGAGAGAGAGAGAGCCTGCGCAGAGCGGCGAGGGCCTGGCGGGTCGACAGCACGGCCTGGAAGTGGCGGGTCGACAGCCTGCCTGGCGGGTAGGGGAGGCAGTAAAGGGGACGAGAGCGTCGGGACTGGAAGTGGAGGGGGCGTTGGGAGAGAGGAGTCGAGAAAAAGATTTTGTGGGCACCTGGAGGCACTGTTGGTGCTGACATGGATAGGTTCTCTTTTTTCTGGGAAATATATGTGACTAGGTAGCGTGCCCGTGCGTTGCCACGGGATAGATAAACTTTTACATTAAAAATATATGTATCGCACAACAAGATAACAATATTATAAAATTAATATTGATATTAAAGTGGTATTTGATTCAAAAAAACAAAATTTGTAAACTTAACACAATCACGGAGAGCACAGCGTTATATGTTTACAAACTACTACATAGACATTTTCGTGACAAAAATATAAACACAATTCACCTGTAACATTTTTTGTTTTGGCCCAATTTTTAATTGCTTTGTTTTTCCTTTCCTTTGTATACAATATTAGGAAGGGCAGGCGTGGTACAGTTGGTGAGTGCTAGAATGCTAGCTCGCCGAGACGCCATGTCCTAAGTTCGAGGCTTTTGCTTCAATTGTTCCTTTCCCATACCCATTGTGTGGGAGCCTCTGTCCATGGCCTGCCCTTTGTATACACAATTACAATTTACAACCATGGAAATTACAATTTACAACCATAAAACTTGGAAGGAGCGATTACAAATTACAACCATTAAACTTACAATTTACATCCATAGAACTTGGAAAGAGCGGCGACAGGCGGTCAAGCGCTCTACGCTTTTCTGTTTGGCCTAGAACCTTGTCAGTAATGAGGGACTTAAACCTGTTTTACTTCCAAATCCTTTTCCTAATGAGACATAAAGAGCTGCTGTAAGTAAGCACTAAGCAAGGTTGTCAGGTAGTTTCACCTAGCGCAGCAATCAGAGAAGATGATAAAAAAATCATTTCTATGAGCCACGGAGCCAGTGACTCGGCCATTAGTATCTCCTCTGCAACCGGTTCTGAGGACATCATTCCCCTCGTTGCTAGAAATGAGGATATAATGGTGGGAGCAAGTAGATTCTGATATCCATGGGACTGCAGGCAACGTTCAATTAACAGGGGAAAGGACGCGGAGAAAAGAGGAGCATGCAGAGTAACATGGATTGAATAATGGTGTGGCAAGTACTCCAAAACCATTGGAGATCCAGAAATGCAATGTGTGGACATATACACACATTCAACAATTTTGCCTTCCCACACAATTTCGTCTCTCCTACCCTCTCCAACAACTATCTGTCACAAGGTCATTGTACTTGTCCCGTCTAGTATCACCAAAACAGTATCACTAAAAAATATAAAATTTCAACCAAAAACTAGCAAAACTCAATAAATTGATAAATTAATGAACTAAAGTACTAAACCAAAAGGTTTCTTCTCTCTTCTATCATGCTAAGATAAACTATAGTAGATCATTTAACTATAGGACCTAGGCAGCTAGTGACGACCCTTGATATATAAAGGAGCTTTGAAAGGTCCTAAATGGCTAGAGGGGGGTGAATAGCCTAATAAAAATTCTACAAAACACTTAGAGCAACTAGTTAGACAATTACAAAGCGAAGCTTTTTGCTCTAGCTCTACTAAGTGTTGCAAGCCACCTATCCAACAATTCTAGTAACCTATAATCACTATGTCACACAAAAGATATGTTACTACTCTCTAAAATAATGAGTTAGCAAAAAATAATTACTTCTAATTAGAGAGCCACTTCTACCAACAAATATCTCTACACAAGTGATAACGAAAGTAATACAAGGATAGAGAGATGTACCGACACCGGCAAGAGACAATCAATCACAATAAGAATACCAAGAAACTTCGGGAGAAGTCAAAAGAGGCAAGAGACACAAAGATTTTCTCCCGAGGTTCACGTGCTTGCCGGCACGCTACTCCCCGTTGTGTCGACCAACCACTTGGTGGTTCGGCGGCTAATAGGTGTTTCACAAACCTAGCTCAACAAATGAGCGCCGCAAGAACCAACCTACAAATGGAGGTAACTCAAAGACACCCGCAATCCACTAGAGTTACCTTTTGGCTCTTCGCCGGGGAAGGCACAATACCCCTCACAAATCACCGGGAGATGGCCACGAACAATCACCACTCGTGCCAAAACTCCTCCGCTGCTCCAAGCCGTCTAGGTGGCGGCAACCACCAAGAGTAAAGAGAATACCCGCAGCAACAACAATCCCCAAGTGCCACTAGATGCAAACTCACAAGCAAATGCACTTGGATCCACTCGATCTCACTTAGATTCACGCTATCAAGCAAGGAGATGAGTGGGAGGGAGTAGATCTTGCTCAAGAGGATGTTCAAGAGGTTAGAAAGTCAAGAGGAACCCCCACTAGCCGGCCACCACCTATTTATAAGAGGGGGAAGAAGACAGCAAGTCGTTCCCCCCTTTTTCCCGAGCTTCTGCGCCTGCGGTCGGTACAACCGACGCCAGGTCGGTACTACCGACCACAAGGCCCGGTACAACCGACGGCACAACTTATGACCGTTGCACACAGCGTTGACCAAAACGAACAACCGACTCCTGGTCGGTACCTCCGACGGTCGGTAGTACCGGCCCTAAGGCGGTACTACCGACAGTCCAACATGACGGCGAACAGAGAGCATCTCACAAAGGGACTTGGTCCCTCGGAAACTACCGCCCAAAGGTCGGTACCTCCGAGGTCGGTGGTACCGAGGTTATGGCGGTACCACCGCCAGACCATTTTCAACTCAACACAGAGAGCAACGCGAAACCAAGATACTACCGACCTCGGTCGGTACCACCGCGGGCGGTACTACCGAGGTAATGGCGGTACTACCGGCAGGCCAAACTCAGCTCAACAGAGAGCCTGCAAAACCCTTCAGGGCCATGGTACCACCGACCCTCTCGTCGGTACCACCGCCGGCGGTAGTACCGAGGTTATGGCGGTACTACCGCCAGGCCAAAACTGCCCCAACACAGAGAAGGTTGCACGCAGCACCCTTGGGCGGTACTACCGACCACCCTGGTCGGTACTACCGACCACACCCAGAAAACTTCTTTTTCTACACTGTGTTGATCCAAATCAACTCCACCGCCTTCTCCTTTGCAAAAGTGCTAACACCAACAAGTGTACATCATCAAATGCATGTGTGTTAGCATTTTCACAATCAAAGGATTAGAGGTTAGCACACTAGGTCCTAATGCATATGCATGTATGAATTCACCTAGTGGCACTTGATAACCGCAATCACCGAGATAGTCCCCTCTTAATAGTACGGCTATCTATCCTAAACACACTCACACCCTCTATGGTGTCTTGAGTGCCAAAACAAAATCCCTATTTATACCTTTGCCTTGATCTCCGTAGGGGTTTTGCTTTTCTCTTCTTCTCTTTCCAAATGTGGAGCACTTGATCCATCTTTTGGTCATCACCACCAATACCATGATCATTATCTAGCTCCCGCACTTGGTGTGTACCAACCTAGCTCATAAACACTTCATGACAAGGTTAGTACTCTAGGTGACATCAATTATCCAAAACCAAACAAGGACTTTCAAGCTTCTTCTTGGATGTTGGATTGTTGCCAGGCTCGCCTACTTTAAAACTTCCATTCATGATGCGTTCTTATTAGTATATACACCTCAGTCATTGAAGTATTATAATAACTATATGCATGATTCAGAGTGAATTAGTAATATCTAAGAACCAACGAGCAAGAGATGAGCTCAACAAATTTACATAAGCATGTATGGAGTATGAACGCACTCTGCACTTCCTACCTATGGATCTCCGGCCCAAATCATTGAAACACGAGCTAAAACTCCTCTCACTTCACCTTGTAAATAAGGATCGCAACATATACCAGGGCTTAATTGCAAATAATTTTGTCAAAAGACATTCAGATTTGTTTCAATTTTTAGATCAACACATAAACATCAGTTGATTATCAAACTCAAATAGTAAAAAGGTAAAATTATTGCATCACAGTGCTCGAATTTATTGGCAGTTGATTGTTGCTTTAGATCTTAGCTTATGTGGCAAGGTAACATGGACATATCAAAGTTTAGCAAAATCAACTATTAACTAAATGATATATAGAACTCACCTAACTAAGTATCATTAGATATTTTATTAGCTATTCATAGTATACTTATTTGATGCCATAAATCTTTGTAATTCTCTATAATTTTAATTTGGTCAATCTTGAAATGTTTTGGCTCTTCAAGAAAGTTGGAGCGACTTATAATTTGGTACGAAGGGAGTATCTTTTACCAAAGGAAATAATCCCCAGAGCTAACTTATTTTTATTTTTGTTTTCTGAATGAAATATATGTCACCAGTACCATGATCGAACAGGATTTTCGGATAACATACTTAACAAAACATTGCGATGAAGGGGAATGGGAAATCATATGGCTTGATGGTAGATTCACATGCATGTGAATGCAACCCATCTATTATTTGTCTATTTTATATTCATTAAGGTAGAAATAAATCTCACTCATCCGTACAAGTCGCACCTGTCACAGACGGGCTTCTCTGCCTTAGATTATGGCCTTTTATCTGCTTCTGCATCTGTGGCAAGTCATGCTCCAGCACATCACTAAGCCCCTTGGATGCTTCTGCAAGCTCCTTAGGACTAAAAACCATATATGAGTAAGGTATCAGCTGGGACAGTTTCTAGTTCCGAACATATAATCATACTACCATATGAATGAACAAGGTTGTTGTCGTAAAGCACTTGGGTGAAGGATCATACCTGATTGTGAGGGGAGGAGCAAGTCAAGTTATAGTGTTATGTGTGGGTTTTGCTAAAATGCCTCTCCCCTTCAACTTGATGCAGATGTCATATGCAGAAGCAGAAGATAGCGCGTCATCGTCGTTGTGTTTAGCAAACCCCTCCCGCACACTTCTCTTATGATTTGAGGGAATTCCTGTTGGAACTTATATAACAGGTCCCTAAACTCTTATCCTAGCTTTGAAGCCCTGCAGTGGATGAGGAGAAAATATCACCAAGTGGATGGATATAGTACTCCTTACAAGACAATCTGCCAAACTAACAAAGTTTCTTGTAAGGGAATGTACCTGTCAACAAGACCTTCAGCTCTGACCACTTTCAGTGATTCAACTACCACAGCGCTAACCGTTAATGATAACTAAAACAAAATAGAAAACACCAAGGAAAAGTGCTACAAACACAAACCACAACTATATATTTGAGATCAAATTGTTCATGATTTAATAATTGCTAGGAAGTGGTTAGTTTCTTACAGTAAGTGAAATATGTGCTCAGAACAGCCAATGCCAGATACAGCATGATAAACACATACCCCAGCTTCACCCTAGCAAATAAAAAACCACAAATTCAATCTCCATGATCTGAAATGAATAGTAATTGTCAACATGTGAAACATGTAAACTAAAACAACATATGTTTGGCACTGACGTTATACAGATAAATTACCTTCAAAGATTTTCTTTAACCCATCAATACTTCCAAAATTAACTTTAAGATGGTCAGGAACCAAAGGATCAAAACCACGAATTGCATCATTGTCACAACTCATGGAAATAACACCAAGAGTTCGACCATGGAAACACCCACAGCAAGGAACAAGCAAAGCCGGCAAAGCAGCAAATATTTTGGCAAATTAGCGGAATTTTCTACTTCTGAAGATCATCAATTTATGGACTATCAAGAAAGATATGGCATGCACCAAACTTGCACTAAACGGAATTAAGAATAAAAAGAATATGTGTCTTTTAAGATTGTTTGTTGATATTAAACTTTCTGAATTTATATAAGAAGTAAAATAGGGGTATATATATATATATATATATATATATATATATATAAAGACAATCAAAAGGAAAAAGAGCATGTACATGATTTGCATCTAATTATAACTTAGAGCACATCATCCAGAAGCCCACAGGCTATGCAGTAACAGGATTTCAAGAATTGATTGATGCAACCTCTTCATCTAGTAAGAATCTACTTAAAAGCTTACAACAGCTTTGTAGTCACAAGATAGAACTTCAGGGAAGCACAAGCAAATCCACCTTTTAGTCTTTTTAGTTGTGAGAGAAATAGCCCAAGGGGCATTTACAAAAATTCATTGCTAAGCATTTTTATCAGATAGACAGATGATCCAGTAATGTCAGTCACAGTGCCACATACAGTTAAAAGGTTTGGTGCATAAAAGTACACAATTGTTTTTTATATAGTTTAAAAAGAGCTGTCCACAAAATGGTTAAGTTTGGGAGATGGTTGATACATGCTGATGACACTCTTTCCTAGTCTGAAATTGCAGAGGCACCCCCATGAAACTATAAATTATTCTTGGTAGAACTGAATCTGCAGGCAATTATATAAAACAGAAGGAGCTATCTGACTAAACTTTTGGGTACAATTAGTTTCATAAAAATCAGATCTCACCTCACATTAAACAACAAATACTTGTCTCTGCATTGTGGTCAGCCCATCTCGCTAGTGAATGTCACTATCCTTAATCAACAGACAGTAGTAGCAACTGATCCCATTGGCTTGATTGTAGTAGCAACACATGGGATGACCGCATCGGAGATGGTCAACAACCAATCACTTGATCAACTGATAGTAGTAGCAAAACATGGGCTATGATAATGGACGAAGGAAAAACAATTGAGATGAAATCCATATGAATATATGAAGGCATACCTCACTCGTTAGATGGAATGGAATTGAGTAGAATCAACAGGTACCAGCCAGGTAATAAAAAACAGATCCTAGTAGTTGACCAATTTGTCCAGCCCTACATAGAAACATAAACATTCAAAATTCACATAAGATGAATGGGCAACCAACAGACAAAAAGGGCAAAATTATGAAAGCGAACTGGATCTCAAGATAGCAGGAAAAACAACAGTGATTCGTACCTGGTGTGAAGATTAATGAGAGCAAGTGCGCGGGTCTTCGGAGTGGACGCCGCCTCCTCTTCTCTTTCTGCAGATCAAGGTCTCCACCGTGGATATCGGGGATCCTGGCCTCGGGCATTGATTTTGCAAGACAAAGAAATCGAGAGATGGCCGAGGCATGTACGGTCTCACAGCACTCGCCAAGCTGTCGGGATCCTCATGCTCCGAGGCCGCCAGTGCCCTCCATGAAACCACGCAGGGCCCTCGTGAGTTCGTGGCACCTCCATACTGCCACGGATCCACTAGAGGCTACCATTCTGGCGTCGTGGAAATCCGGTGGGCACCGCTCGCGATGGATTTGAGGCGAAAGGGAAAGGTGAAGAAGACAAGCGAGGGAGAGAAACTCACGGAGGAAAGGGATTGGGCATCGATCGCCCCCTCTGCGATGCGGGGTTGGTCCGGGCGCCGACAAGAACCGGTAGATTAGCGGCGATTCCTTTTTTTCTCGCATGGAGCGGACCGACGTAGATTTCGTTTTTCTGGTTCGCATAGAAGGACAGACCGACGGATCGAAGAATGACGGCAGGGCATCGCAGGGCATCGCGTGGATTAGGCTTGTTTCCTTTTCGTGTGCATGCGTGGAGGCGCCGAACGGGATCGCATGGCAGGACGAAGTGAAGCGATTCATTTGTCGCACAAAAAAATGTCCCATTTTTAGTCTTTTTAGCTTGTTTCATTTTCGTGTGCATGCGTGGAGGCGCGGAACGGGATCGCACGGCAGGATGAAGTGAAGCGATTCATTTGTCGCACCAAAGAAATGTCTCATCTTTAGTCTTTTTAGTTGTGAGAGAAGAGATTGTAGGAGTGTCGGTGTTTCGTACCCGGGGTATCACACCAACGAGTAATATGATCGCGTGCTTCTCTTCCTGGATGGTGATGCAAGGGGACACAAGGATTTATCCTGGTTCGGGCAAAGAAGGCCCTACGTCCAGCGGGGGGAGATGTTCTTGTATTACTTGCACCTAAGTGCTTGTACAGGGGAGAATACAAGCTCAGTGAGCGTGGACCGGAGTCCGGACTCGTGTCTGTGTGTGGACTCGTGTGTTGTGTCTGTCTTGAATGAGGGCCCTAGTGTCCCCTTTTATAGAGCAAGGGGAGGCCAGGGTTACATGAAAGTATTACAGGTGTCGGGGCGTATGGTGCCCCATACGGAGAAGGGTAGGAACCCTGTCTTGTCGGGGCCACTGGAGCCGATGTGATCGTCGCTGTTGAGGCGTCCTTGGGTCGTGGCTTCCATCCCGGGCGCGGACGTGGTGGCGCGACAAGGCGGGAGCCGTACAGCACCCATCCCGGAATGTACAGTACACGGCGGGGTCCCTCCGGGTCTTGGGGTACCTGTCCTCCAATAGCACGAAAGTAGTTAGGGCTCGAAGGGCGCGGAGCCGGCTTCGAGGTGGTGCCACGGGGGCTCGAGGGGCGCGGAGCCGGCCTCGAGGTGTTACAGTGCAGGGCTCGAGGGGCGCGTAGCCGGCCTCGAGGAGTTACAGTGCAGGGCTCGAGGGGCGCGTAGCCGGCCTCGAGGAGTTGCAGTGCCTGGCTTGGCCGAACAGTGCTGTACTGGTGCCCTTTTGCCCATGCTTGTGGTGAAAACGAGACTTGACCTTTACACCGAGTTACTGTGGTACACGTTGTGCACTAGTGGACATGACCGGAGTAGGTGAAGGCATTAAATGCGCGGTATGGGCCGGTACGGCTGTCTGTACAGCTCGAGGTCCGTGCGTTAAGGCTCGAGGTGTGGGGGCGCGTTCGACCGAGGCCTGGAGGGCTCGGGCGAGACGGAGAGCGATCCCGCTCGCCCGAGGCCTTGCTCGGAGGGCTCGGGCGAGGCGGAGAAGAGCGTTCGCCCGAGGCTGGCTGGGAGGGCTCGGGGAGACGGAGACTGAGCGTTCGCCCGAGGCCTGGCTGGGAGGGCTCGGGCGAGACGGAGACAGAGCGTTCGCCCGAGGCCTGGCTGGGAGGGCTCGGGGGAGACGGAGACTGAGCGTTCGCCCGAGGCCTGGCTGGGAGGGCTCGGGCGAGACGGAGACAGAGCGTTCGCCCGAGGCCTGGCTGGGAGGGCTCGGGTGAGACGGAGATAGAGCGTTCGGGTGTTTGTGTTGATTGGGGGTACCCTTTTTTGTATCATCGACAGTAGCCCCCGAGCCCTTGTTTGAGTGCTTGCATTCGAGCAGGGGCTCCAGATTGGGATTTCGATGGATAGCTAACTGGTCTCGAGGGTTTTGTCGATTTGATTCCGTGGGTGTAGCCCCCGAGACCATGGGGGAGTGGTTAGAACCCCCTCGTGGGCTTCCTGAAGAATCCTCCGTCGTTTGGGAACCTTCTGCCCAGTGGGCGCGCCTTTTTTAGGCGGAAACCGTCAGGGAGCGTAGATCGCGGCGCCGTGTGTACCTGTCAACAGGCTCGAAATGTGGTTTGGTAGTCTCATTAAATGTTTACGGTTACCTTTCCTTTGTCGTGGGAGACTCCGTCCGAGGCTTGGCTCGGAGGGCTTGAGCGAGACGGAGAACGAGCGATCGTTCGAGGTCTGGCCTCGAGGGCTCAGGCGAGATGGGGGTCGAGCTTTCACCCGAGGCCTGAAAATCTCATGCTCACATAAAGAAAAGAGATTAGTCGCAACTGTCCGAGTTTTTAGACCCTCTTTCGTCGAGGGGTGCCAGGCTGAACCGACTGGCCGGCTCCTCGAGCTGTCCGGCATGCCGATTGCCCTGGCTTGTCATCCCGCGAGTCCTTTCGATCGGATGCGAGGGGGATGCCTCGTACTACCCCGAGTGGGCGAGTATCGAGGTTCCCGGTGAGCTGGTAACGGGGAATCCAAGTGAGAGCTCGTGCCCCGTTCATTAGGGGTCGACTGTGGCCCGGAGGCGGTCTCATAAAGCATGGGTGCTCAGTCTGCAGGAGTGTCGGGTCCATTCGATAGGACCCGGTGGCTCGATGCCTCCCTCCGAGGGGATCTCACTGCACGTCGAGCTCCCCGCCTTGGATACACGTGAGGGGCCTCGAGGGCTCGGCCCTCGAGTAATGCCGCGAGTGGCGCCCCTTGGTGTCCCTGACTCGGGTGCTCGAAGCCGGCTGTCGAACCCTTTTCGAGGGCCAGCCTTCGCTGCTTCGAGACTTAGGGCCGGGGCCCGTTTTTACCTTTATGAAGAAGCCTCCGTCGTCTGGGAATCCTTCTGCCCGTTGGGCACGCCTTTTTAGGCGGAAATCGTCGGGGAGAGCGGCGGGCGCGAAGCCGGAGCGACGGTCGTGGCGGGCCCGGGTAGTGGAGCGAATGGAGAGGTAACGCGTGTACCCTGCATCCGGCTCGAGACGTGGTTAGGTAGGCGCATTGAATGCATTCGGTTACCTTTTTACGTCGTGGGAGATCCCGCCCGTCTGGATTTCCCCCTATAAATATCGAAAGAGGGGAAAAAGAACCCTTTACTTTGCCTTTGCCTTCGCCGCCGCCGTAGCCTTTACGCGCCCTCTCCTTCGAGCTAGTCGATTGGGGATTTTCGGCCGCCCGTCCGCTGCTCGGATCCGCGCCGCGCCACCGTCATGGCCGCCCAGACACAGATGCTGCCGGCCGAGGACTGGAGCCCGTCGAAGGTGACGCCGAGCGAAATGGACTCGCTGGTGGCCCAGGGGCTTCTGCGCCCCAACCCGGAGGAGGGACCCGCATGGTGGGTTATCCCGTCGGCGGAGCACCGGGAGCCGCACCCGCCGGAGGGGTACGTGGTGAGCTTCACGCGCTACCACCGTATGGGGCTCGGCGTCCCGCCGAGCCGCTTCTTGCGAGGGCTGGCCCACCATTTCGAGGTGGAGCTGCAACACTTCTCCCCCAACTCCATCTCGCACGCCGCCATATTCGCCGCGGTGTGCGAGGGGTACCTGAAGATGGAGCCGCACTGGGAGATGTTCGTCCATCTCTTCCGGGGCGAGCTCTTCATCAAGTCCCTGAAGCCCAGCGGGAGGCAGCCCGTGCGCATGGGCTCCCTTGCCATCACCGCGAGGGCGGGGACCTCGTCGGCCAATGTCCCCCGCGAGTACCTGCGATACAAGCTTTCCACCAACCAGGCCGGGTGGGACGACCATTGGTTTTATCTGCGGAACTAAGGTGGCCTCCTTCCGCAGTACACCGGCAGGGTCCTTACTCGATGCCCGGAGAAGTGGACCTGGGGCGTTGCGGCGGACAGGCAACGCCACCTGGCCCCGCTGATGGAGATGATGAAGACGCTGGTGGATGAGAAGAAGCTGACCGTGCAAGCGGTCATTTGGGCGTTCCACCAGCGAAGAGTTCTTCCGCTGGCGGACCGCCCCCTTCTTATGCACGAGATGGGCCCGCAGGCTCAGCTCGAGGCGCTCAATCGCTCGAGGATGGCCGAAGAAAGGCTGTCCCGGAACGAGGGCGTCTCCCGGGTGTCGATCACGATCCAGGGGTCGTTCGTCCCTGAACTCTCCAACCTGGTTGCGATGGCACCCGACGAGGGGTGTCTTGACCTGGTAAGCCTACCTCGAGTCAAGCTATCTCGAGCCTCCTCCCCCTTCTTCCTCCTTCGATCCGTTTGCATCCGTCTTGTGGTTTGTCTCATCATGCTTCTTCTTTCTTCAGGGGGCATTTACTTGTCGCGCGTCGAGGCCCCCGGTGAGGGAGGACGCCGCGGATTCACAGGTGAGGCGCCTCTCTGCTCAGAAGGACAAGGAGAGCAAGGATGCCAAAAAGAAGAAAGAGAAAGATAAAAACTTGCGTCGCTTAGCTCGGGAGCAGAGACTGGCGAAGGCTCGTCGTAACAGTCAGCCTGGGGACGGGTCCCCCGAGCTGAGCTCCTCGAGCTCGGAGGAGGAGAGTGGTGAAGAGGAGGAGGAGGGCGACGACGAGGGGATGGATGCGCGCTTGATGCGCGCGGGGCTCGTCGATGACAGGGCTGACCGCTCCTCTGTGCAGGAGGGTACACTGGAGGTCCCACCGACAAAAGGGTCGCGCGGGACGCAGCCGCGGAAGGCGGCGCCGATCCCTGCCTCGTCGGGGGCCCGAGGTCCGTCGAGCTCCGCGCCGGATGTGCCCCTGGTCGCAAGGAAGCCTCGGACCCGGAGCGCCTCCGCCACAGCACCAACGGAGGCCGCCCCCGCATCAGCCCAGACGGGGGTCTCGAGAGGGGTCGGGCCTCGAGAGGCGGTCGACAGGTTGAGAAGGGTTTCGGGCCCGACCCCCGCGAGCCGTCAAGGGCGCCGTCGAGCCCGCGGAGGGGCGGGCGCCAAGAAGAGGCGTCGAGCCCGCGCCATCACGAGCGTCGGGGAGGGAGCCCCCGAGCGTCTCGTGACCAGGGGCGCGAGCGTCCCCGGAGTCCATCGCCGCACCACCGCCGGGACGCGGAAGCGGACGCGGGAGGGCGCGACCACCAGCGCGGGCGCCGGAGCCGGTCCCGGAGCCCGCGCCGTGGCGAGCGCCACGACGTCAGCACGAGGGTGGTACGGTCGCCCTCCCGCGATGTGGGGCGGAAGGAGGGCTCTCCCTCGAGGTCGAGCCATGGGAAGCGTCGGGAGCCCTCCCCCCATCCTAGCCCTGTGGAGACGGCCCAGGCGCAGGGCTCGAGCCGTGGGGTGGGCTCGAAGCCCCCGAGTGGGTCCGGCGATTCCGGGAAGAAGCCCAGCCGCCGCTTCGGGTGAGTAGTTTCCTTGGGTCTCGTCGGTAGTGAGGCTTCACCTCTTTGCTTTTGATGACGCGTGCTCCGTTTTCTCAGGGGGAAGCGCTCCTACCAGGAGGTGGACCTCGCTTCGTCCAAGCGGGCCAAAACCTCGAGCCCCGTCGAGGCACAGGCACCTCGAGGTATGGCACCTTCCTCCGCTAGAGAAGCCGCTTGGCTGGAGAAGGCCCGAGCCGCCATGGCTCGAGGGGGCCGGATGATCGTCGCGAATTTTGGTGAGGCCGTCGCCATCGACCACAGGGGTCGAGGTACTCTTCCTGGTTCTGACATCTCCGTCATCTCGTATTGCAGGGGCCTCAGCTCATGGCATCGAGTCTGCCACCACCGTATCCGCCGAAGCGCTGCCTCCTCCCCCTCCTCCTCCTCCCGCGATGGTGCCAACTGGGAGCGTCATCCTTCCCCTCACCACGACGGGTGTTCCGGGGGAGGCGCCTGGGGCGAGCACGGCCCCGCCGGCGTCTGGGGCTGAGGAGACTGCGCCCCTTGTGGCTCCGACCAGCACGGGCCGGGCTGCAGAGGAGGGAAGGGGGGAAGAGGCGTCGGCGGAGAAGGAGCCGACGGTGGAGGACCTCCTGAACGAGCTGGAGCAGGGGCCGCTCCTTGCCGCGGGCTCGATGACGGTGGAGGCGCCCGAGGTGCCGGCTAGCGCCGACAAGGCGCCGGAGGGCCCGGCCGGGGAAGAGGGCCCGGGGTCGAGCCTTCCCTCGATCGATCCGCAACAGGAAGTGTCGGCGGAGGGACGGAGGGAGTCGGGGCCCGTGCCGTCGGGCGGCGGTTCGCTGTCGGGGCAGCTCGAGGCTGAGAAGGATCTGCCCGACATTGAACTCGACCGACCGATATGGCCGTTTCCCGTCCCATCGAGCCCGCCCCTTGCCGTGGTTCCCATCGAGCAGCCGGCCCAGCGGGGGGCCCCGCGCGAGGTGCGGTCCATCTTCCGGGAGGTGGCCGTGCTTATGGCGGAGGCGGAGCGGTCCTGCTCCGAGGAGGCGGGCCGGTCCGCACAGGTGTTAGCCGCCCTCGCGCGGGCTGAGGCGGAGCTTCGAGATCTCCGCGCGGAGCTGAGCCGGAACGCCCAGATGGCGAGCCGGCTTAACGAGGCGGAGGCGGAGGTCCGGGTGGCTCGAGGCGAGGTCGCTCGATCCAAGGAGGAGGCCGCCGCCGTTCTCGAAGCATCGAGGAAGGAGGCCGCGGACGCCCGAAGCGAGGCCACCTCTGCCCGGGCTGAAGCCGAGGCGGCGAAGCAAGAGGCTGCTGACGCCCGTGGCGAGGCCGCCGCTGCCCGAACCGCAGTGGAGGCGGCGAGAAAAGAGGCCGAAGACGCCGTGAGTGGTGCCGCCACCGCCCGAGCTGCCGAGGGGGCGGCGCGGCAGGAGGTGATCCGCAAGGATCTGGCCCTGGTGGAGGCGAGCCGGCTGATCGAGGACCTTAGGTCCGAGAAGCTCCTCACGCTGGCCGAGAAGCGCAGGCTGGAGCAGCGTGCTGAGGGCCTGACCAGCGACCTCGCCGCACTGGGGCAACACTGCGACGGTGAGGCTTACACCTTGTTCTTGTTTGGGTCTCGAAGTTTTTTGTTACGCCGCCGTCTCACTCTTCCTTGTTTGTTGCGCAGGGGTCGAGAAGACGGTTGAGGAGCTCCGCGGAACGAACCAGGCTCTCTTGGACCAACTCCAAGATGAGACGATGGTGGCGGAGCGGGCTCGCTCCTCTCTCGACCGGCTCGGCCCCATGTGGGGTGCTCCTCCTGTGACCGCGGCAGAAGGTGCAGTGGCTCGGGGCGATGCCTTGGTCGACGCCTTGTGCTTCTTCGACGCAGCCGCGCGGAACCGTGTCCGGCAAGCTCTCCATCACGGCGTCAAGCAGACACTCGCGGTTGTTCGCTCTGGTTTCCGCTTCCCGGTCCACGTTGTCGCGAATGGCTTCATCGAGATCGAGGGGAAGGATGAGGAGTGGAACAACCGCCGTGTCGACAAAATTTTCGAGAAGATGGAGAGGCCGGGGACGTCGCTCGCGAAGATCTTCGAGGAGGACGTGCTGCCTCCTGACGCCAGCAGCGGTGTCGGGAGCCCTCCTCCTTCGAGCTCGGGCGTCGAGGTCGAGCCTGCCATCGTGGACCTCGGGGAGGAGTACCGCACCGACGAGGACTGAGGCCTGCGTGCCAAATTTGGGCGTCGAGGCCCTTGTAAGAATTCTATGACATAAATGAGGGTACGTCGAGACCCGAATGTATATGTGATTTGTTTATGAAAAGAGTTGTTTTCTTTTCAAATGCGTTTGACCGCTTCTCTTTGTCGCAAGCTCGAGTTTCTGCTAACTTAGTCTGTGTTCCTTCGATACGTCGCGAGCCCCTCGAGGGGAGGCGTGGGTAGGGCACCGTAGCTCGGGGGCGTAGGTGGGCGTCTACGTCGACGCCCCCCGACCTTGGAGGCTCGAGGTACTTTAAGATTTAGACGTCGTTAGTTCACTCGAGGTGCGAGTCGAGACGAGGGTCAAATTTTTGAAAAGAAAACACGCGTTTTTTTTTCGGAGTCTGGGGGCGTTTACCCCCTTGTCAGCCCCCGAGGGAGGCTCGACCCTGAGCTAGGCAGGGTCGAGGCTACCTTGAGTTGCTAAGTAACATGAAAGATGGCGCACGAGTTGGCCCATTTATATTCAACGTGTTTGTACAAAGCAATAAAATGAACAAGGCCTCGAGGCCCTTAAGGGTAGAAGCGACGTAGCTGAGATATGTTCCATGCGTTCGCCAGGATCCTGCCTTGGTCGTCGTAGAGCTTGTATGTGCCTGGCTTGAGTACTTCGGCCACGGTGTATGGGCCTTCCCACGGAGGGGTGAGCTTATGGCGCCCTCGATTATCTTGCAGCCGTCGAAGCACGAGGTCCCCCACCGCCAGGTCCCTTTTGCGCACGTGCTTGTCGTGGTAGCATCGAATTGTTTGCTGGTAGCGTGCAGAGTTGATGAGCGCCACGTCTCGGGCCTCCTCGAGCTGGTCCTTGGCGTTGGCGAGCCTTTCGTCGCTGGTTTGCTCGTTGTAGGCTCGAAGTCGAGGTGAGCCGTACTCGAGGTCCGTAGGTAAGACGGCCTCGGCGCCGTAGGTTAGGAAAAACGGAGTGAACCCGGTGGCTCGACTCGGCGTAGTCCTGAGGCCCCACAGCACCGAGGGGAGTTCTGTAGCCCACCCCTTTCCGAAATTCTTGAGGGTCTTGAACAGCCTCGGCTTCAGCCCATGGAGTATCATGCCGTTGGCGCGCTCGACCTGCCCGTTGCATTGGGGGTATGCGACCGAGGCCCAGGTTACGCGAATGTTGTTGTCATCACAGAAGTTGGTGAACTTTTTGCCCGTGAATTGGGTGCCATTGTCGGTGATGATGACATTAGGCACCCCGAACCGGTACATGATGTTGGCGATGAACTCGACAGCCCTCTCGGAGGTGGGGTCTCCTATCGGCTTAGCCTCGATCCACTTGGTGAACTTGTCGACGGCCACGAGCATGTGTGTGTACCCTCCACTTGTCCTTTTGAGGGGACCCACGAGGTCGAGCCCCCAAACGGCAAATGGCCAAGTGATTGGGATCATCTGCAGGGCGTGTGCGGGCTGGTGCGTTTGCTTGGCGTAGAATTGACACCCGTGGCATGCTTGGACCAAACGCTTGGCATCCCCAATGGCGGTCGGCCAATAGAAGCCTTGTCGGAAGGCGTTGCCAACCAGGGCCCTCGGCGCTGCGTGGTGGCCGCAAGCCCCCGAATGCATATCGTCGAGGAGCTTGCGCCCTTCCTCGAGTGGGATGCAGCGTTGAAGGATTCCAGTCGGACTTCGTCGGTATAGCTCCCGTTCGTCGCCGTAGATGACGTAGGTCTTGGCCCTCCGAGCGATGCGTCGGGCCTCCGTCTTGTCTTCTGGTAGCTCGCCTCGCGTCAGGTAGTCGAGGTAGGGCGTCCGCCAGTCGAGGGGCCGTGATGACGAAGAGGCGTGTGCGTCGACCTGCATCGCCTCTGCGGACGTCGAGGGGTCCTTCTCGAGGGATGGCGTTGAGAGTCGAGCCCCCGTGTCTTGCTCGAGGGGTGGCGTCGAGGGGCCAGCCCCCAGATCGATTTCGACGGATGGCTCGAAGACGTCCCTCGAGAAGACGTCTGGCGGTACCGTGCCGCGCGTGGACGCTAACTTTGCCAGCTCGTCTGCGGCCTCGTTGTATTTCCGAGCTACGTGGTTGAGCTCGAGGCCGTAAAACTTGTCTTCCAGCTTGCGCACCTCCCCGCAGTATGCCTCCATCTTGGGATCGATGCAGCTTGAAGCCTTCATAACCTGGTTGACGACGAGCTGCGAGTCTCCTCGGGCGTCGAGGCGTCGGACCCCGAGCTCGAGGGCGATGCGCAGCCCATTGACGAGGGCCTCGTACTCGGCGACGTTGTTAGAGGCGGGGAAGTGCAAGCGTAGCAGGTAGCGCATGTGTACTCCGAGGGGTGAGATGAAGAGCAGGCCTGCTCCTGCCCCCGTCTTCGTGAGGGATCCATCGAAGTACATGGTCCAGAGCTCGGCTTGAATCTGTGCCGGCGGGAGCTGAGTGTCGGTCCATTCAGCAACGAAGTCCGCCAACGCTTGCGACTTGATGGCCTTTCGCGGGGCATAGGTAATGGTCTCCCCCATCAGTTCGGCGGACCACTTGGCGATGCGCCCCGTGGCCTCCCGATTGTTGACGATCTCTCCGAGGGGGAAGGACGTCACCACCGTCACGGGATGAGCGAGGAAGTAGTGCTGGAGCTTGCGCCTTGTGACGATGATGCCGTAGAGCAACTTTTGGATGTGCGGGTACCGGACCTTGGCCTCGGAGAGTACCTCACTGGTGAAGTATACTGGTCGCTGGACCGGCAATGTATGACCCTCCTCGTGCCTCTCGACGGCTATGACCGCGCTAACCACCTGAGTGGTTGCGGCCACATAGAGGAGGAGGGGCTCAGGGGAATCGTCACCTTCGGCTGGTCGCGGGGGCACGAGAATTGGTGCAGAAGTCAGCAGCCCCTTCAACTTGGTTAAGGCCTCCTCGGCGTCGGCGGTCCACGCAAAGTGTTCCGTCTTTTTTAGCAGGCGGTAGAGGGGTAGCGCTTTTTCCCCTAGCCTCGAGATGAATCTGCTGAGAGCGGCTAGGCAGCCTGTTACTTTCTGCACACGCTTGAGGTCACGAATCGGGCCCATCCTTGTGACTGCTGAGATTTTTTCAGGGTTTGCCTCGATCCCCCGTTGCGAGACGATGTAGCCAAGTAGCATGCCTCGAGGCACACCAAAGACACACTTCTCGGGGTTGAGCTTCACATTCTTGGCCCGGAGGCACTCGAACGTGGTCTCGAGGTTGCTGATGAGGTTCCCTACTTTTTTAGTTTTAACCACGATGTCATCGACGTAGGCCTCGACGGTCTTGCCTATGTGCTCGCCAAAGATGTGCTGCATACATCGCTGGTACGTTGCCCCGGCGTTTCGAAGGCCGAAGGGCATCGTAACATAGCAGTACATAACAAATGGCGTGATAAAAGAGGTCGCGAGCTCATCGGATTTTCTCATCCTAATTTGGTGGTAGCCGGAATACGCATCAAGGAACGAAAGCACCTCGCACCCAGCAGTGGAATCGACGATCTGGTCAATTCTAGGTAAAGGAAATGGAACTTTTGGACATGCTTTATTCAGACCAGTGTAATCTACACACATCCGCATTTTTCCATTCTTTTTCCTAACTAGTACAGGGTTAGCTAGCCACTCTGGGTAAAATACCTCCTTGATGAATCCGGCCGCCAAAAGCTTGTGCACCTCCTCGCCGATGATCCTGCGCTTTTCCTCGTCGAAGCGGCGCAGGCGTTGCTTCACCGGTCTGGACCCGGCCTGGATCTCCAAGGCGTGCTCGGCGACTTCCCTCAGTATGCCCGGCATGTCCGAGGGGTTCCACGCAAACATGTCGATGTTCGCGCGGAGAAAGTCGACGAGCACTGCTTCCTATTTGGGCTCGAGGCTGGTACTGATGGTCAGCGTCTTGCCATTGGCCGAGGTCGGGTCGACGGGTATTTGCTTGGTGTGCTCAGCCGGCTCGAAGGTGCCGGCGTGACGCTTTGCTTCTGGGGCCCCCTCGGTGGCCAGAGCTGCCAAGGCCTCGAGCGAGTCGAGGTGGACGTTGGCCTCCCCCCGCTCGACGCACTCCACGTCGCAGTGGTATGCGTGCTCGTAGGAGGTGTCAACGGTGATGACCCCTTTTGGCCCCGGCATCTTGAGCTTCAAGTACGTGTAGTTAGGAATCGCCATGAACTTGGCGTAGCCTGGCCGGCCGATGATGGCGTGGTAGGTCCCTTGGAAGCCAACCACCTCGAAGGTGAGCGTTTCCTGACGGAAGTTTGCCAGCGTGCCGAAGCAGACCGGCAAGTCGATGCGCCCGAGGGGGTGGGCCTTCTTTCCTGGTACTACTCCGTGGAACCCCCCGACACTGGGTCGGAGCTGTCCTTCTGAAATCCCCAGGAGGTCGAGGGTCTCGAGGTATATGATGTTGAGGCTCGAGCCCCCATCCATCAACACCTTGGAGAACCGAACGTCGACTATGACGGGGTCGACGACGAGGGGGTAAGCCCCCGGGTTTATGACCCGGTCTGAATGGTCATCACGGTCGAACGTGATTGGCGCATCGGACCAGTCAAGATACCGGGGGGCGTCGTGGCCAAGCGAAAAGATTTCCCGGCGCTCCTTCTTTCTTTCTCGAGCTGAGAGCCCGACGGTTTGCCCCCCGTAGATCATGTAGCAGTCGCGCACCGGGGGGAAGTCGCCATCTGCGTTTCTTCCGCCGCGTCGATCGGTATCCTTTCCCTTGGGCGCGTCTTCCCTCTTATCGCCGAGCTTGGAGTAGTAGCCCTTCAACAGTCGGCAGTCTTTCAACTTGTGGTTTACGGGGCCCCTGTGGTAGGTACAGGGATCCTCGAGCATCTGGTCGAAAACAGCCCCGTCAGGGGGGCCTCGGGGCTTCTTAGGCTCGAGCGCGCCCGCGAGCACCTCTTTGTCGTCGTCGTCATCGGCGCCACGCTTCGCCTTCTGGCCCTTGCGTTTGCTTTTCTTCCTTTTGTTGCCGTCATTGTTGTCGTTCTTGGCGTCGTTGCCCTTGCTGGAGCCCTCCGGCGCGATCACCGCCTTGCCTTTGTCCGTGGAACGGCCAAAGAAGGCCCCCACTGCTTCGTCGCCCGAAGCAAAGCTGGTGACGCGATCCATCAGGTCCTCGACCGTCCCGGGACGGTAGCGTCCTAGCTCATGAACAAGCTTTTGGCATGTCGTGCCCGCGAGGAACGCTGAGATGACGTCCTCGTCAGGCACGTGGGGGAGCTCGAGACGCTGCTTCGAGAACCGTCGAGCAAAGTCACGGAGGGGCTCGTCCGCCGCCTGCCTGCAACGCCGTAGGTCTCAGGGGTTGCCTGGACGCACGCAGGTCCCCTTGAAATTCCCGTCGAAGACCCTGACTAGGTCGGCCCAGTCATGGATCCGATCCGGCGGGAGCCCCTCGAGCCACCGGCGGGCGGTGTCCGAGAGGTAAAGTGGGAGTTGACGTATGATCACGCGGTCGTCGTTCTTCGCTCTGCCCAGTTGGCAGCCAAGGCGGAAGTCCGAGAGCCAGAGCTTGGGCTCGACCTCCCCGTCATACTTCACGATGTTGGTCGGCGGTCGGAAGCGGTCGGGGAGGGTCGAGCTGCGGATGGCCCGGCTGAAGACTCGGGGGCCTGGGGGCTCGAGGACCTGCCGGTCCTCGTCGCTGTCGTAGCGCCCCCCTCGATGGGCGCTATAGCCACGCTCTTGGGCCCCCTTGTCCTTGCGCCGTCGGTTGATGTCGTTGCGGGCGTCGTTGGGGTCTCGAGGCGGCCGGTCGTCGACGATCCGTTCGCGGACTGGCCTAGCTCGAGAGGCGTCCGGCTGGTGGACGGATGCCTCGCGAGCGTCGTGGGGCGTGTCCGCCGGTCTCCCCGAGGCTGCTCCGCGTCGGCGTGACGCCGAGCTCTCGGCCTGCTGCACCGCGGCTGTCTCGAGGAGGTTTTTCATTTCTCCGAGCATGCGCCTGGCATCGGGGTTGGAGACGGCGGGCAGGTCACGGAGCATCATAGCCGCCGCCACCACGTTCTGGCCGGCTCGCGGGAAACATGCTTCAGGGCGTGCTGGTGCCCCGTCCTCGAGGATCCGCCGGTGGACCTCTCGAGCCCGGCCTCGAGCTCCGGCTCCTCGGGGCTGGGGTGGTTCCTGCATCAGGGTTTGCCGGAGCTGCAGCAGGTGTCGCCGTTCCTCCTCGGCTTTGGTGATTGCCTCTTGCACTTGTGCGAGTTGCGCCGCCCGGCCATCGTCGTGCTTAGGTGGTACAGCCGGTGCTGGAGGTTCGTCCCTTCCCCGAACGCGTGATCCGCCTGCCGCGGCCACGTCGCTAGGTCCCTCTAGGTCGAGGGCCGGCCTGTCGTCGTCGCCTTCGTCCTCGGTATCGCATACGACTCCCTCGAGTTGGAAGCACTCCCTGGTGGGATCCCAGAGGTCGGGGTCGTGGTAGTCGTATTCGTCGGAGTCGGAGCCGTTGACGGCACGCCGCCTTGGCCGATGCTGGGACCGCAGCTCGCGGTACCATTCTCCGACGGTGGCTCGCCGAGGTGGCTCGAGGGGTCGCAAGAAGTCGCGGTCGACGCACGCGGGGTGGACGATTTCCAGGCTGGCCATGGCCTGCAGCAGCGCGCCCGAACGCTGCTCCCGGTTCACCACCGTCTGGTCCTGATGGCGCTCGTCGAGGCGGTGGGCGTATACAGCCGCAGAGTTGTCGAGGCCGACCGGGAACCGCTGGCGTCGAGCGCAGCGCGACCCGTGCGGGAGGAGGCTGAGCGGCGTCGACGGCGCACGGCTCGGAGGCCTCTGGCCTGGCTCCTGGTCTGTACGCATGATGAATGCGAAGTCGCTAGGCGGGCGTGAGTGCGCCCTGGAGGTCTCCGGCCGCGCGCCGGGCGGGTTTCCCCTTGGGGACCCTGCACCGGCTACGGGGGCGTAGGTGTTTGCCGCGGGCACCGCCTGCGCCCGGCGACGACGGTGACGATGGCGCCGCTCGCGATGTGGCGACGTGTGGTGGTGCGGGCGACGCGTCACGCCCCCCGCGCGGGGTGGTGTGACACGCACTCCGCTCAGGCCCTTCGTGGAGAGCAGAGTCAGCTCGTTGTCGTTGCCTGTGGCCAGGAACTCGAGGCTCCCGAACCAGACGACGGCACCAGCCGAGAACGGAAGAGGGGATGAAGCCATCCAAGAATCAACGAGAAATCGGCTCGGACACGCGAACTCCCCTACCTGGCGCTCCAACTGTCGGTGTTTCGTACCCGGGGGTATCACACCAACGAGTAATATGATCGCGTGCTTCTCTTCCTGGATGGTGATGCAAGGGGACACAAGGATTTATCCTGGTTCGGGCAAAGAAGGCCCTACGTCCAGCGGGGGGAGATGTTCTTGTATTACTTGCACCTAAGTGCTTGTACAGGGGAGAATACAAGCTCAGTGAGCGTGGACCGGAGTCCGGACTCGTGTCTGTGTGTGGACTCGTGTGTTGTGTCTGTCTTGAATGAGGGCCCTAGTGTCCCCTTTTATAGAGCAAGGGGAGGTCAGGGTTACATGAAAGTATTACAGGTGTCGGGGCGTATGGTGCCCCATACGGAGAAGGGTAGGAACCCTGTCTTGTCGGGGCCACTGGAGCCGATGTGATCGTCGCTGTTGAGGCGTCCTTGGGTCGTGGCTTCCATCCCGGGCGCGGACGTGGTGGCGCGACAAGGCGGGAGCCGTACAGCACCCATCCCGGAATGTACAGTACACGGCGGGGTCCCTCCGGGTCTTGGGGTACCTGTCCTCCAATAGCACGAAAGTAGTTAGGGCTCGAAGGGCGCGGAGCCGGCTTCGAGGTGGTGCCACGGGGGCTCGAGGGGCGCGGAGCCGGCCTCGAGGTGTTACAGTGCAGGGCTCGAGGGGCGCGTAGCCGGCCTCGAGGAGTTACAGTGCAGGGCTCGAGGGGCGCGTAGCCGGCCTCGAGGAGTTGCAGTGCCTGGCTTGGCCGAACAGTGCTGTACTGGTGCCCTTTTGCCCATGCTTGTGGTGAAAACGAGACTTGACCTTTACACCGAGTTACTGTGGTACACGCTGTGCACTAGTGGACATGACCGGAGTAGGTGAAGGCATTAAATGCGCGGTATGGGCCGGTACGGCTGTCTGTACAGCTCGAGGTCCGTGCGTTAAGGCTCGAGGTGTGGGGGCGCGTTCGACCGAGGCCTGGAGGGCTCGGGCGAGACGGAGAGCGATCCCGCTCGCCCGAGGCCTTGCTCGGAGGGCTCGGGCGAGGCGGAGAAAGAGCGTTCGCCCGAGGCCTGGCTGGGAGGGCTCGGGCGAGACGGAGACTGAGCGTTCGCCCGAGGCCTGGCTGGGAGGGCTCGGGCGAGACGGAGACAGAGCGTTCGCCCGAGGCCTGGCTGGGAGGGCTCGGGGGAGACGGAGACTGAGCGTTCGCCCGAGGCCTGGCTGGGAGGGCTCGGGCGAGACGGAGACAGAGCGTTCGCCCGAGGCCTGGCTGGGAGGGCTCGGGTGAGACGGAGATAGAGCGTTCGGGTGTTTGCGTTGATTGGAGGTACCCTTTTTTGTACCACCGACAAGGAGAGAATTGCAATCATAGATCCCCACTTTCTGGTCAAATGTATCATTACAAATACATACTGGACGTCTCTTATGTAAACAAAATATGGATTACAACAGGTTAACGCGCAGACTGACAACCAAGAATGCAACGGTCATCTCTGAAATTCTGCATGTTGACCTCAAGCTCCAAGCATAGGCAACAAAAAAGCAATCAAAGGTCTCTGCATGACTGATCATCTGAGTCAATCATCAAACACAACAAAGCAACATTGCATGCTACCATCGGAGTAGTATGACGAATCTAGGAATGTAGGAATAAAGGATCTTTATTAGTATCTTGGTTACACCAGCCACCATGGAGGAGCGGTGCGTCAGGAGAAATGAGAGGTTGACTTCTCTTGCTGCAAGAAGGTTGAGAGTTGAGCTACGTATCTTTACTTCAGATAATCAGATCCATAGAGAAGAATATATATAGCATTAGCCTTCGGATTATCTGCATTGGTAGTTTACTGGGAGAGGAAGAGATGCCAAATGAAACTTATTTATGGCCTTCGCCCGTTCGGGTTCATAGCAAAGCAACTACTCGAACCACTTGTATGGATAAAAAGCAAGTTAGTGGAAAATAGTATACATCAGATGTCCACGAGCAAGAACGATGATTGTTTAGGAGTAAAGTCCATCACCGGTCCCTAAACTTGTACTGTTGTGTCATTCCGGTCCCTAAACTCGTAAATCGACCGTTTCGGTCCTCAAACTTGTTCGGTTGTGTCATCCCGGTCCCTAAACTTGCAAATCACTCGTTTAGGTCCTCAAACTTAGTCAGTTGTGTCATTGTGGTCCCTAAACTTTGTTTTGTGTCTCATCTAGATCTAAACATGACAATTTAAAAACTTTATATCAATAAATAATTATATTTTTTTCATATAAACTCGAATGAAGACAATATTTATATCAAAATTATAGCTCTCGACGTGATCTACAACTTTGTAGTTGAAAAGTTTTTGATTGAAAACTGTTTATGGTCCCAAAATATTGTTGTATGTTTATGGATTTAGAATTTAAAATTAATTTTTTGGATACTAAATTACTTTAAATAAAAAAATTATCTACAATGTTGTAGATTGCATTGAGAACTATAACTTTTATATAGATCATGATAATATTCAAGATTGTTTGATAATTTTAAATTTTAAATTTCAAAATATATAAACATACAACAATATTTTGGGACCCTAAAAAGTTTTAATAAAAAACTTTTCAACTACAAAGTTGTAGATCACATCGAGGGCTATAATTTTGATATAAAGTTTGTTTTCGTTCGAGTTTATATAAAAAAGTTATGAATTATTTGTTGATATAAAGTTTTTAAATTACCATGTTTAGATCTAGATGAGACTCAAAACAAAGTTTAGAGACTAGGATGACACAATTGATTAAGTTTGAGAACCTAAACGAGCGATTTGTATGTTTATGGACCGAGATGACACAACCGAACAAGTTTAGGGACCGGGATGACACAACAGAACAAGTTTGAGGATCTAGACGGTCGATTTGTGAGTTTAGGGACCGGGATGACACAACGGCACAAGTTTAGGGACCGGCGATGAACTTTACTCATTGTTTAGTTCGTGTACCATAAACAGAAAGGCTTTGCGTAATAACTTGTGGTTGTGGGCCCTCCTATGACATGGCTTCATGGAATTGTAGAGAAGTATATTGGTGGAGTTTTGCTTTATAGAAATTATACTCTCTCCGTATAGAAAATAGATGATGTTTAGACGTCAACATTGTCCCCAAAGTATAACTTTGACTCTCTTTATATAAAAAAAATATTTATCAAAAAATAATATATATATATAAGTATTTTTCAAGACAAATCTATTTATACAATTTTTATATTTTTAAACTCAATAATTTAAAATTTATTTATGATTTATATTCTCAATATTTAACTGAAACCTTATTTAAAACACCATCTATTCCCCGCCCACACACACTCCCCACCACACCACACGCCCCGAGGCCGTCTATGAATTCTCAAAGGATATCGTACTATTCGGCGCACATGTACATGACTGCATGGTGGAGTAATTGTTTTGCCTTGATGTTCGTTTATACTCCCTCCGTCCCTTTTTAACTATCGTCCGAAAAACGTGTCTATAAGAAAACATGGATTTGGATTTTTAGAGTCAGTTACTTAGGGACGGTGGGAGTACAGTAGAAGCTTCATTGCTTGTTTGCCTCATTGTTACTAGTCTCGTTGCTGCCGTAATGTCTCGCAACTTCCATGGATGTCATCCAGAGCCGCACTTCTCTAGCTAGCTAGTTTGGATATGTTCAAACGGAAGCACAAGCATCCAGATGATTAGGTTCTAGTTAATTTGGATAGACTATATGTTTAAAGCATGCAATTAGTATTTCCTTGAAATTTTGTTCTCTATTGAGAATAATTACTATTGATTAACAAATGTAGCAAATTTTTAGCCAAAAAGAAAAAGAGAAATTTTTTTGGTAGACACTATGGAGCTTCATCCAGAGCCTACTTCCTTTCAGCTCTGGCTCCGCCATTGGTGATGCCTATGCCCAGTGGAGATTCACGGGAGTCCAGGCGCCATCAAACTTCATGACCTCGCGTACCCCTCTTCTCTCTTCCTCCGATCCCCACACGCATCCCCTTTCGCCCCTTCAATTTTTGAATTATAGAGTCATCCCACATGTTGAGAGAATGTTCCATGACCATGTACCATCCCTCTTGAGCCCTTCCAACAAAGACGTTGCTCCCCACCACAGGTTAAATATGACGAATATGCCCCCTAGGAAAATTCTCTGCCTAAACTACTGTGAGTATATGATACTCCCTCCGTTCACGAAAAAATCAATTCCTAGCTAGAATCTGTACCAGTCAAACTTTTTAAACTTTGACTAACTTTATAGAAAAGAGTAATAACATCTATGGTATAAAATAGACACATTATGAAAATATATTTTATGATATATCTAATGATATGAATTTGAGATCATCAATCTTGATAGTTTTTTTTAGAAATTCGGTCAAAGTTTAAAAAGTTTGACTTAGGACAACTCTAGAAATCTATTTATTCGTGGACGGAGGGAGTATATGATATGATAACAACAAGCAACAGCGAGACTAGTGTTAGAGAAAAGAAAAGTGGAACAACTTGTACCTGGCTTTTGTTGGGCTGTTTGCAATCACAATCTCGACATATATATAACTATATTCAAAACTTTGGTTGGGTATATGTGCAAGAATCTCAAATTTAATTTAGATTACGTTGCTAGTACTTTAATTTATTTCTTGTAGCATGAGCTGTTCTACTTTTTTTTTAATGAAAGAAAGCCGTTGTAGTATAATCTAATCTCTACCCGCGGGAGGATTGACGTTCTCTCGCGGGTTAGGTTACCGTAGCTTTTTTTCTTTAATTTTTTTCCTACTTTTTTATTTTTTTCTTTTTAAGATTTCTGTAGGTATCTTTTTCTATTAAAATGCGGTGTGACGATAGCGCGTCCAATAATGCAAACTCTAATTGTGGGAGCATCGACGCTCTCCTAACATTTGCGTGCGTTTTACGCTCATACAGTCAATGCCGCTGACGCGACATGTAAATATTTTTTTGAGCAGGTCGCATGCCGGTATAGTGACTGATAATTTAGAGATTGTTTAGTTTCAAGTTAAAAAGTTTTGGAATGTCGTATCAGGTATTTAATACTAATTTAAAGTATTAAATACTATTATCAAAACTAATTGCATAAGTGGAGAATAATTCATGTGACGAATTTATAAGTCTAATTATTAATAATTATCAAATGATTATTGTAACACCATATTATCAAACCATTAATTTATTAGGCTTAAAAAATTAATCATCTCGCAAATTATTTTGAATCTATGTAATTGGTTATTTTTTAGTCTATATTTAATACTCTATGTAAGGTCCAAACATCCGATGTGATAAGTAAAAAATTTGTAGGGTAAAACTAAACACATTTGTACTATTTAGGCTGATCAAGTTTTCCGTATGTACATACACAGCGGAGCAAAGACACTTATGAGACTTTGACAATCGTACCAATAGCAGGCACGGCGAAGCGCGCTAACCATCCTTGTAGTATGCAAAGATGGTTTCTATGGCTAATATTGTTTTGTTATGGAAAAACATTATATTATAGTTGATAAATCGGGCTAATAAGTTGAAGCGAGGTCTATTCTAACGCATTATTTAACGGGCCACCTGAGCAACTCCAACAGTTTGGCAAAACCACTTGGCATCCTAGGATTTTTGCCAAAACCATAAAAAACTTCCTCCAACAACTTGGCAAAAGTACTTGTCAATTTGGCAAGCTTGGCAAAATTCTCCCTTCACTTGCCAAATATGTCAAGTCCTCCATCGCTTGGCATCACGTGTATCCCAATTTGCCAACTAGTTTTGCCAACTTGTTGGAGGCTCAATTTATGATTTTGACAAAAATTCTAGGATGTCAAGTTCTTTTGCCAAGCCCAAATAACAAACTGTTGGAGAAGACCTCTTTTTTCACTTGACATTTGGTTTTGGCACTTGGCAAAACTATAGATTTGTCAAGTGAGTTTTAGCAAACGGTTGGAGTTGCTCAGAGCAACTCCAACGGTTTTGCATTTTTTATTTGGCAAAACATGAAATTTGTCAACTCTCAAATCAATATAGGGAGGAGAAAAAAAGGTTATCTCCCACGGTTTGGCAAAATTTAATTGCCAAAATCTAAAAAAGGAAACCCGGCGGTGCAGGAGGGAAGAGCGCGCGCGGGAGTAGTATACGAGACGGAATGCCAAGCTGATCGCGAGCTTGCATATATGTCAATCCATCTCAGGATTTTGCCAAGTTAACAAAAATGCAAAAGCCATTTGCCAAACCGGGCCAAACCGTTGGATAGGAGTTTTGTATATTTTTTTGCAAAAATAAGAGTGCAAAATCCATATTGCGTGAATCTAAATATAAAGAAAAAACATCGTCATTTGGTTCTTTTTATATATATACATGAAATGAAACCGTAGCGTTAGCACAGACACTGTACTAGTAATGAAAGAAGAAAGATGGTTTCTTTGGCTAATATTGTTTTGTTATGGAAAAAAAAATTATATCATAGATGGTAAATCAGGCTAATAAGTTGAAGCGAGGTCTATTATTCTAACGCACTATTTACACGGGCCACCCTAGTAATTACTAAATACTGTATATATATGTTAGGTGTGTCCATTATTTGAGCAGGTTAACAAAACACCAAAGTTTATTGACAAATTGGTGTAAAATTAATGACTAGCGTCTAGCGACGCAAGTATCAAATTCCCGGCCTACTGGTTCGTTGAGAAATAAAATACGAATATACATACGGTGTTTACGTACATATATAAATTGGTTGATAGTTGATACGTGCATTTCTGGAAGAGGTCGTGCCGTCGTGCGTGTTCGAAAGCCTGAGCACGGGCATGGAAGGCGGAATGGTGCCTGCCGCCGCGTCGCCGTTTCTTCTTTCCTTTGCCGCCTTGATAGTTGCGATCGTCTGCAACCTCGTGAGGCAGCAGCTCGGCGCAAAGAAGAAGCGGCGGTGGCAAACGGCGATCACCAGGGAATCCATCCTCGGCCTCCTCGGCATCCGCCTCGGAGACGACGTGCCGACGACCGTGATCGGAGATGGCGCCGTCGCGGTGGATGCGCTCGTTCGGTGCGCCGACGCCTTCTCCGACCGCCCCGCCGGCGCGGGGGCCACCACCATCATCTCGCGGGGCCGCATCCGCATCATCACCACCGTGCCGTACGGGCCGCACTGGGTCGCGCTCCGCCGCAACCTCAGCTCCGAGGCGTTCCACCCCGTCCGCGGGCTCGCGCGCGCGGAGCCCCACCGCGAGCGGGCGCTCGCCGCGCTCGTTTCCGACGTCGCCGCGCGCTCTGCCGCCACCGGCGGCGGCGGCGGCGGCGGCGTGGTTCCCGTCCGCGAATGCCTGTACGCCGCTCTGTTCTCGCTCAACGTGGCCACATGCTTCGGCGACGGCGTGGACGGCGAGCTTGTCGAGGCCATGCGCGCGGCGCAACAGGAGTTCCTCCGCATCCTCCCCAGCTTCCGCGTCTTCGCCAAGTTTAACAAGGTTCGTCCGATCCACTGCGGGCATGCACACACGAAGCCATCATCGACGTTTTCTTCTCTGGACTGGTTAGACTTTGCTCGTTCAAGTCATGGTGTGACCTGCGCAGGTCGCGAGGCTGTTGTTCCGGGATAGATGGCAACAGCTGGTTCACTGCCGCCGGAGGCAAGAAGAGATGTATATCCCGTTGATAAGAGGACGCGAGGAGCGGCGCCGTGTTGATGATGGCAGTGGCACAGGCACGACGACGTACGTGGACACTCTCCTAGACCTCGAGGTCCCGGTGGAAGGCGACCCGCGCGGGCGGCGGAAGCTCTCCGACGGTGAGATGGTGGGTCTCGTGTCGGAGTACCTCGGCGCGGCGACGGGGACAGTGCTCGCCGTGCTGGAGTGGACGCTGGCGCTCCTGGTGCGGCGGCCGGATATCCAGAGCCGGCTTCGCAGCGAGGTGGAAGCCGCCGCCGGCGGTGAGGCGTGCGCGTACCTGCGGGCGGTAGTGATGGAGTCCCTTCGGCGGTACCCGCCTGTGCCCTTTGTTCAGCGGCGCATGAGCACCGACGCGGTGGTCGGTAGCACTAGCACCCCCGTCGCCGTCGCGCGGGGTACTTTGGTCAACTTCTCTATCCAAGATATCGGTACAGAGGCCAAGGTACGCAAAGCCCCTAATCAGGAAAGGTTCACCAGATTCTGGTGAATGATCAGACAAGCTGTGACTTCTGCTTTTAGCCAAAAAAAAAAGAACTTTTTTAGAAAGGTTTCCATTTTAAACAAAAAGAATCGCAACTTTTCTTTTTAAAAAAGTTGTTACGTATAGCTTCTTAAACAAAACGTTTAACTTATACTCACTCAGATCCTTAAATATTCATCGTTTCCACTTCCTGAAAAATAATTTTAATTAAATATATATTTAAAAATATTAATATTTACCATATATAATTAATATCATTAGAAAGATCTTTGGATCTAGTTTTTTAATAAATTTATTTAGAGATATAAATATTGTACACATTTACTGTAAATCGAAGTATATATATAACTCATGCACATGGCTTCAACATATACCTTTAATCTGACAAAGTTATGCACATATATACATATAACTTACTGTGTGATAAAGTTATATGCAAACTTTTATGTATAACATTTTGGGAACAAACTTTTGAATATAATTTCAAAAGCTACAAAAAATATACATAAATTTTTTATGTCTAATTTGTTTGTATAACTTAAAAATATAACCTGATTAATGACTTAGATGTAAAGTTGAACGTATAAGTTATATTTAAAAATTTAAATGTACAAATTAATATCCCAACCTATTAGTAGAAATATAAAAACTATGTAAAAAATAACTGTGTAGTATAACATATAAATATATAACAAAAAGCGAAAAATGGTAGCAGAAAAAAATAAAAAAAGGGAACTTTCGTGCAAGTTATATATTATAAGTTAATACACAACTGATGTGTTTAAGTTGTAAATTATAAGTTATATATTATAAGTTAATACACATAAATTGTTATTAGAAAAAAACTTTAAAATATATGTAAGTGAGATCTAGTTTTGTTCATCTTATCACATACTCCCTTCCTTCCAAAATATATTTTATTTGCGCTTTCCGAGAAATAACTTTAACAAAATATATAATAAAATATATTAATATTAATATTACATAATTAGTATCATTGAAAAGATCTTTAAATCTAGTTTTTTTAGTAAATTTATTTAAAAATATAAATATTGTATTTATTTTCTACAAATTAAGTTAAACTTATAGCATGGAAATAAAAAACAGCAAATGACCGTGACGGAGGAAGCAGAACACAGCGATACAGACAGAATTAATAATGGATACACAGTTCAAAACTTTTAGCATTTTTTTAAAAAATATTTTGATTTTTTTCTCGGCTGTGTTAGAGATGAAATCTGCGCACGGGAGAGAGTACAGAGGGAGCCCGCAGTCCGCCGACGTTCGCTGTGTTGGAATAATCGACTAATCAAGTGAACAAACGCTCAATTATATTTTCGGCAAAACTGTCAAAACATGTGAATATGCCCTCAATGTCAAACTACCACAGTCCGCGTGCTTCTTAAATAAACAGTTTTCTTTTTTGTGATTTGAGCGTCTCAACACAATCAAAATATTTTAATAATGGTTATATTATTATACATCAATCAATAAAGTACTAAAAAGCGGTTGGGGTCAATAATAACATTGGCAAGGTCTATCTAGTTCAAATACATTTATCCAACTACTCGTAATCATGACCTAAAAATAATTGATAACCTTTTTTTATATTAGTCCGTGCTCAGCCACGTTCTTCAGAATAAAAAACAAATTCGAAGTCTAGGGTAGGCTTAATCAAACGACTCTGTTTGTTCCTAAATAACTGTCGTTTTCGTTTTTCAAGAAATATTTTTAACTAAATATATATAATATTAATATTTACGACACATAATTAGTATCATTGGAAAAATCTTTGAATCTAATTTTTTATAAAATTATTTGAAGATATATAAATATTATATGTATTTTCTATAAATTGAGTTAAACTAATTAATTAGTGACGGAGGGAGTATATAATTGATCCGTGTAAATATATATTTTGATGAAGGGATTGATAATTGATATACACATTCAAACGAGAACTGAATGGTTTGCCGACACTCCAGCTATTCCAATTGAACTTGATGAGAACATAAAGTATAATACCAATTTACACATTGTTATTTTGTCTAACTATAATTAAATAATTACATGTCCTTCAAAAATCAACAGATATGGACATCACCAGAAGAGTTCATCCCGGACAGGTTCATGCCCGGCGGCGAAGGGGAAGGCGTGCGGTTGACCGTCGGCACCAAGGAGGCAACCAAGGTGATGATGATTCCGTTCGGGGCCGGGCGACGGATCTGCCCGGGGATGGGGTACGCCATGCTCCACCTCGAGTACTTCCTCGCGAATCTCATCACGGCCTTCGAGTGGCGTGAGATCGAAGGGGAAGAGGTGGATCTCAGCGTGGACCAGTATGGGTTCTTCGCCACAATGTCCAACCCCCTGCGAGTACGAGCTGTGCCGAGGGCTCGCTAGCTTACCGTGACAACGCATACAGAGTTTTTTCGCTTGATTTCCATGCGTTGTTGCGTAAATATTGTGAGCTACATTGGGTCTGATTTTGGCAGTGGACGCCTAGGCAGTGACGTCGTGCAGAGGCGTCCAGACAAATAAAATCTGCATATAATGTGTGTTTTAAGATCCAAGATTGATCAAGACCACGTGTGTTTTAATGTTGTTTTTATAATGGTGGCAGTAATAATAATCATAAGCCACAAAAGTACTTGGTAGAGACTTCCTCACCAATGTACTAAAAGCTATTTTTTTGAGGAGATGTGTTAGCACGTTTTTCACTGAGGGGATGTTTGGATATCTTTATTTTTATAAGGAATTAGAATCCACTAAATAAACTAAGCTATCTGGCTGACATTCCATCAATTCTCAAAGTTCACATATAAGTCTATCTCAGATTCATAGGGTGAGAAAGAAAAATAGATTCTATAGATCATCACGTTATATCTGTACTTTGCAACATATAACACTGTCTTCAAATCACTCTTGTACGGTAGAAATACAACACATAAGTATCTGTCTTATATAGCCAACAACCATATACAAAAATAATCCATATGTAACTATATTAGTTTAATTAATATATGACTAGATTATGATTTTTAAAATAAATTCAATTCTAAGGATCCAAATAGGTCAGAAAAAATTATTGGCGTATTGCTCAGATAGAGAGGATTATAAATTGTTGTATTTGTACCATTCTGCTTGTGGCGCACGGCATCATTTCTTTTTTTTTCTGCACCAGCTATCTTTGGCTGTGCAAATTCCACCGTATAGGATCCCTATCTCCAGTACTCAGAAATGCATAGAGCAATTCCGCGTAATATAACGAGCTACATATACTATGCATTTGCGATTTGCCACGCGCTTTGAAACTTGCAGACTCGCTGCGTCTGTGTGCGTGTGTGACTGTGTGTGTGTGAGAGAGAGAAAGAGTTGTTGTTGCTGGGAATTCGACTTATAGCCCACTGGGCCGCACGCATGAACGGGCTGTGAGTTGATGGGCTGCGGGTCTTCGTCAACTGCTGAAAGTGGTCCGGCAAGGTATACTCCACGTCATGAATGATTGCAATTGCAGCTGCAACGGACGCAACGACGTGACCAGTGCGCCGTCCTCGTGACAGAATTACTGTACGCGACGAGGCGGGACTCCGCCCGGTAATGGGTCCGGTGGAAATGAGTTTTTTTTTTTTTGTGGCGGGCTCTTATATGGAGTGTGTGATAACGGGTTTAAACGGGTGTTATTTTCGTATGAGTTGGGTTATAGAGAAAACGGGTCGGAGCGGGTCAGTGGAAAGATTGCGCTCATATGACTCCTATCAATATGTGGGTCTCACATCAAAGCCGGACCCTAAAAATAAAAGCTCGTATTTACACTGCAAAATTTTACCTAAATTGACTGGAATTTATTGCATGAGTGACAACAAAAACACGTCAGCACGCCACCAAGTGACAACAAAACAAAAACACCAGAGACGACAGCATGAGTGCGCCGTTGTACCAGAATATTTATGATTGCCCGTCCGTGCATCGCGCATCACGTACTATTAGATCTGCTTTTGCGTCGCCATGATGCCGGGCATGACTCTGCAGTCTGTATTGCAGGACATATTTGTTATTTGTATATCATATATGATATATACTCTACGGCCGAAGAAATACTGTACGAGGACAGATGAGGTGAATACGGGACCCTAAGCTCCTAACCATTCGCTGTGTCTTGTATGTGGCCAGTGGCCTCATACTCATAGTAACACGGAGGGATCGTGACCCTGTTCATTTGGCTTATCAACCGGTTTATCAACCATACTTCGACTTATTCTCTCGTAGAGAACACTATTGAAACAGCTAAAATCAACCATAAAAACGATTACCGATGATTATTGCTGCCTGCATGGCCGGGTCCATAGGCGTGAGACGACAAATTAATGGCACTGTTGAAGTACATACACTCTGTTCCAAAATAAAATAGAAATTTCCGTATCACAATTTTAATTAGATTTATAAAAAATACATACAATATTTATATCTCCAAATAAATTTGTTAAAAACTAGATTTAAAGATCATTGCGATGATATTATTTATATGGAAAAATTTGAATATTGTCATTATAATTTTGTAAAATTGGAGATAAGTCATCCTGGCCCACATGCCGGGGCGGTCTCAGGCCTAAGGCCACCAGGGCCGTGGCTCTAGTCGCGGTTTAAGTTTTTTAGCAACAAGTTTTTAGGTTCTGGTCTAACAACGAACAACTCAGGGCCAGTTTGGAATGCAGGAAAAAATTCTCGTTCCTGCGTTTTTTCTACGAAATTGAACTGATTCTAGTGAAATTCATGCGTTCCAAACAGACTCTCAATAACAAGAATTGACAAAATTCTCTCTGGCTTGAGCCCGACGTCTCTTCCGCGTTCTCGCTCACGCATGACGCCTCCTCTTCCTCTTCCCCATTCTCCCTCACACGTCGTACCTGCAGATCGTTGCGTGTCTGTGTCGTCGTCACCCATTGGCCGTAAAGCTCGCTTGGTTCGTCGCCCTCGTAGCCCGTTGTCTGGCTACACGCCTGCGGCTGTGTCGTGCCCAGTCCGGCGTCGCCACGTTTGGTGCCGATCACCGTCATTTCTTCGCGTCTTTGCCTGCATGGCTGCGCCGTCACCAACCAGCCCCCGTTCTGTTTGCTCGCTGCGCCGAGCGCCTGAGGCTGCGAGCCGGAGCTCTGCATGATCGAGCGCTTGAACTAGTCCAATAGCTGAGTAGAAGCACTCTGGAACCGGAAGAGCATGAGCTCGGTGAAACATTTCTTCTCTTTACTTCAATTGTCTGCTAATTTTGATTCTAACAGCTAAGTTTACAATTTCAATTCAACTTTTAATTCTAATTAAAATATAATTTTATATTTCTCTATAATCAGTTTATACGGTGAAGAGAACCGGTGACCGAGACTTTAGCATCATATTGTCAGGGGTCCACAAAAGCGGTACCCCAAGCAACGCAAAACAAATAGGTTAAACCTAGAACACCAATTAATAAACCCAGCTATGCTAACCTTCCAAGGAACCAACCCCTCGGAGCCTGCAACGCTGGCCCACCGCCAGGGAGCTTAGACTTGCCAAAACCTTACCGACCGCCTCCTGGTAGCCTACCCCTCGAACCCGCTACAGTTGTGCACCGCTCCTCGGGACCCCGGGCGGGGACCTCGAGCCCCTCCAGCACGATAGCCTATCCCTCGATGCTCGTCACACCCTAGGCCTCGAGCTGGAGCTCAACCTCCGCTCATCCGAGCCCTCCAAGCCAGGCCTCGGGCGAACGCTCATTCTCCGTCTCGCCCGAGCCCTCCAAGCCAGGCCTCGGGCGAACGCTCATTCTCCGTCTCGCCCGAGCCCTCCAAGCCAGGCCTCGGGCGAACGCTCGTTCTCCGTCTCGCCCAAGCCCTCCAAGCCAGGCCTCGGGCGAACGCTCCTTCTTCGTCCTGCCCGAGCCCTCCAAGCCAGGCCTCAGGCAGATGCTCAATCTCCGTCTCGCCCGAGCCCTCCGAGCCAGGCCTCGGGCTGGCGCTCGTTCTCTGTCTCACCCGAGCCCTCCGCGTTAGGCCTCGGGCGAGCGCTCCACTACCCTTCAAGCCTCCCGCAAGATGGAAGCTCCCTGCTTCTCAGCTCTGACAACCGTACTAGCCCCATACTGCGCATTTAATGCGTCCTCTTACTCCGGTCACATCCTCCAGTACACAGCGTGTGCCACAGTGAACCGGAGCCAGAGTCAAACCTCGTTTTCACCACAAGCATGGGCAAAAAGGCACAAGTACAACACTGTTTGGCCATACCACGCCCTGTAGCACACTCGAGCTTCACCCCGAGGCCTGGGTTCCCGCTGTACGCCCGGGCGTTCCGGGACTTGCCCATACCAGCGGGGGCTCGAGCCTCCCGTAGGCGCCACCTCGAGGCCGGTCCTGCGCCCCTCGAGCCCTGACTGCTTTCATGCTATAGGAGGACAGGTACCCCAAGACCCGGAGGGACCCCGCCGTGTCCTGTACGTGCCGGGATGGGTGCTGTACGGCTTCCACATCGCCACGCCTCCACGTCCGCGCCCGGGATGGAGGCCACACATCAAGGACGCCTCAACAGCAACGCCCACGTTGGCTGCAGTGACTTCGACAAGACAGAGTTCCTACCATTCGTCATATCAGGCGCTGTACATGTCAATCCTGTGTAAACCCTGACCTCCCCTTGTTCTATAAAAGGGGACGCCAGGGCCCTTCGCGCGAAAGAGACAACACACGAGTCCACACACACACTTGAGTCCGGACTCCGGTCCACGCTCACTGAGCTTGTATTCGCCCCTGTACAAGCACTTAGGTGCAAGTAATACAAGAACCTCCTCCCCCGCTGGACGTAGGGCCTTCTTTGCCCGAATCAGGATAAATCCTTGTGTCATCTTGCATCACCATCCAGAAAGAGAGCACGCGATCATATTACTCGTCGGTGTCATACCCCCGGGTTCGAAACACCGACACATATAGACGATGGTTGTGTTTTGCCCGTGAAATTTGGCCCTAGTCGTCACGAAATCCTGGGTCTGGCACTGCCACATGTCATTGACTCAATGTGTGTCCCACGTGTCAGTGAGATATCAATGACGTATCTCCAACTTTGCAAAATGATAATGACACTGTCCAAAATGTCACTAATTATATATCATAAATATTAATATTATTTAATCAAAGTTGTTTGTTAAGAAATGAGAACGACAGTTTATTTTTAGAACGGAAGATTACATGTTTAACGGGAAGGGTTTTGGAGGCAATACTAATTAATAAGAGTAGTAGCTCCTTGGATTTCTCAGATTTTTTTGTTCTCTAAACGTGCAGATCGGACAACGAACCACCGACCAGACCAGCACCTGCATTTTGCTTCAGGCTGGAACTCTGCACGCTGCATGTAATCTGCCCCGGGCCTGTTGTAAATTGGAGTCGTCCCACTGTCCGCCCATGCCGAACCAAAATTTCTTGCAGCTAGTACTGTTAAAAGTGGCGTTAAGCTATACTGTCAAACAGGCAATGTGCTCACAAGTTACTGCCCGAGCTAATATACTCGGTAACAGCATCCGGCAACCGACAACATTTTGTCAATATGTATGATCACATCAATGTGTGGTATCCGGCGCGCTAGATTCCATCGTCCATGTCTCCATGAGCCAGCAGCCTTTGAGGGCTTTTGATGACCCCTCTCGTGCAGTGGTAGTACTCGTACTGTAGTAGTCATGTGACGCTGCCCATAGGCGGAGCCACCTATATGGTGAGGTTGGACGGCCGCCCTACCTCTCCTCCGGCGAGCACCACATCTGGGACCCCCATCTGGCCATCTCCGGCGACGGCGCAGCGCAGCAGGACCAGGCTCCGCCTCCGTCCGAGCAGAGGACGACGCCGCGACGGACGACTGCGAGTCGATGAAGCCAATGGCGTCCGCGGCTCCTCGCCCTTGGGCCGTCTGGCCAACAAGGCCCAATGGTCCACCCATCGGCGCGTAGCCCAATTGCTCAAAGGCCTTAGGGCAAGCAACAGACCAGGACAGTAGAGGCGCCGCGCTCGGCCTCATCCCATCGCTCCTCTCGGTTCGACGCTCGACGGCGCGTCCGCGGTCCGCTCTCCACGTCTGCACGCGCCTCCGGCCGCCGCTCCATCACGCTCGCCCATGCCGCTCGCCCGCTCCAGTCCTCCACGCAACGCCCGTGCGGCCGCGAAGCTCCGGCCGGAGGCCGCGGCCCTGTCGCTGCGCGCCTGCGCTCGAGCCGCCGAGCGGCCACCGGCATGACTGTCGGCTGCCGGTCCGCCCTACCTCATTTCTTCAGCTGGCTCCGCCACTGACGCTGCCCGCCAGGTAGGGCCGATGCCTGGGTCCAGCGCGCGGTCCTGCTAGTTTTGGATTAGATTTTGCTCGTGAGAAGACGACGGACACGGCACACCGTCGCAGACTCGCAGCAGGGGAAGCGAGGAGGGCACACGTCCGTGACTTGTCTGAGCTTGGAGCACATTTCATGGCGCGCACGAGATGACACCAAACATTGGAGCAGATGCAGTGCAGCAATGTTGGCGGGGGCGCTGCAGGGAGGGAGACTGGGACAGGCCAACTCCCGAGAGGTGGAGACATTTTTCTTACCTACATTTAATGCTCTATGCATGCGTCCAAACATTGATGTGAAGGTTGATGTGATGAAAAATTTTGTAAAATGAGAGGAACTAAACAGGGCCTTTATAATTATTTTATTTTTAATAGATTAAATTAGAATCACACGCATCTGATACAACGGAGACTGCACTCTAGCGTGGAAACCAAACAGGGCCGGTCGAATTGGACAGCGGGCACTGTGCGTGTGAGTCATCGAGAACCTGCGGTCCCAGTCTCTGGGGCAGAGTCTTCATCATCTACAGGCCGTAGTTCTGCCCATTTTACCATCCGGACACGACGTGCGTGATCCACGGATCAGGCCCATGAACCCCGGGCAGGTCCCTCAAACCAAAGCAAACAGGCCACACCACAACATCCTCGACCGGCAACCATCCAACGGAAGAGTGGAAGACACCGACCAGACCGCCGCGCCACCCACGACCCACCCGTTCACCCCAGGCCCCCACCTCGTCAGTTTCGTCAGCGGGCGCGGGTGAAAACTGCTGTTGTTTCGAGTTTTTATTTATCCGCGTACTACGGCGTGCCTACCAGTACGGTCGCACCGCCTTTTCGTCTCGCTCCAGAGGATGGCGGGCGGCAGAGGGGCACACATGACACACCTACGCTCGCCGTCACCGAGCAGGTAAGGCGAGTACTGCTTTCTTTACGTCTCCCCATCAACGCCGCGCTAAAAAGCGGACGCACCCCACCCCGGCGGCATCCGCTACGGACAGCCAGAGCCGAGAAAACCCGCAGCAGCGCTCACGGTCACGGGCGCCCACCCCGCGGGCAGGAGGAGCACGAGCAGCACAGGACAGGACACACACTCCCATTGCCCTTGCCCCGCTCCCCGCTCCGCTACACTCACCAGTGCTGCGGACGTGCTGCGGCGCTCCTTCTCCTCGGACCGCCGCGATGGCCGAAGTGGCGGCGCAGCGCGCCGTCGGCGTCCCAGCAGGGGGCGGCGAGCAGGCGAGCCTCGCGGCGGCGGCGGCAATGCGGGGGCGCGGCGAGGTGGACACGTCGTCGCCGTTCCAGTCCGTGCGCCAGGCCGTCGACCTGTTCGGCGGCGGCGCGGCCGCCGTCGCCCAGTGGCGCCACCCGCAGGCGCCGCCGCCCGTCCACCTCCGCCCAGAGGTACCTTTTGCTTGCGGCTTTATTAGTTTATTATTATTATGCAACGCGCGGCACGGCAGTCGGCAGTGGCCTTTCGCTTTTTCAAAGCGGGGGGCAGCATGGTGGCGACGTCGGCGGCGTGTTTGCCTCTTTTTTTTTTTCAAAGCGCCTTGGCATTTCTTGATCAATTTAGTTTGAGATCGGCCGGGGCTCTACGGGTTTGAAGGGGTAGTAAATTCATAAACGCGAGGGTTTTACTTTCTAGTAGAAGCACTAGCAATGTTGTTCGTAACGGCTGTGGTTAGGTTTCTGGTTTTAATTTCGGGGAGGGGAGGGCAGGGCAGACGACATCCGAACGGCGCTGCATTCTTTTGCGGGTTTCGGCCGAGTGGTTGGCGTCATTGGTGTGGGTGATTGTGACAGGCCATTGTGGGACTTTGGTATCAATCTGGAGCCGAAAGGAACCAAATGCATGATGACATTTACTACTAGCTATAAGCTGGGTGTCCTCTTCGGTCCGACATTGCGAGGAGTAGAGGTCCACTGTTAGATCTTGATGCTGTTGGGTTATGAATTATGAGCAGTCGTCACCAGTTGCCAGCCTCTTGCCTTGCCTGTTGCACATTTCAAGTTAATTACTACAAGCACTGTAACCTGGAAGAGATGAAATATAGTGCAGCATAACAGGATGCAAAGGTAGTATTACAATTTACAGCATTCCAGCTGACTACCAAGGAAATGAATTGCTACAGTTCATTACGGGTTCAAGTAATTTGACGAAGGGTAATAACTTTGGCGGTGTTTTGTCCAATATATAACAAATATAACCTCATATAGCTCTTACTATTGCCTTTTCCCTATATCCTGGAAGTTATGCTCTCAAGGGATGAAATTTTATGTTTGGGGTCCTGGTTTGTCACCACTGGAGGAAGTTATGCTTTTAATGTCTTCTTATTACTCCTGGAGACAACTAAGTAAACTATTGACACTATTTCTAGGTATGTGAACACTACTGTTGTCAAGGGCCTGGTGATCTAGGGTAGCTGGCCCTCGACTACGGAGTTCGTAGTCTCGTGCCGTGTCTTCCGATCGCGGAGGTTATGCCCCTCACAGCGGCTCGGGCTTGAGAGTTGAGAGAGAGATAGAATAAGGTTAATGATCTTGCTTGTCTTTTAAACCAACGTACGGTTACAATATATAGGGCCAATAGTCCCTACCGAATACTACTAGAATTGGAGAACTGAAAAATAGAAACTAATCTAACTTTCCAACTGCTTCAGCCACCGTGCGCGGCCTGGCTGTCGCCCCGCACGATCAGCGCGTCCTGCGTGGCCCGCTCTGCGGCCCGTCGGACGTCGCGTGCACGTCGTCTCCTCGTATACGTACGACCGTACATGACATCTCTCCCCTCCTTCTGGACCAGCTCGTCCTCGAGCTGGAACGCCGGAAAACGTTCGCGGAAAGTGTCCCAGTCTTCCCAAGATGATGATGACAGCGGCTCCCCCTTCCAGCGCACGAGGACCTGGCGCACCCCTCTTGCGAGACGGGAGCGCTCCACACGTTCCGGTTCTGGCACCGTGGCGCCGTTGTGGACGACGGGGAGAGGCGGTGGAGTGGTCGGAGGCGCGCCCTGCCACTTCTTCAAGAGCCCGACGTGGAAGACGTCATGAAGGCGAGCTCGGGGCGGAAGGGCCACCCGAACGGCGACTGCGTTGATCACCTCGATCACCTGATAGGGGCCGAAGAATCGGGGCTTCAGCTTGCCCACTGACGAGTCCAGCGACGCGATGGGACGGTGTCGTAGGCGCAGCAACACCCAATCTCCCACAGCGTAGGACACCTCCCGATGATGCTTGTCGTAGTGACGCTTCTGAATGGCCTGCGCCTGCTCCAGGCGGAAACGGATGTCCTGCAAAAACTCCTCACGCTCGGCCATAGTCTTGGCGACGGCCGCCACACGCGTCTCCCCGGCCTCATAGGAGCGGAGGGTCGGCGGATCCCGGCCGTAGACGATGCGGAAAGGAGTGTCGCGGAGGGACGTCTGGTACGCCGAGTTGTAGATGAACTCCGCCCAGGGAAGCCACCTGAGCCATTGGCGGGGACGGTCGCTGGTGAAGCAGCGCAGGTACATGGTGATCACCTTGTTTGCGGCCTCAGTTTGGCCATCTGCTTGCGGGTGGAACGCCGAGGTCATGTACAGCTTGGAACCCATGAGCCGCATGAGCTCGCGCCAGAACGTCGATGTGAAGACGGGGTCGCGATCAGACACCATAGATTGCGGCATCCCGTGGAGGCGAACGATGTCGGCGAAGAACGCATTGGCGACGGATTCTGCAGTGTATGGGTGAGCAAGAGGTATAAAGTGACAGTACTTGCTGAACCTGTCCACCACGGTGAGGATGACGGACTTCCCGCGAACTTTCGGAAGGGCTTCGATGAAGTCCAGTCCCACGTCGGACCACACTGATGACGGCACCGGGAGCGGCAAGAGCAGCCCCGCCGGGTGCAGGTGCTCGGACTTGAGCCGCTGGCACGTGCCGCACGCGCGGACGAAGTCTTGGACATGCTGACGCATCCCCGGGAAGTGAAAGTCACGCCGGAGCCGGTGCAGCGTGCGCTGGACGCCCTCATGGCCGTCCTCATGGATGGCAGCCACAATCTCCAGGAGTAGCGGGGACGACGGCGCGATGTAGAGTCGCCCCGCGTAGGTCACCAGGCCATCGCGGACAGCCCACGGCGCGGTGCGGGTGCCAGCAAGAATCTCCTCTCGGAGAGCCACAAGCGCCGGGTCCACAGCCTGTGCTTGACGTAGCCTGTCGATGAAGTCGAATTTCGGCGCCGATAGGGCGAGCACCGCTCCCATGCTGTCCGCCGTGTCGCGGCGAGACAGGGCATCAGCGACCACGTTCTGGGCGCCCGGCTTATATTCCACCTCAAAGTCGAAACCGAGAAGCTTCCCCACCCAATGATGTTGAGGGATTGTGGCGAGTCGCTGGTCCAACAAGAATTTGAGACTGTAGTGATCAGTACGCATGGTGAAATGGCGGCCCCACAGGTACGGGCGCCAATGGCGGACGGCGTGGACGAGCCCGATCAACTCCCGCTCATATGCGGCGAGCGAGCAGTGGCGCGGCGCGATCGACCTGCTGAAGAACGCGATCGGGTGTTTCTCTTGCAGGAGCACGGCGCCGAACCCGTGTGTCGAAGCATCACACTCGACGACGAACGGCTTGCTGAAGTCCGGAAGGGCGAGAACCGGTGCTGACGTCACTGCCTCCTTTAGTGTCTCGAATGCCGCAGCTGCCTCTCCTGACCAGGAGAAGCCGTCTTTCTTCAACAGCGCCGTCAGAGGAGCCGCGATGGCGCCGTAGTTGAGGACGAAACGCCGGTAGTAGCCTGCCAGGCCGAGGAAGCCGCGGACCGCGTGGGCCGACTTGGGCACCGGCCAGTCGTGGATGGCCTTCACCTTGTCCGGGTCCATGGCCACGCCGGTCTCCTTGATGATGTGGCCGAGGTAGGAGACCGACGTGACTCCAAAGGCGCACTTGGATCGCTTGACGAAGAGGTGCTGGCGGCGAAGTTCGGTCAAGACCGCGCGAAGATGTCGAAGGTGATCCGCCCACGACGCACTGTAGATTAGTATGTCATCAAAGAAAACAAGCACAAACCGACGAAGGAACGGTCGCAGGACGTCGTTCATCAGGGACTGGAACGTTGCGGGCGCATTGCACAGGCCGAATGGCATCACCAAGAACTCATACAGGCTGTCGTGTGTGCGAAACGCGGTCTTGTGGATGTCCTCCGGCTTCATGCGTACTTGGTGATAGCCCGAACGCAGATCAAGCTTGGTGAAGAACTTGGCGCCGTGAAGCTCATCCAGGAGCTCCTCCACCACGAGTATCGAGAAAGCATCCTTGACGGTGAGCGCGTTCAACGCGCGATAATTGACGCAGAACCTCCATGAGCCATCCGGTTTTGCCACGAGGAGGACCGGCGATGAGAACGCCGACGTGCTGCGGCGAACGATCCCTTGCTCGATCATGGCCGCACATTGGCGCTCCAGTTCATCCTTGTGGGCCGCCGGGTAACGGTACGGGCGGACCGCCACCGGTGTCGCGCCGGGCTTGAGAACGATCGGGTGGTCACGGTCGCGCGGTGGAGGCAGACCCGTTGGGGCAGCGAAGACATCCCCAAACGAGTCCAGCAGGCCCTCCAACAGGGACTCGCCGGTGGTCGCGGCGTGTACTGCGGGCGCCACCGGGCATGCCACGCCGGACCAACAGACATGGCGCCCGTCGTGGTGGAAGGACAGGGTGTGGGAGGTGACGTCCCAGGCGATGCGCCCTAGGGCGGCCATCCACTGGGTGCCCAGCACCATGTCGTAGCCGGCGAGGGGCATGACGTAAAGGTCGACGTCGAACGTCACGCCCTCGATGGAGATAACCGCCTGCCGAAGGACGCCAGGGCACGCCACCTTCTCGCCATTAGCGACCGTGGCAGTGAGCCGCGGGCGGGGTGTGACGGCGAGCCCAGTACGGTGCGCAGCCGCCTCTCCGATAAAGTTGTGCGTGGACCCCGTGTCCACCAGGGCGATGAGCGTCGTGGCGCCCAGGGTGACCCGAAGCAGGATGGGGGCACCCACGGCCACGCCCGCCACGGCATGAAGGGAGAAGACGGGGGCCTCCTTCGCCCCGTTGTCTGCCGCAGCAGCCGTGTCGCCGTCGGGGTCGTCGATCTCCACCCCGTCCAGGAAGAAGAGGCGGCGACAGAACCTATTATGACCACGTGAGTACTTCTCATTACAATTGAAGCACAAACCTTGGCGGCGCCGTTCCGCCATCTCATCGGGAGTGAGGCGTCGTTGGCCGCCCTCAGCGCGGCCCTGCTGTGCAGCCGCGGGAGGGGCCGGGAGCGCCAGGATAGGCGGCGGCGCCGGTAGAGCCGCCCTGGCCGCAGGTGGGGGCAGGCCGCGCGGAGCCGCCCGTGGTGGTTGTGGCGCCGGCCGTTCGCTCTCCATCAGCTCCACTTGGCGGGCGAGGCTCATGGCTTCGGCGAGATTTTTCGGGTCGTGGAGTCGGACGGCGTGGCTGAGCGGTGGGAGGAGGCCCCCGGTGTAGAGCTGGACGCGTTGCGTCTCCTCGAGCCGGCCTGCGCGAGGAGGAGAGCCTGGAAGCGGTTGGAGTATTCCTCCACGGTGCCCGTGCGCCGGCACTCGGAGAGCTCGAACATGGGCGCGGATCGGAGAGGGGGCCCGAACCGGAGGTTGAGGAGATCCTTGAAGTGGCTCCAGTTCGGCGTGCCCTCGTCGGTTTGCAGCTGGGTGAACCACAATTGCGCCACGTCATCCAGATGGTACGACGCCATGGGCACGCGCTCGTCCACGGTGGTGCGGTACTGGCGGAAGTAGGCTTCGCACTTGTTGACGAAGAGCATCGGATCGGTCGTGCCATCGTAGCGGGGAAAATCCCACTTCTTGTGCTTGGGGTGGAAGTCCTGACCGCGCTCGTCGTAGTGGCGGCGGTCGTCGCCCCCGCCGGAGGACGACTCGGACTTGTCCTTCATGGCAGCCATGTCGGACTCCATGGCGTTCATCTTCGTGGTCATGGTCTTGAGCATCTCCATGACTTCAGCGAGGGTGGGCTCGGCCATGGTGGGTGAGGTGTGTGCGGTGGAGGAAGAGGAGGATCGATTGGATCGCGATACCAGGTTGTCAAGGGCCTGGTGATCTAGGGTAGCTGGCCCTCGACTACGGAGTTCGTAGTCTCGTGCCGTGTCTTCCGATCGCGGAGGTTATGCCCCTCACAGCGGCTCGGGCTTGAGAGTTGAGAGAGAGATAGAATAAGGTTAATGATCTTGCTTGTCTTTTAAACCAACGTACGGTTACAATATATAGGGCCAATAGTCCCTACCGAATACTACTAGAATTGGAGAACTGAAAAATAGAAACTAATCTAACTTTCCAACTGCTTCAGCCACCGTGCGCGGCCTGGCTGTCGCCCCGCACGATCAGCGCGTCCTGCGTGGCCCGCTCTGCGGCCCGTCGGACGTCGCGTGCACGTCGTCTCCTCGTATACGTACGACCGTACATGACAACTGTTGATATGGCATTTGATACAGGTCCTAGCCTGGAAGTGCTTAGGCCAGAGTACAGGAAGCAATGCCGACAATTTTGGCATGAGCCGAAACATGTGAGGCATCCAAGGATACACAGTCTTAGATAGGATGTTCAATGTTGGGGGCACTGCTGTATTACTAGCTGGTCTCTGTAGAGGTAGTATGTGAATCAGGAGGCGAATCAATCGTATTTTATTGTTTCTTTAAAAGTCTTTTGCTGTAGTATGTCGCTAATGCTTTTCAGTATTTCTCCCCAACTATATTTTCTTATGAATTGCACAGTGAGGACTGATGAAGTAACCTATGGAAATTTAAGTTGGAAACTTGGAATTGCGGGTTGTCATTGTTGCCATTTTTTTTTAACTATTTTCTATTTGATGTTTGGTTGGCTTTCAATTGCCATGCTGTTCAGAATATATAAGGAGATTTTAGTAAGAACTTTATTCTTCACCTTCGCATTAGATGTCCAATTTTGTAGATCTTTTCAACATATTTCTTCAAAGAAAGTGTTGCCCCTCTTTGCATTTGTCTGTGTATACTATACAGTTTACTTCTGTTCTTCATAAATAAAATCTGTATTCTTACTCGTTCATTGACACCATTTATTTCAGGAAGAAGAACTTATGAAAGTTGAGGAACAAACAGTGAAGCTAGAGATGGAACTTTTTGTTAAGGAAAAGGAAACATTTAAGGTCTTGAAAGAACTACAGGAAACAAAGCAGGTTATAGATGGCTTGAAAGTACAAATAGAGAAGGTAACAGCGGAGGACACAAGTGCTGCAAAAGGCCACGTTGATACGGGGAAGGCACAACCACTTCCTGCTGTCGAACAAAAATCCAGTAGCCATACCGAGCCACCAATCCAGAGCACAAAATGTACACACTCCCCGCTAATCACATTGATCAAGCTGAATCAGGCAAAAGCATTCCTTAACACGGATACTGTCAACATGTTAAAGAGCCAGATAGAAAATGAGAACGGGTCACTTGAGAAAACCCGCGAGAGGTTACAATTCAACCTGGGGAAAGCTTCATCATTAGAAGCAGATTTGACCAAAACTATCGCACAGCTGCAAGCAGTAAAAACTCCGCAACCTGTCCTTGAGCCTTCTGAAATCTGGTTGCAGATGAAGCACTTGAATGCTGAGAAAGCGAAGCACAAGAAGGCGTCAGAGGATTTGAGGAACGAGATTTGTGAATTGACAGCTGCAACCGAGCACACGAGGTCTAAGACAAAGACTCTGCAGTTCAGAGTGGTCATGGCGGAAAAACTGAAGGAAGCTTCCCAGCGTGGAGAATCTGTCGCTCTTGCAGAGATGAAAAAACTGGGCAACGGGAGGGACCTCAACTCCACTACTTCTGATGTCACACTCTCTGTCGAGGAGCACTCTACGTTTGTGCTCAAAGCACAGGAAGCGGACGGTGCGGCTAGGAAGAAAATCGACGCAGCAATGCAAGAGCTAGATCAAGCAAACCGGTGTAAGCTAGAACTCTTGGAAAGAGTAGAGGAAGCAATGGCAGCTGTCGAGACGAGCAGGAAGGCTCTGGAGGAGGCCCAGAAGAGGGAGGAATCTGAGAACAAAGCGAAGCTCGCAGCTGAAGAGACGCTCCGGAAACTGCGGTCAGACCAAATAATCCAGAACTGGCGCCCGATCAGCAACAGTTCTGTAAAATTCAAGAACACGGCACTGGCAGCACCCCGGAGAGCAGCAGGCTCTGGGATATACGATGTGAACGGCCTGAGCCTGGTGACCACGGGGCCAAACAACACGAAGACGGTGTCCATCGGGCAGATCCTGAGCATGAAGCTGGACCGCGAGCTTGAGATGACCAAGACCACGAACACGAGGAAGAAGGTCTCTCTCGGGCAGATCCTGAGCCAGAAGTACGAGATGTTCTCCCCGTTGAGGATAGACCACGACTGCGTTTCGCGCAAGCAGTTCCAGCCGAGGAGGAAGAGGATGGGGTTCGTTGTGTATGCGCTGCTGCTCGCGAAGCAGAGGCATAGGAGGAGGAAGGCTGCCTCCTGCACTCATGGTGCCTTCAGCTAGTTTAGTTTGGATGGTCAGTACTCAGCCGCGCTGTAGTCGTTTATATACTTTATTACTAAGAGATCGGAATAATCGTTACCTGTGTAATTAGTTAGATCTATGAACAAAGTTGGTAATTTTAGCAGCTATTACTCCCTGTTCTAGCCACAGTTGCTGTTGAAGGGTCAGACGTCTGCCACACTGACACTGCCACGTAGTAAATGGTTTCGGTGTAGAAATGGGACCTGATAATATTGGTTCAGGATGATTTCGGATCCGTCGGCCCATGCCACAGCGATTGCCAGTTCACTGTGTCTGCTGCATGCACGGCGCTTCGCCGTTCAACCACTCATTCACCGCCCGGCAAGCACATCACTGTGGGTGGATCCAGCGTCAGACGGCGACCTCGCGAGGCATCATGCGCGGCGGTGGAGCGCGTGCGCGGTGCGCCGGCTCTGAACAAGGAGGGGAACGCGGAACCTAACCGCATTCCTTACTGGGCCAAATGCTGCTACCAGTGCTCGTCGATGGGCTCCCACATTCTCTGCTAACAGTTTTTCTCAGTACTAGTGGGCCTTAAGTACGGCCTCTCTTTCTCTAAATGTCGCGCATGTGGTATTGTGAACGAAACAAAGCCCATGGAACACGGGAATCCGCGGATATGAGAGCCCGCGTCACCCAAGAGCCCAACGAGTCCCCTGCGACGCTGCCCTGTCCGCGTGCCCGCGTACCGGAGCGCGCGAAAACCATCTCTTCCCGCCACACCGCGCGCCAACTCCCGCCAAAACGCGCCGCCTTCATCCCCACCACCCCTTTACCCCCCAAATGCAAATCCGCCCCCGCCTGCCGCAGCCCTCATTCCCGCGCCCCGGCCGCTTCCTCTAGCAGCCCCGCTTGCTCTCTTCCGTTCTCGCGTTCCGTCTCCGAAGCGCAGGCAGCCATGGACGTCAACGAGGAGGCCATGGCGGCGCACAAGCGCGCCTTCCTCGACTTCCTCGACCAAGACGTAAGTCCCCTCGCCGTCCCTAGCGCCTCCGCCGCCGCCGCCGAAAGTTCGCCGGGTCCTCGGCTGACGTTCTTGCCTTCCACCGCAGGTCGGAAAGGGGGTTTACATGCAGGCCGTCCGCGACATGGTCCAGAACAAGCGCCACCGACTCATCATCGGCATGGACGACCTCCGCAATCATAACCTCGATCTCGCCCGCAGGTGCCCCGCCGCTGCCTTTCCTCGCTTTTTTTTTTCCCTTTCTCGTGCGTTTCTGTTGCTATGTTGGGCAAGTTCCAGCCTTCCTCGCTGATGTGGTCGGTCTGCCCTTGGGTGTGAATAGGGTGATTCGGAGCCCCGGGGAGTATATGCAGCCGGCGTCAGACGCGGTTTCGGAGGTGGCGAGGAACCTGGATCCCAAGTTTTTGAAGGAAGGGGAGCGCGTGATGGTGGGCTTCTCGGGTCCGTTCGGGTTCCACAGGGTCACGCCCAGGGATCTCATGTCCTCATTCATCGGCACGATGGTCTGCGTTGAGGGCATCGTCACCAAATGTAATGTTTCACTTCTCGCATTCATTAGATGGACCGGATTGTGCTGTCAGTGTCTTTTGAACAAGTTCCAATTAAACTCTATCATTCTTCTTGCTGGTGGGTAGAAGTTTTGTGGTACCTTTGTGGCAAAGGGAAATTGCAAAACAGAATGGGTAAAATTGTCCTTGTTAGCTCTGTCAGTAAAAACTGAACATGAATGACAATCTGACAATGTCAGAATGACTGAGCTACTCGAATTTATAATTAAACTTTACTAATTCATCACTTATGCTGTGCATATAGCATACTAATTTGATGCTAACTAGTAACTACTTGGTCTATCAAACTATTACTCTGTGCCAGCAATTTACTAATACTTAAGCATAGATAGACAACAGATTTCTAGTGAACTGCCTATACACTTTTGAGTGCTAATCTTATTTTTCCTCCTGAAAAAAACAGGCTCGTTGGTAAGGCCAAAAGTTGTTAAGAGTGTTCACTTCTGCCCTGTGACTGGGGCCTTTCTCTCGCGTGAATACAGGGACATCACTTCATTTGTAGGCTTGCCTACTGGTTCTGTTTATCCTACAAGGGTATGCTCCTACTATTTGCTCTCTGCAATTTCATTCAACCAACGCCTTTGGTACTGTAGTTGTAATGCTGCTCAATCTGGAATGGCTAGGATGAGAATGGTAACTTGTTGGTCACCGAGTATGGAATGTGTGAATACAAGGATCACCAGACATTGTCCATGCAAGAAGTGCCTGAAAATTCTGCACCTGGACAACTCCCAAGAACTGTCGATGTTATTGTAGAAGATGATCTTGTAGATTGTTGCAAACCTGGCGACCGAGTCTCAATTGTCGGTGTATACAAGGCTCTACCAGGGAAAAGCAAGGGAAGTGTTAGTGGTGTGTTCAGGTTAGTTCATCTATGACTATGACCCTCACCAAAGCTGGCTTCAATTTACCTATTTCTGAAGTATGATGTGGTTTTGTATTGTATTACTATGTCTGTAGAACTGTCCTTATCGCAAATAATGTGTCGCTTCTTAACAAAGAGGCGAATGCACCTGTCTATACTCGGGAAGATCTGAAGCGGATGAAAGAAATATCAAGGAGAAATGACACCTTCGACGTGCTGGGAAACTCACTTGCTCCATCCATATATGGTCATCTATGGATAAAGAAGGCAGTAGTACTATTGATGCTTGGTGGCGTTGAGAAGAATCTAAAAAATGGAACTCACTTGAGAGGGTAAGTAATGTTCCAGATCATTACTGGTACATGATTTGTGCTTTATTTATTTATTTATTTCTATATTTTGTCATACAGAGATATAAACATGATGATGGTGGGAGATCCTTCAGTTGCCAAGTCCCAGCTCCTAAGAGCTGTGATGAACATTGCCCCTTTGGCTATCTCAACAACTGGCAGGGGTTCATCTGGTGTTGGTTTGACTGCTGCTGTGACTTCTGATCAAGAGACTGGTAAATTACGCAACTCTACTTAGTGCATTGGTATTCATTTTCCTGTAAAAGCCACATGACAAATTTCTGTTCAGGGGAAAGAAGGCTTGAAGCTGGTGCCATGGTTCTTGCTGATCGTGGTGTTGTCTGCATTGATGAGTTTGATAAAATGAATGATCAAGACCGAGTTGCTATTCATGAAGTCATGGAACAGCAAACTGTAACCATTGCAAAGGCAGGAATACATGCCTCACTAAATGCGAGATGTAGTGTAATTGCTGCAGCAAATCCAATATATGGAACTGTAAGCTCTTATCATTTCTTTCCCTTGTTCCATAAGCGTGTTCAACTTGATTGTTTGCTGTTTCTTACAATAATTTCTGGCCTTATGACAGTATGATCGTTCATTGACGCCAACAAAAAATATTGGGCTTCCTGATTCACTGCTTTCCCGTTTTGATTTACTTTTTATCGTTCTTGATCAAATGGATCCTGAGATTGACCGGCAGATTTCAGAACACGTTGCCCGAATGCATAGATATTGCACTGACGATGGAGGTAGCTTCGCTGTTTTACAGTCCAATATATTTGTTCAGTTCTAAAATTCTTTTGATTTGCTTAATAAAACACAAACCTCATGAACTGTAGGAGCAAGGTCTCTTGATAAAGATGGATGTGCTGAAGAAGATGATGGTGATGCTAATGGAGCCATTTTTGTTAAGTATGATAGAATGCTCCATGGTCAGGATAGAAGAAGAGGAAAGAAAGCCAAGCAGGACAGGCTAACTGTCAAATTTGTGAAAAAATATATTCATTATGCGAAGAACCTTATTCAACCAAAGCTCACTGATGAGGTAACCTTTTCCAATCCTGGATACAGAGCCATACAAAGTTGGTGGAGATATTATTATGTTTCTATTGTGCATTAATATACCATGTTTTCCTCACACCACGATGAGGGCTTGGGTGTGCACTGAAATTCGAGCTCAACATGAGACAACACTCATGTACGACATGGATCTCAGTGCACATCTGCATATATAGTGACACTGCATATGTGTGCCTCGCCTCTGGTGGGTGAGAAAATTGTCTTCAAGTGTTTATGGAAGAGGTACAGGTCTGAGATTCATGCGGAATTTAGAGTTTGTATGGGACCCTCAATCTCCCCATGGTTCCAGCTCCAGGAATTTCTGGACCTAATGATGACCACAACGCCAAAAAAATTCTTGGAGCTGGAACTCTGCTAACAGGCCTTTATTTTTCATTGCAATGTGACCTTGTGTGGGCTGCTTTCTTTTTCTTCCTCTTCAATACACTTCTTGTATTTCAATGTTTTTTATTGTATTTTCAACTCTTCAAGAGATGAAGAGAATCTCTTACAAAATACAAAGGTCTTGCTTCAGATGTAGCATTGAAATTCTTCTGCTGCAGGCATCTGATCATATTGCAACTTCATATGCTGAGCTCAGGGATGGTAGCGCAAATGCAAAGGTTTGATTCAAGCATGGCTGTCTGCTGTCATGTAAATGGTATATGTTTGTAGCTTTCATTTGTTCACCTGTGTGTTTTACAGTCTGGTGGAGGTACACTTCCAATTACAGCAAGGACACTGGAAACCATAATTCGTCTATCCACAGCTCATGCCAAGATGAAACTGAGGCATGAGGTATTTTTGTTAATTCCACTAGCAACCTACCCACATCAAGAATTCTCTGGATGAACTACAGTTCCTATTTGTTTGCTCATGATTTTCCTGAAACCCCACCAAGAAATGAAACAATTTCTCCATTTTACAAACAGTTTAATCTTTGGAAGGGTAACTGAGCCATTTGTCCTTGAGAAGATCTCATCATGGCAATTTCTTGTGTTACAGGTTCTGAAATCTGATGTTGAGGCTGCATTGCAAGTTCTAAATTTTGCAATATACCACAAGGAATTGACTGAGATGGAAGAGCGTGAGCAGAAAGAAATGGAGATGAAACAGCAAGCTGATCATGATGCAGGTGCAACTGGTGGCACTGAGGATGCACATGGAAGGTGATTTTAATATTTTATGACTTAATCCATATACCCACTTGTTTGAACTTTTTTAAGAACTACGTGGCTCATTTGCAGTATGTTTGCCATCCCAGCCTTTTTGTTCCTCTTTAGTTTTTACCTATTCCCTGTTCTTTTATCTAAAAATATCTCTACTCTTCACAGCTCTGGAAACGATCCAATGGATGTGGATGTAGGAAACACTTCAAATGATCATAATATTCCTGTAGCAAGGTCACTACATTAACCTGCAAATGTGGTTATTCAGCTTTGTTTTGTTTTATTTAGATCCTTTGCTGCCCTTGTTTTTGCATAACCTGCAGAATTGAAGCATTTGAAGCATTTCTGGGTCAGCATGTGTTGGCAAACCATCTAGATCAAATGTCAATTGATGAAATCGAGCAGACGGTTAATAGGGAGTCAACTGCACCTTACACCAGAAGCCAAGTAGAGTTTATTTTGGAGGTATGAAAAAACGAAACTGGTTTTATTTCAGCCTTGTTACATATAGCTAAGCATGCCGATTGCATTGACGTTTTATTTTCCTTGTGCTCTCAGAGGATGCAAGATGCAAACAGGGTAATGATACGAGATGGTGTTGTTCGAATCATATAATTACCAGTCTACCAGGATCCAGGACGTTTAACTGTGGATCCCGTGGTCATGCTGTGTCATGGTGGCTCTCTGTCTGTAACCAACTTATTTGTTAAAGTATTTGTTTCTTAGCCTTTGTCAACAAAGGATTTAGACAATCATTGGTCCCCTTGGTACTTTTAGTTCATGTAATGTATTGCTTACCTGACCTAGTGATATTTAGTACCTAGTCATGTCTGGGTTGTGTTCGAGTTAATTTGCAGTTGCAGTTGCATTCAGACGAGTAAAATTCACACGTGCTGAGTTGCTGACAGTGTAGGCTTTCTAGGTACCGATGCCAGATGGAATTTGTTCTGTTTCTGTGTTGGGTTGGAAACGTGATGGTACATTGCACTGTAAAATGTGAATTCACTATTGGGTTGGAAAAGTACTTGTAGTACTGCGGCCATGACCCAAAAACTTTTCACCCCCACAGGTACTTCACCGCGACGCCCGAGTATGATTCTCTAGCAGCGAGACTCGTAATCGCAACTAATCCCCTCACACGACACCCGTCAGTAACTGAGACGTGGCCTCTATGGCTCTATGTCATCTCTGACGAGCCATAGCCATGGTGGCATGGAGTTCCTGGAGAGCACATGACAGGCTGACAGAGGCAGCGTGTGTACTCATGTATCCCGGCATGAAAGGCGGATTAGCCTTCCATGGTTTATGTTAGCGACTAAACCAAACAAAACCTGTAAACGCTTACATGGTTTCCGTTCCCAGTGTCATCTGGTACCATTGACGTTTGCATTCCCATTTCCCAACCAAACAGCACCCTGAGTAATGACTGACTTCCCAGTTATAACTGTTAGGAAACTCTTCTGTTAGCCTGCGGTCGTCACGGCGCCGTCACCGTCGCCCACGACCTGAGTTCTGCGGGCTCGACCGTTCCGCTCTTGTAACCGGCTGTATTTGTTACATATACCCACAAGCAATGCAAAGCAATCTTGTTGGCCATATTATCATCTTCTACATGGTATCAGCTAGCGCGGGTTGATCCTCCCGTCCTTGCGCAACCGCCGTTCGTCGCCGTTCGGCCCTCTCCCCACGCTCGCCGCGCCGCCGCATCCTTTTTTCTTCCGCTGCCCAACCTCTGTCCCTTCCCATGGATTTCAATCCCCTCTTCGACTCCGATCTTTCTGACGTCGGCTCCTCCTCTTCCTCCACTTCTGTCGACAGCGATTTCCTCGCCCCTCCGGTGGAGCCGTCGGCGACAGTTCTGCAAACCGTCAACATCAAGTCCCACGTCCCTGTGGAACTTGATCTTGCCGACCCCAACTACGCTGAATGGAGATGCTTCTTCGACGCCGTCGTCGGGAAGTTCGGCATCAGCTCCCACCTCTCTGTCTCCCCCACCAAAGCGAACCGCCGTGATCCAGACTGGGTCATGGTGGATCAATGTCTCCTCAGCTGGATCTACAATTCCGTTTCCAAGGACGTGCGCGCCATCGTTCGCGTTCCCAAGCCCACGACGTACGCTGTCTGGAACGCGATCCATGATCAGTTCCGGGGCAACGAACTCCACCGCGCCGTCTACCTCGAGGCTGAGTTCCGTAACCTCGTCCAGGGCGACCTCGACATAACTCAGTACACTGGGCGGCTCAAACAACTCGCTGACGCTCTGCGCGACATCGGTCAGCCAATTCGCGAGACCAGCCAGGTACTGAATCTGCTTCGCGGTCTGAGTCCCAAGTACCGACACACCGTCCCTGTCATCACCTCCAAGAACCCTCCCCATACCTTCCTCTCGGCCCGATCTTACCTTCTCGAAGAGCAGTATGATCGCGAACAAGCCAAGTCCATCCAGCATCAAGCTTTTCTCGCCACGGCCGGCGCCAAACAGCCCGTGGTGACCACCGGTGCCAGCGGCCCCAGCTCCCATACCGCATCTGGTGCCAGGTCTCCACACGCTACAGGCTACGGTGCTCCACTACGCCCTGACACCAACCGCAATTCAAAGAAGAAGGGGCGTGGACGCGGCGCGGCTTCATCCAGTACCCCTACACCTCATCCGGGAAACGTCGCCTGGACTCCGTGCATGAACCCGTGGACTGGCATGGTGCAAGCCTGGCAGATGCCGTTCCGCGTTCCAGCCTCCGGTGTTCTCGGTCCTCGACCTGGCTCTTCTCCACAGCAAGCGTACCTCGCCGGCACATCAACGCCTTCTCCCCAGGTTGCTGGACCGCGCTGGAACGCACCTCCGGCTCCTCAGGCCGATGTCTGGAACAACCAGGCGCTCTACGCCGCTCTCGCCAGCGTCGGCGTTCAACAACCTGCACATCAGCCTGCTGAATGGTACCTCGACACAGGAGCCACGTCCCATATGTCTGCCCATGCTGGTAACTGCTCCTCCTCGATCCCTGTCTTCAATTCTCCTCCCATCATAGTTGGGAACGGTGCTATTCTGCCTGTTACCCACCGTGCATCCACCACTCTCACCACAACATGTTCCCCCCTCCACCTCAACAACATACTTGTTTCTCCTTCCCTTGTAAAGAATCTAGTTTCCGTTCGGTCTCTTACTCGTGATAACAATGTTACTGTCGAGTTGGACTCCCGTGGTTTCTCTATCAAGGACATCCCAACCAAGACGGTGCTCCTCCGATGTGATAGCTTCGGCGATCTCTACCCTCTGGCACCACCATCGTCGTTTGCTCTCACCGCTACATCTCTGACCGTCGAACTATGGCATCTTCGGTTGGGCCATCCAGGGCGTCCAGCTCTACGTGCCGTTCTTCCCAATGTCGACTTCAGCTGTACTCCGTCTTCACCACATTCGTGTTCAGCTTGCCAGCTTGGGAAGCATACTCGTTTACCATTCACTCAGTCTAGTTCCATTAGTTATGTTCCCTTTCAGTTGATACACGCTGATGTTTGGACATCGCCTGTAATAAGTTGCTCAGGATTCAAATACTATCTTGTGTTCATCGATGATTTAACTCACTTCGTGTGGACATTCCCCCTCCACAACAAGTCTCATGTCTTCGCTTGTTTTCTGTTGTTCCACGCGTATGTCCAAACCCAATTTCAACTTCCCATTATTTCTTTCCAAACAGATAACGGCAAAGAATTTGATAATTTTGCTCTTCGTTCCCACCTCACTAAGCACGACATCGCGTTCCGTCTTTCTTGTCCCTATACCTCGCCATAGAACGACAAGGCTGAAAGAATCCTCCGAACCCTGAATGACTGCGTCCGCAGCCTCCTTCTTCATGCTGGCATGCCGTCCTCCTTTTGGGTGGAAGCTCTGAACACGGCTACCTATCTTCTGAATCGTCGTCCCTGCCGTGCTAGTGGCACACTCACTCCCCATCAGATTCTTCTGGGCACACCTCCTTCGTATGATCATCTCCGAGTTTTCGGCTGCCTGTGCTATCCGAATCAATCAGCAACCGCACCTGACAAACTTAGTCGCCGATCCACCCCCTGTGCCCTTCTAGGCTACCCAACTGATTCTCGGGGATATAGATGCTTCGATCTGTTCACTAGGCGTGTCATTACTTCTCGCCACGTCACGTTCGATGAGCATCAATTCCCCTTTCGTCAGACTCCATATTTTGTTGATTCTTCACCTCACCAGCCTACTGTTCACCGTCCGACAACAGACGTTGTCGTCCTCCCGACGGCTAATTCTGCACCGCGTGCTCTGCGCGTTGTTTCCCCTGCTGGCTTCGTGCATCCGTCTGCCTCGCTGCCACCTAGCGTTCACAGTCCTCCGCCTCGAGACGCCGTCCCAGAGACGGTCTTGTCGCCAACAGATATTTCCAGGGTATGCAGCAGTCCTGCTCCTTCTGCCTTGCCTCACGACACCGTCCCAGAGCCGATTCCCTCGCCACCACCAGATATTTCCCCGGTGCCTCCGGCTCGCCATCACATGCAGACTCGCGCACAATCTGGCATTGTCAAGCCCAATCCTCGCTACGCGCTCGCCGCCTCCTCTTCACCCCATACCACGGTTTCGCCCATCCCAACCTCTGTTCGTTCTGCTCTTCGAGATCCGAACTGGCATGCCGCCATGGAACAAGAGTTTCATGCCCTTCAGGCAAACCGGACATGGCGGCTAGTTGATCGACCACCCAATGCCCATATCATCTCTGGCAAATGGGTCTTTAAGCACAAGCTTAATCCTGATGGCTCCCTTGATCGTTACAAAGCGCGTTGGGTTGTCCGTGGGTTCACACAACGCGCAAGAATTGATTTTGGGGAAACATTTACACCTGTCGTCAAGCCGGCAACCATCAGGACGGTGCTCACCATTGCGGGATCACGTCAGTGGCCAACGCGCCAACTCGACGTGTCAAATGCCTTCCTCCACGAACACCTGCAGGAACACGTCTTGTGCCAACAACCTGCAGGTTTCATCGACGCTGCTCAGCGGAATGCAGTTTGCCTCCTCGACAAATCCCTCTATGGACTTCGGCAGGCGCCCAGGGCCTGGTTCAACCGCTTCGCCGACTTCGCCGTCCGCATTGGCTTTACCCCTACACGTTCTGACTCATCGCTGTTCGTACTCCGCCGCGGGACCGACGTCGCCTATCTACTACTCTACGTCGATGACATGGTTCTCACTGGCTCGAGTACTACACTCCTTCAGAACATCATCGACAGACTCCGCGCCGAGTTCGCCGTCAAGGATCTCGGGGAGTTGCGGTTCTTCCTTGGCATCGACGTCAAGCGCGATCACAACGGCTTCCACCTGTCCCAACGACGCTATGCCGAGGATATCCTCGAGCATGCAGGGATGACGAGCTGCAAACCTGCGTCCACGCCCATTGACACTAAAGGCAAACTGTCCGCTGCTGGGCCGCCCGTGGACGACGCCAAGAGCTACCGCAGTATCGTCGGGGCCTTGCAGTACCTCACCATCACGAGGCCTGACATCGCCTTCGCGGTACAACAGGCGTGCCTTCATATGCACGACCCCAAGAAACCGCATCTGGCACTGCTGAAGCGCATTCTCCGTTATGTCCGCGGCACCGCGGACTTGGGTCTTCGGCTCCACGCCTCGTCACAGTTCGACATCACCGCCTACAACGACGCCGACTGGGCGGGCTACCCCGACACCAGACGTTCCACGTCGGGCTTCTGCGTATACCTGGGAGACGCATTGGTGTCATGGTCTTCGAAACGGCAGCCCACCGTCTCGCGTTCCAGCACGGAAGCCGAGTACCGCGCCGTCGCCAACGCCGCTGCGGAATGTATCTGGCTCCGACAACTTCTCGGCGAACTCCACTGCGGCATCAACAAGGCGACCGTGGCGTACTGCGACAACGTCTCCGCGGTCTACATGTCGACCAATCCAGTGCATCACAAGCGCACGAAGCATATAGAGCTGGACATTCATTTTGTTCGCGAACGTGTTCAGCTCGGCGATCTTCGCGTTCTACATGTACCCACTGGTGAGCAATTCGCCGACGTCATGACGAAGGGGTTACCGACTTCGACGTTCGAAAGCTTCCGGTCCAGCCTGTGTGTAGCTCCATTGTAACTACCGCACAGACTGCGGGGGGTGTTAGGAAACTCTTCTGTTAGCCTGCGGTCGTCATGGCGCCGTCCCCGTCGCCCACGACCTGAGTTCTGCGGACACGATCGTTCCGCTCTTGTAACCGGCTGTATTTGTTACATATACCCACAAGCAATGCAAAGCAATCTTGTTGGCCATATTATCATCTTCTACAATAACCAGCCACTTGTGATCTTACAAAATTTGGAAAGCATCAATTGTACTATTACCCTGGTCAATTTAATTCTTCTTTGGCAGTGATCATATTGAAAATAGCAGATATAGCACCTTTGTACACGCAGGCTTTTCAATTTCAACAAAAAAGATGCTAAACGAATAAAAATGGGAACCATTAAGGCCAGCTGTTGACGCAAAACGTGACACCTCACGCCAAGCACACAGCAAGCCGAAAAACTAGCTTCAATCGGGTGTCCGGGATATGCTAAACCCGGAGACGTGCTAGTCGGTTTGACCTGAAAACCAACAAGGAAGAAAAACTATGAGAATACCTTTGGAACATGCCGGATAAAACCAGACAGTTTCATATGTACGGCTTTGAAAGCCAATCACAACGGCATACAGCTATAGAAGCTGTCTGTCAGAACAAGTTTACAAAGTCATTCGGTTAGTATGAGAACAGAGTATGTAGAACATATTAACTGCCGAATGCATAGAAAGACATGTTTGAACAAATTAAAGATATTATAAACAGGTAACTTGCAAATATAGATCTATTCAAACAACGCATGCATAGGCTAATCTAACTAATCTGCCGCACGTTTAGTCTTCATAAACCGGTCAGGTATAAACTCAAGCAAAGCTAATCCACCGCATGATACCACTTGCTGTAAGTCTACACCACTTCTTATAATTAGATTAATCCACCGCATCATACAATCTAATTATAACAAGCTAAAAGCATGCATATATTTGAACAGATCTATAAAGGCTCATTACTCGTGTAAGCTTAACCAAAATCGGCAAACCAGCCGAATTGGGGTACATGAAGAAGGAACAAACAAGCAAGCACGATTAAACTAATTTAAAACCTGCATCTGCCGCACGATACCTAGTTTCATCAAAGCCTAACCATGACCGACATGCATGAACCCACAGCACGTGACAATCTAGATCGAAAGTTGATTCGACCATCATGATCTTATGATTAAAAGAGAGCACAAGCAAACTCGTGCGACAAGGCCGAACAAAGATCAATCTAGATTGGGCAAAAGGGTGTTACAAGAATTAAATAAATAAAATATATAACACATGATAACTTAATGAATCTATTACATCTGTCAAATCTAATAAAGCTGATAACTATTTTTACTCATGACTTAATCCGCCGCACGATACAAGACATAAGCAAAAACTTCCCGTGATAAGCTTAAATCCGCCGCACGATACTAAGCTTAACATACGAGACTACTTGCATCGTATCTAAATCCACCGCATGATACTAGATATGATAGCAAGGTTGTCGGTACTTACGGAGGTCGACGGATCGATGATTCCTCTCGAAGAACTCGACGACACGACTAGGGACTTGAAGGTGGCACAGGGCCGATTTGTATTGATATGGTTGTGAACGATTTTACAATGGTCGAGAGTTTATATTTATACCCTGGACGAAATACGAATCCTAAACGATTACGATTTACATAATAAAAATATGGAAAGATACAAATCCTACTTCCTAATCCTTTTGGCGTCTTCCATTGTCACGTGTCTTCTTGTGCAAGCCGGCTTTGCTTGCAACATCCATCTCCCGAATGGAACCACCGTCTTGTAAAATAGCCGACCGCACAAGCATGCACCGAAACCCTGAGGACCAAATAGTCATCCGATAGCTTGCCGAATCCTTTCTTCTCTGCTGGCTGGGTCCACCTGTCATATTCTTGTACGTGTAAAAATCTGGTGTCAACACCAGCATTGGCACTAACAGTGTGGATCTTTACGAGTTTTACAGTACCTCACTCCATTCCAAATTATAAGGCATTTTGGCTTTTTTTTAGATACATAGATTTTGCTATGTAAGTAATGTATCTAGAAAAGCCAAAACGTCTAATTTTTAATGGGGGGAGTATATTGCTAGTCTAAAAGGACAATCAATCGGCCAAGGCCCAGAGACTCACCAAACTCTGGTTTTGCCTTTTGAGAGGCATTTGCAGCTCCTACTATGACTGTTATGGTGGAAGTGGCGACTGGTGCTGCTGTTCTGCGTGTCTAAGTATATGTGTCTGTTGCTGATCACCTTGCCATGCCCAGACAACATCCTTAAGTGATGGCCTAATGTCATCTTTCATCAACTTCTGGTACTCCAATGTGTCACCATTGGTCTTCTTTAACTCGACTAATAGGAAAGAAGGAGCAATCTCAAATATCTCAACATCAAGCTCAAGCATGCCCTTTCTTCCTTCCTTGGTCGTGGCCAATTTCAACACACCATCATCTTTCTTTGTAAATTTAAGCTTCAAACGTGTGGCCAGTCCGTTCAGCTTCGCAAAGACAGCTGCTGCTGACTGCTTGGAAGTAAATCGTGCCTCCCTTCGGTCCAATTTCTCATCAAACAAGGCGGATAGATCAAATCCTGTAGAGAGGGAAATGATGTCGAATGCATTCAAGTTTGTCAGGCTCAATGGTCCTTGATTTTTCTCCGAATCATCACCACCCGTCAAGCCAAAGGTAGTACCTTCAAACGTCTTGTCAGAAGTTACATTTTTTAGTACTGCCATCCCAATGGGCTTCCTGTACCAAGGACTTTTCTTTATCCTTGAGGTGGACATCCTGATATTGGGATCTATGACCATTTGTACAGCATCCTCAGTGAGGAGACAGCTGAGCAGCACCGGAGGCAGGAGGAGCACACTGCAGAGATAGCGCGTCTTACTGCAGAGTTGGCCTGGATGACTGTTGAGAGGGGCCAGGCGATTCAGAGACAGCAGGATACTGCACAACAGCTCAGTGACCAGCAGGGGATGACGACCTTCTTGGCCACAGTCATGGCTAAGATTGAGGAGTCTCTTTGTGGTGTGTGTGTTGAGGACATGCGTGCTACCGAGGAGAATAGATTTCTGAGACTTTGAGTGGGAGATCTCGAGTTATAGCTTCACCATCTCCAGGACTACAATAACCGTCTGCATGAGGAGATTCATCGCCGGGAGAATGAGAGGAACCCCATCTTTCCTCAGGAGGACCCAGACCCCCGCGACTCTTCTAGTGGCCCTTCTGACGTGTCTAGCGACGACGGTGACGATGGTGCCACCGAGAAGTAGGATAGATAGCATGTCTCTGGTGCCTAGCGATCTTTTGTGTCATGTCGCTACGAGCTTGATCTTTTGCTGATGATGCAAGTTGGATGTAATGTTGGGATGTTAACCTATGTGCACATGGTGCAAGACCTTTAGAAAAGTCTCGTATATTCGGGCATTTATGGATGTTGTGTTGACTTCTGCATGTTATGTTAATGAGCGATCCTATTATGCGATGCTGCGATGTGGATTGAAATTTATTATGCCTCTATAATTGTTTGGCGAACTTGTTTTTCCGGATAAATTCAGTATGTCATGGTTTATCATTCTCTACAATTGTTGCAACATCACCTAATGGTCACTTATTATCAACACGTGCAGATGACGACGACTCGCAGTGGAGCTGGCGGCACTGGTGGCAATGACGACAACCATGACAACCGCAATCCACCACCTCCTCCACCTGCTACTCCCGAGCAACTCTTTGCTCAATTCTTGGGGAGTCAACGCAACATTGAGGCACTGGTACGAGAAAACTTGCAACGTGACAATCGACGCCCCGAGCCGAACCAGTATAGCACGTTCAAGGACTTTCTAGATACCAAGCCGCCCATTTTCAAGGAAGCTACGAAACCTTTAGAAGCAGAAGAATGGTTGTATACCATAGATTAGAAGTTTCGTTTGCTGAGGCTCACAGAAGAGATGAAGCCTGAGTATGCCGCGCACCAACTGCAGGGACCGGTTGGGATATGGTGGGGACATCACCGTACTACCTATCCTGCCCGCACCCCTATCACGTGGGAGATGTTCTCTCGTGCTGTCCGAGGGCATTACATACCGCCAGGGTTGACCGAGATGAAGGTGACAGAATTCATGACTCTGACCTAGGGGACTCGATCAGTCACAGAGTATCATCGCATGTTCAATTCCTTGTCTCGTTATGCACCAGAATTCGTGAACACTGAAGCTAAGAAGATAGCCAGTTTCAAGAGAGGGTTGAACACCAAGATGGGCAAGTCTATGGGTACATCATCTCATACCTCTTTTAATGACTTTATCAGTGATTGCCTAACCCAAGAGAACCACAACAACAAGCATGCTGCGGGCAAGGCCCGAAAGAGAACCCTTGAGTCTAGACCATCACAACCAAGGGGACCACCAGCTCAACGTTCCCAATATCATCCACCAGTGCCTGGTGCTCGTCAGGCCACCCCAGAAAAGGAATCAGCAACAATACCAGCGTAACCAGAGGCCGTACAAGGTAGTGACTGCGCAAGCTCGAGTTGGCCAGGGCAGTTCCACCGGAGGCAATCCTATTGCTCGTGGACCTTGCTTCAATTGCAACCAAGAGGGGCACTTCGCAAGATATTGCCCACATCCGAAGAAGCAGCAAACAAACTACCCAACGTGTCTGCATCACACGATGACTGAGGAAGCTCGTGCAGAGGAACCTATGACTGCCGGTATGTTTCTTGTCAACGATCATTCCATAGTTGTTTTGTTTAATTCTGGATGATCGCATTCCTTCTTGAGCAAAGCATTTGCACAAAAACATAATCAAGAAATGTCTAAAATGGATTATGGTTTTCGAATAAGCTCTGTTGGGAGCAGTGTATTATCTAGACAGATGCTTCGTAATGCAACCATCAAAATTGGAGGGCATAAATTTGAAGCCAATCTAGTGGTTTTGCCCGGATTAAGTTTGGATATAGTTTTGGGTATGAGTTGGATGAGTATGTGGAACGCGGTGTTAGACACTGCTAATAGAACTCTTACCTTATCTGATGGGCGAACGGGTAACAAACTTCGTGTACCTCTTCCCCGAGGTGCCGATTTTGTTGACTTGTCTTGCACTCTTGCAGTAGAAGATCTCTCCAAAATTCTAGTGGTCCATGATTTTCCGGATGTCTTCCCGGATGAGTTACCAGGGTTACCACCCAAGTGAACTTTAGAGTTCGCAATTGAGTTGTTACCAGGGACAACACCAATTTCAAGGAGACCTTACCGTATGCCGCCCAACGAGTTAGCAGAACTCAAGGTGCAAATAAGGGAACTTTTAGGCAAGGGGTTTATTCAACCAAGCATATCGGAATGGGGTTGTCCAGCCTTGTTTGTTAAGAAGAAAGATAAGTCGTTATGGATGTGCGTGGATTATCGCCCACTCAATGACGTAACCGTCAAGAACAAGTACCCTTTGCCCCGGATAGACATTCTGTTTGATCAGTTGTCAAAAGCTAAGGTGTTTTCCAAGATCGACTTAAGATCAGGTTATCATCAGATCAGGATTCGACCTCAAGATATCCCGAAGACCGCATTCTCAACCAGATATGGGTTATACGAGTACCTTGTCATGTTTTTTGGTTTGACCAATGCTCCAACATACTTTATGAGCTTGATGAACTCGGTTTTCATGCCAGAATTGGATAAGTTCGTGGTTGTGTTTATTGATGATATTCTCGTATACTCTGAGAATCAGGAAGACCATGCTGAACATTTGAGGGTTGTTCTGACCAGGCTTCGAGAGCACAAACTCTATGCCAAGTTTAGCAAGTGTGAGTTCTGGATGAAGAGAGTACATTTCCTTGGTCATATCCTGTCAGAAGAAGGCATCTATGTGGATCCAAGCAAAGTACAAGAGGTAATGGACTGGGAAGCACCTACTTCAGTTGGGGAGATTCAAAATTTTCTTGGTTTGGCTGGTTACTATCACCGTTTCATTCCAGATTTTTCCAAGATTGCGAAGCCAATGACAAGCTTGTTGCAGAAGAATCAAAAGTTCGTCTGGACAAAGAGTGTGAAACAGCTTTCCGTACCTTGCGGAAATTGTTGACCAAAGCTCCTGTTTTAGCTCAGCCAGACATTGAAAAGCCTTTCGATGTCTATTGCGATGCATAGAAGATTGGTTTGGGTTGTGTTCTTATGCAATAAGGAAGAGTAATTGCTTATGCTTCTCGTCAGTTAAGGAAACATGAGGTGAATTACCTACACATGATTTGGAATTAGCCGCAGTTGTGCACGCTTTGAAGATTTGGAGGCATTACCTGCTTAGTAACATCTGCAATATGTACACGTATCACAAAAGTCTCAAGTACATCTTCACTCAACCTGAATTGAATATGAGCAGAGAAGATGACTTGAATTGATTAAGGATTATAATTTGCAGATTCATTATCATCTTGGAAAGGCAAATGTAGTGGCCAATGCTTTGAGTCGTAAATCACATTGCAACGCCTTGAAGCTAATACCAGAAGATGAGTTCAGTCTGATACATCCTGCAATTCTGCACAACATCGAGCTGCAAAGCACGTTAGTTAACCAAATACTGGAAGGGCAGAAAACTGATACATGAATTTATCACATCAAGGAAAAGATGAGAGCTGTAACTGAGCCAATGAACCATTTCCGAGTCGATGACAATGGAGTTGTATGGTTTGACAAACGCTTAGTGGTACCGAAGGACCGAGAACTCAGAAACCGGATTATGGATGAGGCACATTTGCCAAAATTATCTATTCATCCTGGTAGCACAAGATGTATCAAGATCTTCGTCCGCGATTTTGGTGGACCAAAATGAAAAACGAAATCGCTGTTGTAATATGATATTTTGTAACATTTTACGTGCGACGTAATATTTATGCCCGTCTATAAACTCACATTACCTTGACTAATGCTTGCATATTGAGTGATGAATTTTATTTATGGCTGGGCCGGACTGGCGATCATTACTCAATCATAGGTATGACAAAAATACAAGTACTTTGATTATTGATGTTGATGTCGAGAGAAATATGTTTGCGCAGTATATATTTAGGAAATTTCACGGTGACACGATTAGTGATATTGCCAAGTTGTGCCAAGTGAGCATATATGCCCAATCAACACCCAAGTCTACCAATAATTTATTTTTGTTCATATGTCTCGACAAGAAGTGCAAGTTAATATTGATGATTTACGATTTTTTTAAAAAATATTTAATCTAGTGATATGCGTGTGTATGATTATTGCGCAATTATTTAATAATTAACCTTTATATGTGATGGGTAACTATATATTTTAATGGGCTAAAGACATACATATCTAGCCCACTTTTTTCAGTATGGTGAACTTTGTCTACATATGGACGTATGTATGCAAATATGAAATACGCAGCAGGTATAGACGCATGCCAGCAGCTAGCAGGTGATGCCTTGATCCTAAGTAAACGCCGTCTCCGCATGCTCTAAGAGCATCTCCGACAGCCTTTCCAAATCTCATTCTTTAAATCATCATTTAGAGAGTCATTGCTATAAAAATCGCTTTCTATATATTCTCACTTTCCAACAGCTTTTCTATATCTCATATGCACTCTAGAGAGCTATTCTCGTCTTCTATTAATGGCTAGCGAAAAATTCGGAATAGAAAACAACCATATTTAGATAACCATTTAGAGAAGCTGTTGGAGGGTTGTTTTTCACCGAAATCTCTATTCCTAACGTTTAGAAAAGATATAAAGAATCTGTTGGAGTTGCTCTAACCTTGCCGTCAGAAATAGAAATATCAGCCACGCAGCCACGGACTCATAAGAGCATCTCCAAGAGTTATGCATATTTTGTTTGGCATTTGATGTTATTTGCCAAGTCTCCAAATAAAATGGCAAAGAAAAATATACTCCATCTCCAAGAGTTATGCATTTTTGCTTTGGCAAAATCTAAAAATAGTGGACCCAACCAATTTTTATCCATTTCCTTTCCTTTGCCGCCGGCTGTTCGCGCGTTTTTGTTTCTGTTGGCGCGAGATTTTGGTCCCTTCGCGCGCGCTGCAACCCCTCGAACGCCAGACGGCCGCCGCCGCATTCGCCAGGTGCCCAATCGCTGGAAGCCACGATCGATGGAAGCCACGATCGCCACGCCGCCAGTAGCTGCTGCACCGCCAGATGCCTCGATCGCCCCACGAAGCCAGTAGCTGCTGCATCGCTTGTCTCCCTGCTGCATCGATTCCGGTGTCTGCTGCATCGTTACTTTCCCGGCCTCTCCCTGCTGCAAAGCCGCCGATGGGATCCAGGTTGCCGGATACGCTAGCAAGCCGACCTTCATCGGTGATGTCGAAGGTTTGTTCTCGTAGACAAATTTATTGTGACAGATTATATTTATTTTGTTCGATGTTCTCAGCTGCGCAATTGTTCTCAGCTGCGGCAGAGGAGGGCTTCCAGATCACGTCGCCGAAGACAGTTGGATGACGAGTCTTCAGACGATGACGATTTCTTCATGATCACAGCTGCTACAATGATGCAAATGTTCTCAAAAAAAAAAGGAAAACATGGTGGTTCGGTCCCTGGCCATATTGTCATCTATCGCGATAGAGAAGGCGGCCACCGGAGGATGTATCAAGATTATTTGGCGGACAATCCGACGTATGGTCCTGATTTATTCCGTCGGAGGTTGTTGTTATTCCCCCTTTTCGATTAATTCAAAGTATCTGTTTAATTTTTATACGAGGTGTTGATAATTTGTTTCTATTATTCAGATTCAGGATGAGCAAGCCTCTTTTCATACGCATCATGAATGCTGTTGCAGCACACGATGATTATTTTGTGCAAAAAAGGAATTGCGCAAGTGTTCTTGGATTGAGTTGCTTCCAAAAAGTCACTGCCGCTATGCGTATGCTCACATATGGGGTTGCTGCTGATGCTACGGATGAGTATATTCGCATCGGTGAGAGCACCGCACTTGAGAGCCTCCGTAGGTTCGTTGCTGCAGTTATACAAATATTTGAAGCAGAATACCTCAGGCATCCGAATGAGGCTGACATAGCACGCTTGTTGGCGGTTAATGAGAAAAGAGGTTTCCCTGGCATGTTGGGCTCCATCGATTGCATGCATTGGCCATGGAAGAATTGTCCAGTTGAATCGCAGGGGCAGTTCAAGGGGCATGTCAACCATCCTACTATCATTTTGGAAGCTGTCGCGTCTCAAGACCTTTGGTGTTGGCATGCTTTTTTTGGATGCCTGGTTCACATAATGATATTAACGTCCTTCACCGGTCTCCACTATTCGACAACCTGGCGGAAGGTAAAGCTCCAGAGGTAAACTATACCATCAATGGTCACGACTACAACATGGGTTATTTGCTTGCCGATGGTATATACCCCTCATGGGCTACTTTAGTCAAGACCATCTCTGCTCCTATGGGGAACAAGCGGAAATATTTTGCTGCAGCACAAGAATCAGTGAGGAAGGATGTCGAAAGGTTTTTTGGGGTTTTGCAGGCTAGGTTTCCCATTGTTAGACATCCAGGTCGTGTTTGGGACCAAGAGACGCTTGCATTGATCATGAGGGCTTGTGTGATCATGCACAATATGATTGTTGAAGATGAGAGAGTTGTCGACCCTAATGAGCGGTTCGATGGCGTTGGAGCAAATGTGCAACCTCGTCATGGCTTGCCTCATCGCACATTATCTGAATTTATTGAAGCGCATAAAAAAATCCGAGACAAGCCAACTCACTTTCAGTTGAAAGAAGACCTCGTAGAGCACCTATGGAACCATCATCCAGATTTGTATCATGTGGAACCAGCATCTAGTTGAATTTAATTTTATGTCGTTAGTTTATTTTCTTTAAATTGTGAATTATAAAGAACAATTTAGTTATATGTAAACCACGGATTGGCGAACAATTTAGTTATGTGAATTATTTTGTGTAAGCATGTTGTCGTGGCAATGATGTATCAGTCCAGCTACTGTTTTCAAGAAGTTTTATCCAATGATGTATCATGTCGACGTCGCTTTCAACAGAGCACAGCGACAGGATCGATGTCGCTTTCAACAGCAGCGTGTACAGCACAGTACCATGCACACATTCACTGAATTTAAGTGTAAATAGTTCCCAAACATCACACTGAACCTTGATATTGTTTATAGCTGATAAAACCAAACTTCTGCTGAATAAAATAAACAATAAACTAAAGTGGTTGGTTTGAAATAAAACTAAATTTGCATATGACGCGCAAGGATCTTCTTCTTCATTATCTTGTGCCACTGCAGCTGATCTTCGTCGAGTTTGCTCGTGTCCGTTAACATTATTTCTTTCTCCTCCTTTAATAAGTTTGCTTGAGCGACTATTGCTTCATTTTCTAGTCACTGCTTCTCAAGCTCAATGAATGCCCTGTCAGCCTCCTTGTCCGCCTCCTTCTCAGCCTCCCTTGCCTTGTCTCTTTCCCTGTCACGTGCCTCTTTCTTCTCCCACATCTTGTCGAAAGCTGCAATGCAAACGTCATCTCCTCCCCGCCTAGCTTGTTTTGCCTGCTTCTGACCCGGTGGCCTCTTTCTTGGTACATCACCTGTGGCTGCAACCTCTGGAACTTCTGCAATGTTGTTGGCTTGTACTACGTTCGGCGTCGAATCGTTGGTAGTCTTCTGTTTTTTCTTCAGTGGTTGCTGCGCCTGAGACAGCTCAACCATCCTAAGCTTCCACTTTTCTTCGTCCTTTAGTTTATCGTAACAATGCATGAGAGTGAAGGACTTGTTTTCCTCATCTATTCCCTTGAAAGTCGTTAATGCTTGATTAATCTGCACAAGTGAAATATTATCACATATAATGCAAATATTGCAAGACAAATAATAGAACGAACAACAAAAACTAACCATGTCTTGGATAGTTGCTCCACTAGCATTCCTACGCTTAATTTTGTCGTACACGCAGCAAAACTTGTGAACATCTGTCTGAATAGTCTTCCACCTATGCATAACAGAAGTCTCTGTCCTAGCAATATTAGATTTCTTGTGTGCATCAAAAAATTCCTTAATTCTACCCCAAAATTTTATGCCTTTTTGATTGGCCCCTTGAACGGCATCTTTGCTAATATTCAACCAAGCTGAACATATAGTTTCGTCTTCATCTTGATCAAATTTTTTTGACCTATGTGACAAATTTTTTTTAGCACTACGACGAGCATCAACTTCACCTGCCTGCACTTCCACAACTTCTTCATCATTTGCAACAGAAATATCGCAAGTGCCTTGCTGCGTGCCTTGCGTTAGCGGCATGGTCAAATCGTCCAAGCTAGTAACATTAAGATCAAATCCGGTTTGTTCACCAAAAGCAGCATCTGATTGGAGCCAGCCCGAATACAATGTTCTGTCTTCCATTATACAAATCTACAGCCACAAACCCGTGCCTACAAACAAACAAGATCAAATTACAATGGACAGAGACATATATACATGAACCGCCAAACCCTAAACCATGTATTCTCTATTTTAAATCTAGCGGCGTACCTGAACTTAGCTGCGTCAATTGATCTTCCTAGCGCGAGGATAAGGATCTGCACAGGACCGATCTCCCAGGCACCGCTATCCACCGATCCTGAACAGCTCTGTACCGATCGACGTGCTTCTTGGCCAGCGGTGTCTTCCAGCGCGAGGAGACAGGCACCGATCACCTGTGCTTCTTGGCCAGGCGAGGAGACAGGCACCGATCGACGTGCTTCGCGGCCCGATGCCTGGATCGTCCCGGCCCGGTAGATATATTCAACGAGAGCAGATTGAGTCCGTACGTACGTCGACCCCTCGCGTGAAGAGGCGGCGCTGGACTTGTACGCGAACAAAAGGACACGAGCGTCAAGAGGAATCTGATGCGGGCCGACGCGGGACAGGAGTCAGGCAGGGCCACGATTCATGGGATTTCAATTTTGCCAAAGTGTGGAAGGTTATGCAAAAATGCCAAGTTTGGTCCACCAAATGCCAAGTGTGGCAAAATGCATAAGTCAAATGCATAACTATTGGAGAGCAATTTTAAAGGTTTTTGGCAAATTTATCAAATGCATAACCCATTTGCATAACTCTTGGAGATGCTCTTAGACAGGCTAAACAGGTCCACATCGCCGTTTGCCCCGGAGGCCCAAAGGCCCAACCCATCCGCCTAGCGTCAGCTCCTAACCTCCCCCACCACCCACGATTTTTGTTTGTCATTCCCAGATCCCGTCCGCACTCCGTCCGACGGCGCCGCCCATCCGCTCGATCTCCTCGCTCCGTCCATCCGCCGGCGCCACCCGTCAGCTCCCTCTCCCTATCACCTGCTGCGCCGGCGCCGCCCGTACGCTCCCTCTTCGTACCTCCGCTGCCAATCGCTCTTCCCTGTGTCCAACCGTGCCGCCCCATCTCATCGTGCGGCAACAGACGCAGCGCACCGCTCGTCCGGGCGTTCTTCGCCGTCGTGCCCCAGCGTCCCGGCCCAACGTTGTTCGGGCGCAGACGAATCACGCCTCCCGCCCTGGCGTCCCGCTGATGTCGACGCCCGCCCCTGCCCGCACAGCCGTCGATGCCGGCACCCTTCCCAAGCACCCTCACGCCACGGGCGCAACCCAGGAGAAGCAAGCTTCGAGAAGTCCAAGGACGGTCACTTCGCATCCTCCTTGACGATACCGCAGCTACCTGCACCCACGGGCCCAAAGCTCCATCATCCTCCCTCACCCCCCATCAGCTCGCTGTAACGTGCGGTGACTGAAGTTTTTTCCTAATGCCGAAGCTTCCCCATTGAGTACCGATGTGCAAGGTTCTCATTAACCCCAGCTATATCCGAATGCCAAAAAAAATTGTTATATATTGCACATAGATCTGACGATTTTTGTGCATGTGCAGGAAAGAATTGAAAAACAAGTGCATACCTACCTCATCCTGATTGCAATTAGAACGGAAGCACAAAATATGTATGTTTGATCTCTTTCTCACCGTTCTCTATTTTTGGGATCGATGCAAGGTGTTGTGAGCAAAACATATCTAACTACAATATTACACTAAGAGTTTAGCTGATTTATCGGTCTCTTTATACTATACTAGAACATTCTGTAAATTAACTGGTCATGGTTGCGGCAATGCTGGCTAGCTCCATTTTACTTATGCGATTTCATACTCGTGTGTTGGCTAGCTCAATGCTAGCCCTAAAATTATTGTGTCAAGCTCTAGAATGTTGGTAAATGCAATGATAATTGACAAAAATGCAAGGTCCTTAATATTACTGACATATTTGGAACATTGCCCATATACTAACCGAACCATGTTTTAGTATAGTTCATATGAAATTAACTGATTGTGGATTAAATTCGATTTTGTAATTACGATTTGTGCAAGTTTTAGTTTAATTTTAGTAGCAAAAATATTATTTTCATCAGCATATGTGGTTTAGTACACAAGGAATCATTGATTTTTGTAGTTGGTAGTTTTAGCACATCTAATAGGATTGATTATGCTTTCTTTTCTTATTTTCCTATCCTAATCATTCTTCTTCGATTTGTCTATTTCAATTACTAATTTATGTGTGCCGATTGGAGACCCTTTGTCATGCGCTCTACCTTCAACGAGCAACAACATATGGCTGCTCAACTTCAGGTCCTATATACTTATGTTGTGCAATGTGCAAGGTCGTGATAGTTTTGACACTTCAATAAATTCTTTGCAGCAATTGCTGTTGGTGCAAGTCCTTGGGCCTTTGTGATGCTCAGTTCGGGTTTTTTTTTTTTTTGCGGTATGCACTAACTGGTTAGGCAACAGTATTTGACTAATTGAGTATCCAAATTCGACTGCATATGCAAATTCCCCACATATTATATACTCAAGTCTGAAGAGTTTTTTTGTCATCCTGTTTAGTGATATCGTCAACATGATTTCATAGATAGAATGTTGATGGCTAGATTGATATGACTTATGCAAGCTAAACATAGACAAGGGTCATTTGCTTGTTTGGAGAAATGAGTAGAGTGAATTTTTTGTTGGGTCCTGAACCTTTAGTCTGAAATGTTTTCTCCCTATCTGAAGCTAGCGCCAACAGAAATTTGATCATATACCTTATTTTGTATATTTATTTCGAATCCTTGTATTGAACATTGGCTGCTTTATCGAGCAAGGCTGTCCATGCTCTCCCCCCCTAAAACTGCAGCGATGACCTTACAGGAGTTGAACAGGGATGGGTCGTGGTTTCTACAAAACCACGAGGATCCAATCTCACACTGCTGCATCTTGTTCTTCCATCCCCAGGAGCTGTTATTATCTGTTCCACTGAGTCATCATTGATGCTCTTTCCCACATAGGTAGTGACAATTTGTGTAGATATTTTTTCTGCTTGTCATGTTTACGTAAAATTAAATGCCCATGGATTTTTGTTGTTGGTGCTAATATGTTGTTTTTCTGCCTCAGATTGGCTACCTCCATGTTGTTTATGTGATTTCTGAAAACCTCCATGTTGTTTATGTGATTTCCTGACTTCTGTCATTTTTTTATTCAATGTTTTTGTTGTGTAATACAGACCTTTAGTTAGTCGAGTCAAGCTCTTGAATCTTGGTGGCAACAAATACTGATTTCTGTTTATTGAAAAATGTATAACTCCTAAATGTTGTTGACATGTATGTATCATTGCCCATGTTAGAATTTTGGATATTCTACATTAAATTAACCGGCCGTGGATCATCTAACATAGTTTTTTTTTGGAGGGATTCATACTAACATTGCTTGATAAAATACTAAAATACCAGTTATTTTAATCATTTTGCTGTTCATATTTGTGGAACAGATAAAATTCATGGTCACAATTTATTTTACATTTGATTTTTTTCTTATTATCTTATAGTAAACCAATCATACTTATGTAGATCTTTAGAAGACATCCAAATGAATTGCATTTGCATCCATGAAAATATCCTAGTGGCTTCATAGTCGTTCTACAAGGCATAGGCAGTTGGTAGCCTAATTGAACCCTTAATCATGTGACTGGAGATGTTAAATGTGGTGGATATTTTGGGAGAGCAGTAGGCTTGCGGTGTATGTTATCCACCCAGGTTCTAAATTTGCCAATTCAGTACCTAGTCCCTAGTATGTCGGTCCCGCTTCATTCAATTTACCGGTTCGACCTACGTTTCCTTTTTTTAATCTGTAGCCCGAGCGGCAGAGTGCCAGCCCACCCACCCCACGTCTGCCTCCCCCTCCCCCTCCCCCCCCCCCACCCACCCACACACACGGCCACCCCCTCCACGATCTTTCCAGTTCCGTCGACGCCGCTTCTCATCCGCATCCGTCACCTACCATCGTCGACAGAAAATCCAGTGCCCCTCCACCTTCCTCCTCCGTCTGCACCGGCCCTCCACATTCCACCCACGTCAGCGGCGACGTCCTCTGCCCACCCACCACCGGCATCGCTCCTCTACCTGCCCACGACGACGCCGCTCCCCCTGTCCGCCCGTGTCGGCACTGCTCCTCTGTCCCGCCCAGCGCTTCTCCTCTGCCCACCCACGTCGTCGTCGCTCTCAATATGCCCCCACCGTTACCGACCATCCCACGTTCCTCTTGTATGTGTTTTCTTTTTCTCCTTTTCCATTGAGATTAACTAGTCATATGTGACGGTTTGCAGGATGTCCTCGTCGGCAGCGGTAGTGGAGGCGGCGACTCAGCTTCAACGCCCACTAGCTCCTCAGCTGCTCCCCGCTGCCATCCAGTCACGACGCCCCATCTCCACCAGAGGCAATCCCGATCTAGATGTGCCTTCAAATCCACTCGTGTGCCTAGTGTTGTGAGATCCGTATTTGGGCTTCATTTTTATCCATCTACGCATGCCATTAATTGTTCCAGTACTGATGTCTATTACATGCTAATAGTTTCCCATTTAACCATGCTGATTAATTTGGATTCCAGTAATGATTTTCGTTTGCTAGCTTTCCTCTTTGATTTTGTGATTCATAAGTTTATTCCTCGTACGAATTTCTTGTGTGTGCAGATTAGAGATTGTATCCGCCAAAGGATCGTCGGCCAACAAAACCACGTGGTTGCTCAGCTAGAAGGTTCTTTATTTATTTCAGTATTTTTTGTGTGCTCAAATAATGTAAGCATTTTTCTTTATGATCAAGGACTCCAGTGTCTTCCTTTAGTCCATAGATCATGTCTTTTTGCTTTTGTATGTGTGGATTATTCCGCATTCTACTGTGTGTTCTCACTTAGAGCATCTCCAATAGTTTGGAAAAATGATTTGATATCCTTGTTTTATTGGGAAAAGAAGAAAAAACATTCTCTAACAGATTGATATATGACTTGCTAAATCTTTCCAAGTTGGAATCGGAGGCCATTTACTTGCTATATTTACCAAGTCAGCTTCACTTGCTATCCGGCGTTTCTACGTTATTTTTACCAAGTTGGAATCCGCCGCCACTTCTCCCGCGCCTACTTTTCTATGTTATTTTTACGAAACTATTGGAGATACATGAAAATTTTACTTGCCAAAAGTTTTAGCAAGTTGCTAAATGATAACTTTTCCCAAGTCAATTTTTCCAAACAATTTCTATGTTATTGCATTTCTGGATGGAATTCAACCAAACCCTTAATTAATCGACTTAGCTTGCGAACGTAAATTTCTGAATTTCCTTATAAATTTTGCATCCATGGTTCCTTACCTTGGAATGGTATCTCATGAATGAGATGAGATTAAGTTAATGACTTACTAGCTAGTTTGTTCTTGCCACTTTAAAATTCGTGCAGTGACCATCTTGAGAATCTAATACAGCCAGGAACTGATGTGCCTTTTGATTTCTATATTTTCGTTGCAGGAGAAGCTGAACTTGGATCCCATTAGAGTAAATAGAATTAAATGTTAATGTCCTTGTGATCTAGTATATTAGTAAACTAGTATGTCACCTATTCAGCTTTTCATGACCATGAGAAGAAGCAACTGTCTTGAATTTACATGTCAAGTGGTGGCCTGTGGCCACGGGTGCTGCCCATCCATGTCTAGCGATAACGTCTCCATTGACAAATGGTCGTTCCTTGGTGTTCCTCCTTTTATCTTCTGTTGGGGGATCTTCTGTTGGAGGAAAAGAACCTCGGCAGAAGCGCCGCTCGAACTGGTGCTCGAAATTAACCCTCGCGCAATGCCTGTTGTCCTTGCGAGGTCCCTCTCCTACTGGGAACCGTTACTCTGACCCCCGGACGCGGGTTCAACCCTCATCGCTTCGTTGCATTCCATGCAGGTCTAAGTCGACAGTCGCACTGCAGGAAACCCTCGCTGGCCCACAACGCCACCTTCGCTTGGAGCGAAGGTTCAAGCAAGCGGCGAGTGTGCGCTGTCCCGAAGGCGAGCGAAGCCGAAGGTCCGGCGAGCACGGCCGAAGGTCAAACCTTCGGTCTTCTCCCCCGAAGGCAAGTAAAGCCGGAGGTCCGGCAGATGGCGGAGGGGCGCGGGCCCAAGGGCGAGCGCGGCCGGAGGTCAAAACCTCCGCACCTTTCCCCGAAGGTGAACAAGAACCAGGTGGCGGCGCATTGGAGGGTGGCCAATTAGGGTTTCCGCTTCAGCTGTGTATTTACGCTTTTGCCTTTCCTCCCTGCGTAGAGGTGAGGAATCTTCCCTGTACCCTTTTGTAATTTGGCCCGTGCCCCTTGGCATTCCCTATAAATACCAAGGGGATAAACAGTGTAAGGGGACGACTTTTTGGGAAATTGAGCACCTTCCATTTCCGCCTTACCTTCGCTACCGCATCCGACGCTTGGCCGCCTTCGCTCTTCCCCCTGCACAAGTGCGGAGGTGGGGCAAGTGCGTTCCCAACATCTTCTTAACTCGTTTTGACATGCTATAGGTTTATTTTCTCTATTTCATCAGTGATGGAACAATAAAATAAATCATTTTAGTTTCCTATTCTAATTATTTGTAGGACAACAACAGGTTCTGGAGTTCGTTGATAGCGATATGAAGATTCCTGGTTTGTTAGCTCAAAATACCATTTACAATCTGGATTAACCTGTTCACTTTTATCCTTTTTTTATATATTGCTTGGTCATTTCCCAATGTTGTTCTGAAATTCAACTATACTATGAAATTTTTAAAATCATATAGCTTGTTCAAAGCTATTATTTTCATTAGTGTTGTTTATTGCTTTTTGCTTGCTTTTTCTTGTGTCTGCAGATCCGAGTCATTCCCTTAAGGCCTTAACAGCACCTCCACCAGCTACTCCCTAAGACTGCTGACATGGTCTTATTTCCCACGTTATGATCTTTTTTCTTACTCTGCATACTAAATTACTCTCCTAATAAACATTCATAATCTTATCAGCCATACCATTGTTCTATTTTCTCCATTCTGATGATAATTATTCCTCATGCAATTTTTTTTAATTGCACGAACCTTTTTTTCCATTTGTTTGCTAGATGGATGCTGGTCAGTGCCTTGTTTATAGGATGCCTCTCAACCCGAACAGGCTGTTATTTGAGAGGTCACGTGAGAGGTCGTACATGTATAAATTCATATGGTGCTTATAATATGTGTATATCATTGATTACTATGTAATCTTGGATTGTTTTTTTTTTTTGCCATTTCAGGTTGAAGCTTGCTGTGTGAGAGCAGGTGGCCTCGACCTAGCATGGTACTTTGATTTGCATATTGCAAAATGCACGTTGGTAGCCTCAAGGCACACAAGATGGTTAATTGGCTTTATTTTGCCTCTAGTGCTGATTCTTTTGTCCTTTTTCGTGTTGGGTTACTGAATAGCTGCTGAGAAAATGAACTAGCAAATTGTAATATCAGAGTCAATAATGCTATTTGAACGTTAATTCATTATTATTTTGAAAGACCACTTTCGTACAATCCTCACAGGTTTTAACAATAGTACTATTCAAACGAGAAACAATTTTTTATACTCCATGGTACCTAGATTCCCACATCCTTATTCGCGTAAAATTCATTTTTTTTTTGAAGAAAAGGGACTTGTGACCACTAAATTCTACTGTGTTTTCGTGAATGTCTTAGCACCAATTTTGCGTTGATTACAAATTTCATCTATTTAATACAAATTTGTGACGATCAAATGGAAAGCCATTTTTCAATATCAAATCTTAGGTGCACAATTTGTTGCAACTATAAAAGATTTAGTAGTTTCCTAATCCTTAGAGAATGAAGAATACAAATAACACAAAAAACACAATGGAAAAAATAGCCTCAAATCACGGAGTATAAAAGCTACACGACAAAAAAATCATGGATGACAAAAAAAACCACAGACGTTAAAATGCCCCATGGGAAAAATCACGAACATCAGAAACTGGAAAAAAAAATCGGTCGACACTATCTCAGCCTCGCGTGAGAAAAAAAAATTGTCTAGAGGACCTAGGTGTGATTTGTTGGGCTGCCAGATGGGTCTAGGTACTGAATAACTATTTGGTACCCGGGTACTATATATATATATATATATATATTCGAATTTCATAAAAACAGAAAACACCAAAAATATGTGAGCACATGAAGGTTCACTCTTAAAAACCAGAAAAAAACCCAAAAATATATGAGCACATGAAGGCTCACTCTTAAAAAGAAAAAGAACAAAAATATTCGGACACAGGAAGGCTCGACGCTATCAAAGGGATTAGCTTGAGAGAGATGCACCCCCGTTATCTTCGCTATTAAGGTATGTTACTATTGCTATTATTACTATTATTATTATTATTATTATTATTACTACTACTATCGTTATTATTAGCCTTTATATATTATTAGTCTTTATTAGTCTATTATATATTAGAGTGTGTGTTTAATATTAGAGTCAATAAAAAGAACAATGATGATCTAGAATAAAAGCTTGCCCTAAAATAATTGAGCTCTAGGATAATGAAATTAATTTGGATGGAAATAATAAATAGTTGCTCTGCCGTAATTCTTTTCAAGTACCTAGTGTTTAGTCTTGAATTTTCCCGAGTTTTGGATGAGATTGTTTTAACATGAAATTTACTTGAATCTGAGACTTGTGGGTTGCAAAGTTTTGACTTAAGTCTAGGTGTTTGACGAGTATGATACGAAAAGTTGAACTGCTATTTATCTTGTTCCTAGTGATAATAGAGTTCTGGAGATTTATCTTTTGAAAACTTAAAATTGCTACATGATGAGATCCTCTATGATGAGTGTTTAAAATTCTACCATAACCGATATACATGTCTGATAGACTAAACGTCACTCTTTTATTTACTGCTTGCATATGCATTAGTATTGTCAAATCTGTTAACCCTTAGAGACTCGTCGTACAGTTAAAATTAAGATCACGTAACACACACCCATATATGCTGCTCCTACACGGGAGTACACAACAACATGCTTCCATTAGATCCACTCAAAAATGCTTCACTTCTACACTGGGAGTGAACAAAACAACACAAAAAATATTTCTCTTCATCCATATGACCTTTTTATGCCTTCGTTGTCATTCATAAATGCTCCCATTTATCATTATTATCGCTTCAAATTGTCGGTGGTACAAAAAAGGGTTCCCCCAATCAACGCAAACACCCGAACGCCCTATTTCCGTCTCGCCCGAGCCCTCCCAGCCAGGCCTCGGGCGAACGCTCTGTCTCCGTCTCGCCCGAGCCCTCCCAGCCAGGCCTCGGGCGAACGCTCTTTCTCCGCCTCGCCCGAGCCCTCCGAGCAAGGCCTCGGGCGAGCACGATCGCTCTCCGTCTCGCCCGAGCCCTCCAGGCCTCGGGCGAACGCGCCCCCACACCTCGAGCCTTAACGCACGGACCTCGAGCTGTACAGACAGCCGTACCAGCCCATACCACGCATTTAATGCCTTCACCTACTCCGGTCATGTCCACTAGTGCACAGCGTGTACCACAGTAACTCGGTGTAAAGGTCAAGTCTCGTTTTCACACACAAGCATGGGCAAAAGGGCACCCCTACAGCCTATTCGCCCCTCGAGCCCTGCACTGTAACCCCTCGAGGCCGGCTACGCGCTCCTCGAGCCCTGCACTGTAACACCTCGAGGCCGGCTCCGCGCCCCTCGAGCCCCCGTGGCCCACCTCTCGAGCCGGCTCCGCGCCTTCGAGCCCTAACTACTTTCGTGCTATTGGAGGACAGGTACCCCAAGACCCGGAGGGACCCCGCCGCGTACTGTACATTCCGGGATGGGTGCTGTACGGCTCCCGCCTTGTCGCGCCACCACGTCCGCGCCCAGGATGGAAGCCACGACCCAAGGACGCCTCAACAGCGACGATCACATCGGCTCCAGTGGCCCCGACAAGACAGGGTTCCTACCCTTCTCCGTATGGGGCACCATACGCCCCGACACCTGTAATACTTTATGTAACCCTGGCCTCCCCTTGCTCTATAAAAGGGGACGCTAGGGCCCTCATTCAAGAGGACGGACACAACACACGAGTCCACGCACAGACACGAGTCCGGACTCCGGTCCACGCTCACTGAGCTTGTATTCTCCCCTGTACAAGCACTTAGGTGCAAGTAATACAAGAACATCTCCCCCCCTGGACGTAGGGCCTTCTTTGCCCGAACCAGGATAAATCCTTGTGTCCCCTTGCATCACCATCCAGGAAGAGAAGCACGCGATCATATTACTCGTTGGTGTGATACCCCCGGGTACGAAACACCGACAGTTGGCGCGCCAGGTAGGGGACTTCGCGTGTCCGAGCCGATTTCTCGTTGATTCCTGGATGGCTTCATCCCCTCTTCCGTTCTCGGCTGGTGCCGTCGTCTGGTTCGGGAGCCTCGAGTTCCTGGCCACAGGCAACGGCAACGAGCTGACTCTGCTCTCCACGAGGGCCTGAGCGGAGTGCGTGTCACGCCACCCCGCGCGGGCGTGACGCGTCGCCCGCACCACCACACGTCGCCACATCGCGAGCGGCGCCGTCGTCACCGTCGTCGCCGGGCGCAGGCGGTGCCCGCGGCAAACACCTACGCCCCCGTAGCCGGTGCAGGGTCCCCAAGGGGAAACCAGCCCGGCGCGCGGCCGGAGACCTCCAGGGCGCACCCGCGCCCCTAGCGACTTCGCATTCATCATGCGTACGGACCAGGAACCAGGCCAGAGGCCTCCGAGCCGTGCGCCGTCGACGCCACTCAGCCTCCTCCCGCACGGGTCGCGCCGCGCTCGACGCCAGCGGTTCCCGTCGGCCTCGACAACTCTGCGGCTGTATACGCCCACCGCCTCGACGAGCGCCATCAGGACCAGACGATGGCGGACCGGGAGCAGCGTTCGGGCGCGCTGCTGCAGGCCATGGCCAGCCTGGAGATCGTCCACCCCGCGTGCGTCGACCGCGACTTCTTGCGAGCCTTCGAGCCACCTCGGCGAGCCACCGTCGGAGAATGGTACCGCGAGCTGCGGTCCCAGCATCGGCAAGGCGGCGTGCCGTCAACAGCTCCGACTCCGACGAATACGACTACCACGACCCCGACCTCTGGGATCCCACCAGGGAGTGCTTCCAACTCGAGGGAGTCGTATGCGATACCGAGGACGAAGGCGACGACGACAGGCCGGCCCTCGACCTAGAGGACCTAGCGACGTGGCCGCGGCAGGCGGATCACGCGTTCAGGGAAGGGACGAACCTCCAGCACCGGCTGTACCGCCTAAGCACGACGATGGCCGGGCGGCGCAACTCGCACAAGTGCAAGAGGCAATCACCAAAGCCGAGGAGAACGGCGACACCTGCTGCAGCTCCGGCAAACCCTGATGCAGGAACCACCCCAGCCCCGAGGAGCCGGAGCTCGAGGCCGGGCTCGAGAGGTCCACCGGCGGATCCTCGAGGACGGGGCACCAGCACGCCCTGAAGTATGTTTCCCGCGAGCCGGCCAGAACGTGGTGGCGGCGGCTATGATGCTCCGTGACCTGCCCGCCGTCTCCAACCCCGATGCCAGGCGCATGCTCGGAGAAATGAAAAACCTCCTCGAGACAGCCGCGGTACAGCAGGCCGAGAGCTCGGCGTCACGCCGACGCGGAGCAGCCTCGGGGAAACCGGCGGACACGCCCCACGACGCTCGCGAGGCATCCGTCCACCAGCCGGACGCCTCTCGAGCTAGGCCAGTCCGCGAACGGATCGTCGACAACCGGCCACCTCGAGACCCCAACGACGCCCGCAACGACATCAAACCGACGGCGCAAGGACAAGGGGGCCCAAGAGCGTGGCTATAGCGCCCATCGAGGGGGGCGCTACGACAGCGACGAGGACCGGCAGGTCCTCGAGCCCCCGGGCCCCCGAGTCTTCAGCCGGGCCATCCGCAGCTCACCCTCCCCGACCGCTTCCGACCGCCGACCAACATCGTGAAGTATGACGGGGAGGTCGAGCCCAAGCTCTGGCTCTCGGACTTCCGCCTTGGCTGCCAACTGGGCGGAGCGAAGAACGACGACCGCGTGATCATACGTCAACTCCCACTTTACCTCTCGGACACCGCCCGCCGGTGGCTCGAGGGGCTCCCGCCGGATCGGATCCATGACTGGGCCGACCTAGTCAGGGTCTTCGACGGGAATTTCAAGGGGACCTGCGTGCGTCCAGGCAACCCCTGGGACCTACGGCGTTGCAGGCAGGCGGCGGACGAGCCCCTCCGCGACTTTGCTCGACGGTTCTCGAAGCAGCGTCTCGAGCTCCCCCACGTGCCTGACGAGGACGTCATCTCAGCGTTCCTCGCGGGCACGACATGCCAAGAGCTTGTTCATGAGCTAGGACGCTACCGTCCCGGGACGGTCGAGGACCTGATGGATCGCGTCACCAGCTTTGCTTCGGGCGACGAAGCAGTGGGGGCCTTCTTTGGCCGTTCCACGGACAAAGGCAAGGCGGTGATCGCGCCGGAGGGCTCCAACAAGGGCAACGACGCAAGAACGACAACAATGACGGCAACAAAAGGAAGAAAAACAAACGCAAGGGCCAGAAGGCGAAGCGTGGCGCCGATGACGACGACGACAAAGAGGTGCTCGCGGGCGCCCTCGAGCCTAAGAAGCCCGAGGCCCCCCCGATGGGGCTGTTTTCGACCAGATGCTCGAGGATCCCTGTACCTACCACAGGGGCCCCGTAAACCACAAGTTGAAAGACTGCCGACTGTTGAAGGGCTACTACTCCAAGCTCGGCGATAAGAGGGAAGACGCGCCTAAGGGAAAGGATACCGATCGACGCGGCGGCAGAAACGCAGATGGCGACTTCCCCCCGGTGCGCGACTGCTACATGATCTACGGGGGGCCGACCGTCGGGCTCTCAGCTCGAGAAAGAAAGAAGGAGCGCCGGGAAATCTTTTCGCTTGGCCACGACGCCCCCCGGTATCTTGACTGGTCCGATGCGCCAATCACGTTCGACCGTGACGACCATCCGGACCGGTCATAAACCCGGGGGCTTACCCCCTCGTCGTCGACCCCATCATAATCGACGTTCGGTTCTCCAAGGTGTTGATGGATGGGGGCTCGAGCCTCAACATCATATACCTCGAGACCCTCGACCTCCTGGGGATTTCAGAGGGACAGCTCCGACCCAGCGTCGGGGGGTTCCACGGAGTAGTACCAGGAAAGAAAGCCCACCCCCTGGGCGCATCGACCTGCCGGTCTGCTTCGGCACGCCGGCAAACTTCCGTCAGGAAACGCTCACCTTCGAGGTGGTCGGCTTCCAAGGGACCTACCACGCCATCATCGGCCGGCCAGGCTACGCCAAGTTCATGGCGATTCCTAACTACACGTACTTGAAGCTCAAGATGCCGGGGCCAAAAGGGTCATCACCGTTGACACCTCCTACGAGCACGCATACCACTGCGACGTGGAGTGCGTCGAGCGGGGGAGGCCAACGTCCACCTCGACTCGCTCGAGGCCTTGGCAGCTCTGGCCACCGAGGGGGCCCCAGAAGCAAAGCGTCACGCCGGCACCTTCGAGCCGGCGAGCACACCAAGCAAATACCCGTCGACCCGACCTCGGCCAATGGCAAGACGCTGACCATCAGTACCAGCCTCGAGCCCAAATAGGAAGCAGTGCTCGTCGACTTTCTCCGCGCGAACATCGACATGTTTGCGTGGAACCCCTCGGACATGCCGGGCATACCGAGGGAAGTCGCCGAGCACGCCTTGGAGATCCAGGCCGGGTCCAGACCGGTGAAGCAACGCCTGCGCCGCTTCGACGAGGAAAAGCGCAGGATCATCGGCGAGGAGGTGCACAAGCTTTTGGCGGCCGGATTCATCAAGGAGGTATTTTACCCAGAGTGGCTAGCTAACCCTGTACTAGTTAGGAAAAAGAATGGAAAAATGCGGATGTGTGTAGATTACACTGGTCTGAATAAAGCATGTCCAAAAGTTCCATTTCCTTTACCTAGAATTGACCAGATCGTCGATTCCACTGCTGGGTGCGAAGTGCTTTCGTTCCTTGATGCGTATTCCGGCTACCACCAAATTAGGATGAGAAAATCCGATGAGCTCGCGACCTCTTTTATCACGCCATTTGGTATGTATTGCTATGTTACGATGCCCTTCGGCCTTCGAAACGCCGGGGCAACGTACCAACGATGTATGCAGCACATCTTTGGCGAGCACATAGGCAAGACCGTCGAGGCCTACGTCGATGACATCGTGGTTAAAACTAAAAAAGTAGGGAACCTCATCAGCAACCTCGAGACCACGTTCGAGTGCCTCCGGGCCAAGAATGTGAAGCTCAACCCCGAGAAGTGTGTCTTTGGTGTGCCTCGAGGCATGCTACTTGGCTACATCGTCTCACAACGGGGGATCGAGGCAAACCCTGAAAAAATCTCAGCAGTCACGAGGATGGGCCCGATTCGTGACCTCAAGGGTGTGCAGAAAGTAACAGGCTGCCTAGCCGCTCTCAGCAGATTCATCTCGAGGCTGGGGGAAAAAGCACTACCCCTCTACCGCCTGCTAAAAAAGACGGAACACTTTGCGTGGACCGCCGAAGCCGAGGAGGCCTTAACCAAGTTGAAGGGGTTGCTGACTTCTGCACCAATTCTCGTGCCCCCGCGACCAGCCGAAGGTGACGATTCCCCCGAGCCCCTCCTCCTCTATGTGGCCGCAACCACTCAGGTGGTTAGCGCGGTCATAGCCGTCGAGAGGCACGAGGAGGGTCATACATTGCCGGTCCAGCGACCGGTATACTTCACCAGTGAGGTACTCTCCGAGGCCAAGGTCCGGTACCCGCACATCCAAAGCTGCTCTACCGGCATCATCGTCACAAGGCGCAAGCTCCAGCACTACTTCCTCGCTCATCCCGTGACGGTGGTGTCGTCCTTCCCCCTCGGAGAGATCGTCAACAATCGGGAGGCCACGGGGCGCATCGCCAAGTGGTCCGCCGAACTAATGGGGGAGACCATCACCTATGCCCCGCGAAAGGCCATCAAGTCGCAAGCGTTGGCGGACTTCGTTGCTGAATGGACCGACACTCAGCTCCCGCCGGCACAGATTCAAGCCGAGCTCTGGACCATGTACTTCGATGGATCCCTCACGAAGACGGGGGCAGGAGCAGGCCTGCTCTTCATCTCACCCCTCGGAGTACACATGCGCTACCTGCTACGCTTGCACTTCCCCGCCTCCAACAACGTCGCCGAGTACGAGGCCCTCGTCAATGGGCTGCGCATCGCCCTCGAGCTCGGGGTCCGACGCCTCGACGCCCGAGGAGACTCGCAGCTCGTCGTCAACCAGGTTATGAAGGCTTCAAGCTGCATCGATCCCAAGATGGAGGCATACTGCGGGGAGGTGCGCAAGCTGGAAGACAAGTTTTACGGCCTCGAGCTCAACCACATAGCTCGGAAGTACAACGAGGCCGCAGACGAGCTGGCAAAGTTGGCGTCCACGCGCGGCACGGTACCGCCAGACGTCTTCTCGAGGGACGTCTTCGAGCCATCCGTCGAAATCGACCCGGGGCTGGCCCCTCGACGCCACCCCTCGAGCAAGACACGGGGGCTCGACTCTCAACGCCACCCCTCGAGAAGGACCCCTCGACGTCCGCAGAGGCGATGCAGGTCGACGCACACGCCTCTTCGTCATCACGGCCCCTCGACTGGCGGACGCCCTACCTCGACTACCTGACGCGAGGCGAGCTACCAGAAGACAAGACGGAGGCCCGACGCATCGCTCGGAGGGCCAAGACCTACGTCATCTACGGCGACGAACGGGAGCTATACCGACGAAGTCCGACTGGGATCCTTCAACGCTGCATCCCACTCGAGGAAGGGCGCAAGCTCCTCGACGATATGCACTCGGGCTTGCGGCCACCACGCAGCGCCGAGGGCCCTGGTTGGCAACGCCTTCCGACAAGGCTTCTATTGGCCGACCGCCATTGGGGACGCCAAGCGTTTGGTCCAAGCATGCCATGGGTGTCAATTCTACGCCAAGCAAACGCACCAGCCCGCACACGCCCTGCAGATGATCCCAATCACTTGGCCATTTGCCGTTTGGGGGCTCGACCTCGTGGGTCCCCTCAAAAGGACAAGTGGAGGGTACACACACATGCTCGTGGCCGTCGACAAGTTCACCAAGTGGATCGAGGCTAAGCCGATAGGAGACCCCACCTCCGAGAGGGCTGTCGAGTTCATCGCCAACATCATGTACCGGTTCGGGGTGCCTAATGTCATCATCACCGACAATGGCACCCAATTCACGGGCAAAAAGTTCACCAACTTCTGCGATGACAACAACATTCGCGTAACCTGGGCCTCGGTCGCATACCCCCAATGCAACGGGCAGGTCGAGCGCGCCAACGGCATGATACTCCATGGGCTAAAGCCGAGGCTGTTCAAGACCCTCAAGAATTTCGGAAAGGGGTGGGCTACAGAACTCCCCTCGGTGCTGTGGGGCCTCAGGACTACGCCGAGTCGAGCCACCGGGTTCACTCCGTTTTTCCTAACCTACGGCGCCGAGGCCGTCTTACCTACGGACCTCGAGTACGGCTCACCTCGACTTCGAGCCTACAACGAGCAAACCATGACGAAAGGCTCGCCAACGCCAAGGACCAGCTCGAGGAGGCCCGAGACGTGGCGCTCATCAACTCTGCACGCTACCAGCAAACACTTCGATGCTACCACGACAAGCACGTGCGCAAAAGGGACCTGGCGGTGGGGGACCTCGTGCTTCGACGGCTGCAAGATAATCGAGGGCGCCATAAGCTCACCCCTCCGTGGGAAGGCCCATACACCGTGGCCGAAGTGCTCAAGCCAGGCACATACAAGCTCTACGACGACCAAGGCAGGATCCTGGCGAACGCGTGGAACATATCTCAGCTACGTCGCTTCTACCCTTAAGGGCCTCGAGGCCTTGTTCATTTTATTGCTTTGTACAAACACGTTGAATATGAATGGGCCAACTCGTGCTCCATCTTTCATGTCTTAGCAACTCAAGGTAGCCTCGACCCTGCCTAGCTCAGGGTCGAGCCTCCCTCGGGGGCTGACAAGGGGTAAACGCCCCCCAGACTCCGGAAAAAATGCGTGTTTTCTTTTCAAAAATTTGACCCTCGTCTCGACTCGCGCCTCGAGTGAACTAGCGACGTCTAAATCTTAAAGTACCTCGAGCCTCCAAGGTCGGGGGGCGTCGACGTAGACGGCCGCCTACGCCCCCGGGCTACGGTGCCCTACCTACGCCTCCCCTCGAGGGGCTCGCGACGTATCGAAGGAACACAGACTAAGTTAGCAGAAACTCGAGCTTGCGACAAAGAGAAGCGGTCAAACGCATTTGAAAAGAAAACAACTCTTTTATAAACAAATCACATATACATTCGGGTCTCGACGTACCCTCATTTATGTCATAGAATTCTTACAAGGGCCTCGACGCCCAAATTTGGCACGCAGGCCTCAGTCCTCGTCGGTGCGGTACTCCTCCCCGAGGTCCACGATGGCAGGCTCGACCTCGACGCCCGAGCTCGAAGGAGGAGGGCTCCCGACACCGCTGCTGGCGTCAGGAGGCAGCACGTCCTCCTCGAAGATCTTCGCGAGCGACGTCCCCGGCCTCTCCATCTTCTCCAAAATTTTGTCGACACGGCGGTTGTTCCACTCCTCATCCTTCCCCTCGATCTCGATGAAGCCATTCGCGACAACGTGGACCGGGAAGCGGAAACCGGAGCGAACGACCGCGAGTGTCTGCTTGACGCCGTGATGGAGAGCTTGCCGGACACGGTCCCGCGCGGCTGCGTCGAAGAAGCACAAGGCGTCGACCAAGGCATCGCCCCGAGCCATTGCACCTTCTGCCGCCGCGGTCACAGGAGGAGCACCCCACATGGGGCCGAGCCGGTCGAGAGAAGAGCGAGCCCGCTCCGCCACCATCGTCTCGTCTTGGAGCTGGTCCAAGAGAGCCTGGTTCGTCCCGCGGAGCTCCTCGACCGTCTTCTCGACCCCTGCGCAACAAACAAGGAAGAGTGAGACTGCGGCGTAACAAAACTTCGAGACCCAAACAAGAACAAGGTGTAAGCCTCACCGTCGCAGTGTTGCCCCAGTGCGGCGAGGTCGCTGGTCAGGCCCTCAGCACGCTGCTCCAGCCTGCGCTTCTCGGCCAGCGTGAGGAGCTTCTCGGACCTAAGGTCCTCGATCAGCCGGCCCGCCTCCACCAGGGCCAGATCCTTGCGGATCACCTCCTGCCGCGCCGCCCCCTCGGCAGCTCGGGCGGTGGCGGCACCACTCTTGGCGTCTTCGGCCTCTTTCTCTCGCCGCCTCCGCTGCGGTTCGGGGGCGGCGGCCTCGCCACGGGCGTCAGCAGCCTCCTGCTTCGCCGCCTCGGCTTCAGCCCGGGCAGAGGTGGCCTCGCTTCGGGCGTCCGCGGCCTCCTTCCTCGACGCTTCGAGAACGGCGGCGGCCTCCTCCTTGGATCGAGCGACCTCGCCTCGAGCCACCCGGACCTCCGCCTCCGCCTCGTTAAGCCGGCTCGCCATCTGGGCGTTCCGGCTCAGCTCCGCGCGGAGATCTCGAAGCTCCGCCTCAGCCCGCGCGAGGCGGCTGACACCCTGTGCGGACCGGCCCGCCTCCTCGGAGCAGGACCGCTCCGCCTCCGCCATAAGCACGGCCACCTCCCGGAAGATGGACCGCACCTCGCGCGGGGCCCCCCGCTGGGCCGGCTGCTCGATGGGAACCACGGCAAGGGGCGGGCTCAGTGGGACGGGAAACGGCCATATCGGTCGGTCGAGCTCGATGTCGGGCAGATCCTCCTCCGCCTCGAGCTGCCCCGACAGCGACCCGCCGCCCGACGGCACGGGCCCCGACTCCCTCCGTCCCTCCGCCGGCACTTCCTGTTGCGGATCGATCGAGGGAAGGCTCGACCCCGGGCCCTCTTCCCTGGCCGGGCCCTCCGGCGCCTTGTCGGCGCTAGCCGGCACCTCGGGCGCCTCCACCGTCATCGAGCCCGCGGCGAGGAGCGGCCCCTGCTCCAGCTCGTTCAGGAGGTCCTCCACCGTCGGCTCCTTCTCCGCCGACGCCTCTCCCCCCCTTCCCTCCTCCGCAGCCCGGCCCGTGCTGGTCGGAGCCACAAGGGGCGCAGTCTCCTCCTCAGCCCCAGACGCCGGCGGGGCCGTGCTCGCCCCAGGCGCTTCCCCCGGAACAGCCGTCGTGGTGAGGGGAAGGATGGCGCTCCCAGTTGGCACCATCGCGGGAGGAGGAGGAGGGGAGAGGGCAGCGCTTCGGCGGATACGGTGGTGGCAGGCTCGATGCCATGAGCTGAGGCCCCTGCAATACGAGATGACGGAGATGTCAGAACCAGGAAGAGTACCTCGACCCCTGTGGTCGATGGCGACGGCCTCACCAAAATTCGCGACGATCATCCCCCCTCGAGCCATGGCAGCTCGGGCCTTCTCCAGCCAAGCGGCTTCTCTAGCGGAGGAAGGTGCCATACCTCGAGGTGCCTGTGCCTCGACGGGGCTCGAGGTCTTGGCCCGCTTGGACGAAGCGAGGTCCACCTCCTGGTAGGAGCGCTTCCCCCTGAGAAGATGGAGATGGCACGCGTCATCAAAAGCAAAGAGGTGAAGCCTCACTACCGACGAGACCCAAGGAAACTACTCACCCGAAGCGGCGGCTGGGCTTCTTCCCGAATCGCCGGACCCACTCGGGGGCTTCGAGCCCACCCACGGCTCGAGCCCTGCGCCTGGGCCGTCTCCACAGGGCTGGGATGGGGGGAGGGCTCCCGACGCCTCCCATGGCTCGACCTCGAGGGAGAGCCCTCCTTCCGCCCCACATCGCGGGAGGGCGACCGTACCACCCTCGTGCTGACGTCGTGGCGCTCGCCCCGGCGCGGGCTCCGGGACCTGCTCCGGCGCCCGCGCTGGTGGTCGCGCCCTCCCGCGTCCGCTTCCGCGTCCCGGCGGCGGTGCGGCGATGGACTCCGGGGACGCTCGCGCCCCTGGTCACGAGACGCTCGGGGCTCCCTCCCCGACGCTCGTGATGGCGCGGGCTCGACGCCTCTTCTTGGCGCCCGCTCCTCCGCGGGCTCGACGGCGCCCTTGACGGCTCGCGGGGTCGGGCCCGAAACCCTTCTCGACCTGTCGACCGCCTCTCGAGGCCCGACCCCTCTCGAGACCCCCCGTCTGGGCTGACGCGGGGGCGGCCTCCGTTGGCGCTGTGGCGGAGGCGCTCCGGGTCCGGGGCTTCCTTACGACCGGGGGCACATCCGGCGCGGAGCTCGACGGACCTCGGGCCCCCGACGAGGCAGGATCGGCGCCGCCTTCCGCGGCTGCGTCCCGCGCGCCCTTTTGTCGGGGGACCTCCAGTGTACCCTCCTGCACAGAGGAGCGGTCAGCCCTGTCATCGACGAGCCCGCGCGCATCAAGCGCGCATCCATCCCTCGTCGTCGTCCTCCTCCTCGTCACTACTCTCCTCCTCCGAGCTCGAGGAGCTCAGCTCGGGGGACCCGTCCCCAGGCTGACGGTTACGACGAGCCTTCGCCAGTCTCTGCTCCCGAGCTAAGCGACGCAAGTTTTTATCTTTCTCTTTCTTCTTTTTGCATCCTTGCTCTCCTTGTCCTTCTGAGCAGAGAGGCGCCTCACCTGAGAATCCGCGGCGTCCTCCCTCACCGGGGCCTCGACGCGCGACAAGTAAATGCCCCCTGAAGAAAGGAGAAGCGTGATGAGACAAACCACAAGACGGATGCAAACGGATCGAAGGAGGAAAAAGGGGAGGAGGCTCGAGATAGCTCGACTCGAGGGAGGCTTACCAGGTCGAGACACCCTCGTCGGGTGCCATCGCAACCAGGTGGGAGAGTTCAGGGACGAACGGCCCCTGGATCGTGATCGACACCCGGGAGACGCCCTCGTTCCGGGACAGCCTCTCTTCGGCCATCCTCGAGCGATTGAGCGCCTCGAGCTGAGCCTGCGGGCCCATCTCGTGCATAAGAAGGGGGCGGTCCGCCAGCGGAAGAACTCTTCGCTGGTGGAACGCCCAAATGACCGCTTGCACGGTCAGCTTCTTCTCATCCACCAGCGTCTTCATCATCTCCATCAGCGGGGCCAGGTGGCGTTGCCTGTCCGCCGCAACGCCCCAGGTCCACTTCTCCGGGCGTTGAGTGAGGACCCTGCCGGTGTACTGCGGAAGGAGGCCACCTTCGTTCCGCAGATAGAACCAATGGTCGTCCCACCCGGCCTGGTTGGTGGAAAGCTTGTATCGCAGGTACTCGCGGGGGACATTGGCCGACGAGGTCCCCCCTCGCGGTAATGGCAAGGGAGCCCATGCGCACGGGCCGCCTCCCGCTGGGCTTCAGGGACTTGATGAAGAGCTCGCCCCGGAAGAGATGGACGAACATCTCCCAGTGCGGCTCCATCTTCAGGTACCCCTCGCACACCGCGGCGAATATGGCGGCGTGCGAGATGGAGTTGGGGGAGAAGTGTTGCAGCTCCACCTCGAAATGGTGGGCCAGCCCTCGCAAGAAGCGGCTCGGCGGGACGCCGAGCCCCATACGGTGGTAGCGCGTGAAGCTCACCACGTACCCCTCCGGCGGGTGCGGCTCCCGGTGCTCCGCCGACGGGATAACCCACCATGCGGGTCCCTCCTCCGGGTTGGGGCGCAGAAGCCCTGGGCCACCAGCGAGTCCATTCGCTCTGCGTCACCTTCGACGGCTCCAGTCCTCGGCCGGCAGCATCTGTGTCTGGGCGGCCATGACGGTGGCGCGCGCGGATCCGAGCAGCGGACGGGCGGCCGGAAATCCCCAATCGACTAGCTCGAAGGAGAGGGCGCGTAAAGGCTACGGCGGCGGCGAAGGCAAAGGCAAAGTAAAGGGTTCTTTTCCCTCTTTCGATATTTATAGGGGGAAATCCAGACGGGCGGGATCTCCCACGACGTAAAAAGGTAACCGAATGCATTCAATGCGCCCACCTAACCACGTCTCGAGCCGGATGCAGGGTACACGCGTTACCTCTCCATTCGCTCCACTACCCGGGCCCGCCACGACCGTCGCTCCGGCTTCGCGCCGCCGCCCTCGCTCTCCCCGACGTTTCCGCCTAAAAAGGCGTGCCCAACGGGCAGAAGGATCCCAGACGACGGAGGCTTCTTCATAAAGGTAAAAACGGGCCCCGGCCCTAAGTCTCGAAGCAGCGAAGGCTGGCCCTCGAAAAGGGTTCGACAGCCGGCTTCGAGCACCCGAGTCAGGGACACCAAGGGGCGCCACTCGCGGCATTACTCGAGGGCCGAGCCCTCGAGGCCCCTCACGTGTATCCAAGGCGGGGAGCTCGACGTGCAGTGAGATCCCCTCGGAGGGAGGCATCGAGCCACCGGGTCCTATCGAATGGACCCGGCACTCCTGCAGACTGAGCACCCATGCTTTATGAGACCGCCTCCGGGCCACAGTCGACCCCTAACGAACGGGGCACGAGCTCTCACTTGGATTCCCCGTTACCAGCTCACCGGGAACCTCGATACTCGCCCACTCGGGGTAGTACGAGGCATCCCCCTCGCATCCGATCGAAAGGACTCGCGGGATGACAAGCCAGGGCAATCGGCATGCCGGACAGCTCGAGAGCCGGCCAGTCGTCAATCAGCCTGGCACCCCTCGACGAAAGAGGTCTAAAAATCGGACAGTTGCGACTTTTAATCTCTTTTCTTTGTGTGAGCATGAGATTTTCAGGCCTCGGTGAAAGCTCGACCCCCATCTCGCCTGAGCCCTCGAGACCAGGCCCAGGACAAACGCTCGTTCTCCGTCTTGTCCGAGCCCTCCGAGCCAAGCCTCGGACGAAGTCTCCCACGACAAAGAAAGGTTACCGCGAATATTTAATATTACTAACCGAACCACATTTCGAGCCTGTTGACAGGTACGCACAGCGCCGCGATCTCCGCTCCCTGACGATTCCCGCCTAAAAGGCGCGCCCACTGGGCAGAAGGTTCCCAAGCGACGGAGGATTCTTCAGGAAGCCCACGAGGGAGTTCCAACCACTCCACCATGGTCTCGGGGGCTACACCCACGGAATCGAATCGACAAAACCCTCGAGACCAGTTAGCTATCCATCGAGATCCCAATCTGGAGCCCCTGCTCGAATGCAAGCACTCAAACAAGGCTCCGGGGCTACTGTCGGTGGTACAAAAAAGGGTACCCCCAATCAACGCAAACACCGAACGCCCTATTTCCGTCTCGCCCGAGCCCTCCCAGCCAGGCCTCGGCGAACGCTCTGTCTCCGTCTCGCCCGAGCCCTCCCAGCCAGGCCTCGGGCGAACGCTCTTTCTCCGCCTCGCCCGAGCCCTCCGAGCAAGGCCTCGGGCAAGCACGATCGCTCTCCGTCTCGCCCGAGCCCTCCAGGCCTCGGGCGAACGTGCCCCCACACCTCGAGCCTTAACGCACGGACCTCGAGCTGTACAGACAGCCGTACCAGCCCATACCACGCATTTAATGCCTTCACCTACTCCGGTCATGTCCACTAGTGCACAACGTGTGCCACAGTAACTCGGTGTAAAGGTCAAGTCTCGTTTTCACCACAAGCATGGGCAAAAGGGCACCAGTACAGCACTATTCGCCCCTCGAGCCCTGCACTGTAACCCCTCGAGGCCGGCTACGCGCTCCTCGAGCCCTGCACTGTAACACCTCGAGGCCGGCTCCGCGCCCCTCGAGCCCCCGTGGCACCACCTCGAAGCCGGCTCCGTGCCCTTCGAGCCCTAACTACTTTCGTGCTATTGGAGGACAGGTACCCCAAAACCCGGAGGGACCCCGCCGCGTACTGTACATTCCGGGATGGGTGCTGTACGGCTCCCGCCTTGTCGCACCACCACGTCCGCGCCCAGGATGGAAGCCACGACCCAAGGACGTCTCAACAGCGACGATCACATCGGCTCCAGTGGCCCCGACAAGACAGGGTTCCTACCCTTCTCCGTATGGGGCACCATACGCCTCGACACATGTAATACTTTTATGTAACCCTGGCCTCCCCTTGCTCTATAAAAGGGGACGCTAGGGCCCTCATTCAAGAGGACGGACACAACACACGAGTCCACGCACAGACACGAATCCGGACTCCGGTCCACGCTCACTGAGCTTGTATTCTCCCCTGTACAAGCACTTAGGTGCAAGTAATACAAGAACATCTCCCCCCCGCTGGACGTAGGGCCTTCTTTGCCCGAACCAGGATAAATCCTTGTGTCCCCTTGCATCACCATCCAGGAAGAGAAGCACGCGATCATATTACTCGTTGGTGTGATACCCCCGGGTACGAAACACCGACACAAATATTATGCTACAAAAAGATACATGGGTTATGCAAAAGTTACCTAAAAAAAGTAGAAAAAAGAGAAAGAAAAGAGAAAAGGAGAAAAGCAAAAATGGACAAGTGTCCGACAGTAGAATTAGGGGTATTTCGACGTCCACCTTCTAAAAAAAGATAGCCTTTTTTTTAAAAAAATCTTTGTCAAGTGCCTGCTGAACGACACTCAGTAAAAGATTTTTTTTAAAAAAAAGGAAAAACCTTTGTTGAGTGCCTACCACCTGGCACTCGGCAAAACAACACTCATTACCCTTACGGTACTTTTTGTTTGCCGAGTGTTGGGAGCGACACTAGGTAAAGTCTTTGCCGAGTGGTCGAAAAAGACACTCGGTAAAGGACCCTTTGTCGATCATTTTTTTTAGCAAAGGCGTTTTACCGAGTGCGGCACTCGGCAAAGGTTTTACCGAATTTAATCGGGCCTTTGGCACTAGGTTTCCAGTAGTGGACCTGGTCCCGTGACCTGTGCACGGGGGCTGCCTGTCCATATACAAGTTTGTACCTGCAACAATTGTACGGAGTCTCATTCTTCACCCTCCCTCCCAATAATAAGGCGTATATATATTACTATAACATACATACGTTGAATGGAAAGCGTTATATATAAATTAAATATTTTTATAATTGGATTTATTAATGCGTCAAACTTATGGTGTCATTTTATGCAAAAATTTAGATATATTGATTGTATTAGGAGTTAAAATGGTTAGAGTTAGAAGTACTACAGAACAAATAATAGTAGTCAAAGCTTGTAAAGATTTTTTTCAGTCATAATAATAATAAATAATACAACACATATATAGTAGGAGTAGCTGTGTACAAGGATAATTGATTCCTGCGCTGGTTCCGTGCTTATTGCGAGAACATGAATTTGACTTTGACATGTAAAGCAAGGGTAAATTTGATGCAGGACACTGCTTAATAGTGATATTTACTAATAGACACTACTCAATATTCTTTTTGCTAGAAGAATACTTTTCAATTATGATAATTAGCTATTAAATACTATAGCTATTAAAATAATATATCTTGAGGTGGATGAAAGAGAGAAGTTAAAAGTGACCAAAATACCCCTAGCTATTATAGTATAATTTTTTAGTATATTTCTAAAAAAATTCATAACTTTTGCATATGAAGTCGGATGAGGATAAACTTTATATTAAAATTATAGTGCTCAACGAGATCTACTGTTTTATAGTTGAAATTTTTTTGATTTAAAATATCTAAAGTATAAAAATATTTTCAAATTTTCAGATTTTAAAATTTAAAATTTCGAACATCTAAAGTCATTTAGATTCTAAATTTTCATTTTTATTTTATAATTTTAAATCCAAAATAGAAAATTTAAATTTTTGTAACACTTGTGGTATAAGTTCGAGGTAATTTGAAATTTCTAAATTTTAAATTTTAAAATCTAAGACAACAAAAATGAATATTTAGAAGTCTAAATGACTTTAGATTAAAAATTTATCAACTAAAAAATTATAGATTGAATTGATAACTGTAACTTTTATATGTACCATGTCAACATATGAGGTCATTCGATAATTTTAAATTGAATTTTAAAATATGAGAACTTTTAAAATTATTTTGATAATTTAGAGTGCTTTATATCAAAACGTTGTCAACTACAAAACTATAGATCTCATCGAGTACTACAATTTTGATATAAAGTTCATCTTCATCTGACTTCATACGCAAAAGTTATGATTTTTTTAAAATAACTATAAAGGGTTATACTAAAATAGTTAAGGGTATTTTGGTCACTTTTAACTTCTCTCTCCTTTCCACTCAAAGATAATACTCCCTCTGTATTGGTAATAGATGATGTTTTGGACATGGTTTTGGTCAAACATTGGGAATATAAATCATGAATAACTTTTAAGTTGTTGAGTTTGAAAATATAAAAATCATATAAATAGATTTGTATTGAAAAATACTTTCATAAATATATACATATCATTTTTTGATAAATATTTTTAGTATAAAGTGAGTCAAAGTTGTACTTTGGAGACCGCGTCGATGTCCAAAACATCATCTATTACCAACACGGAGGGAGTATTAAAAAATGGTTATAATGTTTAAGAGCTAATTACCATAATTACAGAGTGTCTTTTAGCAAAGACAATATTAAGTACTCCCTCCGTTCCAAAATAAGTGTCGTTTTGGGTTTTGTGTCTCAAGTTTGACTCAATTTGTAAAAAATATATGCAACATTTATATCTCTAAATAATTTTGTTAAAAAACTAGACTTAAAGATCTTTCCGATGATACTAATCACTTAATATAAATATATTTTAATATATAATTAATGGCAGTGTTTTCTCGGGAAGCGAGAACGACACTTATTCTTGAACGGAGGGAGTAGTGTTCATCTAGCAAATACTACCTTTGAAGAGTGTCCTAAGAGCAAGTATAGTAAGAGGCTGTAAGTGGGCTGAATGCTGAGGTGGAGGAAAGAGAAGAGGAGAGAGAAGAGAAGCGGACTGTAAGCTTACAGCCGGCTTGGGCACAAGAACCAAGAAAGTCTAGGAGAAAGACAGGTGGGCCATGTATTAATAGTGAAGACTCAACCACTATATGAGTGGGCTAAGAGATGGCTGCAAGAATTCCTTGCAGTCCACAGCGGGCTGTATTATTAGCCTTGCTCTAAAGCAAATTTATCCAATAAAGCAATGACTTTCCGTTGATGTCACTAGAAAATAGAGTACCGATGCATACAGTAGTCATTTCCAAGAAGCTTTCGACCAAAGTTGTTGACAGAGACACTGTGTAAAGTAATGTCAATCTTTTTTTTGGGATGTTCGATCCAAGTGAAGTGCCAGACCCTTGCATATGCGCATGTAAGGCTGGATATCGAGCCGAGCCGGCTCGTCCTGGCTCGTTAAGATAACGAGCTAGCTCGGCTCGGCTCGTTATCTTAACGAGCCAAAACGCCAGCTCGGCTCGGCTCGTTAAAAGCTCGAGTTTGCTCGTTAAGCTCGCGAGCCAGATATAAAAAGTATACAAAATATAGTATTTATATTTATCTAAAGCTTGATAACAGTAATAATATAAAAGTAACACATCCAACAACCTAAAATCGAATTAAAAATTAATAAATGTTAACATATATACATGTATAAATATACCATATATCCATTAGAAATAAAATGATAAAGTCATAATAATCACAAGTTTATAGGGTCTAGACCAGTTATCAACTAATTATAAAGTACAAGATACGAAGTAATACAAAATTTATATAAGATTTGTTGCTTTTTTCCTTAGAAACTTGGCTCGTTTGGCTCGCGAGCTGCTCACGAGCTAGCTCGAGTTAGCTCGTTATAGCTAACGAGCTAAAATCTTGGCTCGGCTCGACTCGTTATCATAACGAGCCGAGTCGAGCCGAGCCGAGCTAGCCACGAGCCGAGCAAGCTACCGAGCTTCGAGTTTTCCGTCCAGCCTTATGCGCATGCATGCACTGAGCAACAAATCACTGCCCCTGCATATGAGCATGCATGCACTGAGCAACAAATCACTGCACAGTGCACACATAAGCCAGCAATTGCCATCAACATGTGGTCTGTAGTCTGTAGCTTGGGCCTCGTTCAGTCCCAACAAACCTCCAAAAATGTTGCGTAGTATTCGTCACATCGAATTTTTAGACGCATGCATGAAGCATTAAATATATATAGTCTGTTCATTTCAAGATTAATTTTTTAAACCTAGTTAGACCATGTGTGGACAAAGTTTATCAAATAACAACGAAAGTATTACAGTAACTTTTGTCCAAATATTTCGCAAACTAAACAAGGCGTAAATGCAGGATTCCACAATCACTCCAGCGATTTACGGCATGCATGGCATCGACTGACCAAGCTCTCCTTTTTCTTCAATTCTCGCGCTCTCCCTCCCGTCCCCGCGTCCCGCACCAACCTCCATCCATCCATTTCACTAGATGCTCCAGCCTCCAGGCTGCTCGCTGTGTTGCACTATGTACTCTCTCACCTCCCTTTATATTTGACCACCGCCCCTCTCCACCAAGCGCATCCACCTCGGCCTCCATCACTAGCGCTCTCGCCCCAAAGCACGCCGCAGAGGCAGAGCCACCACCATCACCCTTCTCTCTCTATACCCGACCCATCCCTCTCTCTCTCCTCATATACCAGCGGCGCTGCCTACGTTGCACCGATACGGATACTGATAGTCATATGGTGATACGACATTTTTCAAAAACAAGGATATGCCGATACAACAATTATATAAATATAATAAATATAAAAATAGAGAAAAATATTATAATAACACCAAAATAAAAATAGATAAAAAATTTGACATGCTAAGAATAAATAAAAACTCATGTACCTAGAACGATTCATATATTTATTGCTAGTATGTAGTATCTAAGATAGTTTTAAGGTTTAATCTAAGGTCATGGGCTGCGAAGTATCGGATATTGTCGGTGTTTCGAAACCGGGGGTATGACACCAACGAGTAATATGATCGCGTGCTTCTCTTCCTGGATGGTGATGCAAGAGGACTAAGGATTTATCCTGGTTCGGGCAAAGAAGGCCCTACGTCCAGCGGAGGGAGGATGTTCTTGTATTACTTGCACCTAAGTGCTTGTACAGGGGCGATAACAAAGCTCAGTGAGCGTGGACCGGAGTCCGGACTCGTGTGTGTGGACTGGTGTCTTAACGTGTCTGTTTTTCGACCGAAGGAATGAGGGCCTTGGTGTCCCCTTTTATAGAGCAAGGGGAGGCCAGGGTTACATGTACAGGTTAGGGGTGTATTACGTCCCTTACGAAGAAGGGTAGGAACCTTGTCTTGTCGAAGACATTGTAGCCGACGTGGGCGTTGCTGTTGAAGCGTCCTTGAAGCGTGGCCTCCATCCTGGGCGCGGACGTGGAGGCGCGGCGAGGTGGAACCCGTACAGCGCCCATCCCGGAACGTACAGGACGCGGCGGGGTCCCTCCGGGTCTTGGGGTACCTGTCCTCCAATAGCATGAAAGTAGTTAGGGCTCGAGGGGCGCGGAGCTGGTCTCGAGGCGGCGCCTACGGGGGCTCGAGCCCCCGCAGGTATGGGCTAGTCCCGTGAAAATCGATTGAGCGGCAGGCATCTGGGCCTCGAGGCGCGGCTTGGACGTGCCACAGTGTAGGGCGTGGGTTAACAGTGCTTCACTGGCGCCTTTTCGCCCATACTTGTGGTGAAAACGAGACTTGATTCTGCCCCGGACCACTGTGGCACACGTTGTGTTACAGAGGACGTGACTGGAGTAGGTGGATGAATTAAGTGCGCGGTATGGGGCTGACATCCGATGTCGGCACCGCTCGAGGGAGGCATAACGCGCCTCGTGGGATAGGCCGCTGTGCCAGAGAGGCTCGAGGTCCCCGCGTGGGGTCTCGAGGTGTGGTGTTCGGCTGTGGGGGGCTCGAAGGGTAGTGGAGTGCTTGCCCGAGGCCTGGAGGGCTCGGGCGAGACGGAAAACGAGCGCGCGCCCGAGGCCTGGCTTGGAGGGCTCGGGCGAGACAGAAAACGACCGTGCGCCCGAGGCCTGGCACGGAGGGCTCGGGCGAGACGGAAAACGAGCGTGCGCCCGAGGCCTGGCATGGAGGGCTCGGGCGAGACGGAAAACGAGCGCGCGCCCGAGGCCTGGCTTGGAGGGCTCGGCTCGGTGGGCCAGCGTCGTAGGCCTCGGGCGGTCGGCTTTTTAGGGGGTTAGACTGGTTAGGTCTGTTATTAACCGGTGTTCTAGGTTTACCCTATCTGTTTGCGTTGATTGGGGGTACCCCTTTTGCGGACCCCCGACGGTAGCCCCCGAGCCCTTGCTCGAGTGCTTGCACTCGAGCAGGGGCTCCCGACTGGGAACTCGTGGGTTAGCTAACTGGCCTCGAGGGTTTCGTCGATTTGATTCCGTGGGTGTCGTGCGAGCGACACCCGCGGGTGTAGCCCCCGAGGCCACGAGGGAGTGGTTAGAACTTCCTCGTGGGCTTTTTGCGAGTTTTAGTTGCGATTTTTAGGTTCAGGGGTGTCAGGCCTCCGAGTTTTTAGACCCTCTTTCGTCGAGGGGTGCCAGGCTGAACCGGCCGGCCGGCTCTTCGAGCTGTCCGGCGCACCGGTTGCCCTGGCTTGTCATCCCGCGAGTCCTTTCGATCGGATGCGAGGGGGGATGCCTCGTACTACCCCGAGTGGGCGAGTATCGAGGTTCCCGGTGAGCTGGTAACGGGGAATCCAAGTGAGAGCTCGTGCCCCGTTCGATAGGGGTCGACTGTGGCCCGGAGGCGGTCTCATAAAGCATGGGTGCTCGGTCTGCAGGAGTGCCGGGTCCATTCGATAAGACCCGGTGGCTCGATGCCTCCCTCCGAGGGGATCTCACTGCATGTCGAGCTCCCCGCCTTGGATACACGTGAGGGGCCTCGAGGGCTTGGCCCTCGAGTGATGCCGCGAATGGCGCCCCTTGGTGTCCCTGACTCGGGTGCTCGAAGCCGGCTGTCAAACCCTCTTTCGTCGAGGGCCAGCCTTCGCTGCTTCGAGACTTAGGGCCGGGGCCCGTTTTTGGGTGCTCGAAGCCGGCTGTCGAACTCTTTTTCGAGGGCCAGCCTTCGCTGCTTCGAGACTTAGGGCCGGGGCCCGTTTTCTTCTTCTTCCGGAAGAAGCCTTCGTCGCTTGGAATCCTTCTGCCCGTTGGGCGCGCCTTTTTAGGCGGAAACCGCCAGGGAGTGGAAATCGTGGCGCCAGGGCAGCGGGCGCGAAGTCGGAGCGGCGGCCGCAGAGGGCCCCGGCAGTCGAGCGAACGGTGAGCTGCCGCGTGTTCCCTGCATCCGGCTCGAGACGTAGTTAGGTGGGCGCATTAAATGCTATGCGGTTACCTTTTTACGTCATGGGAGACCCCGCCCGTCGGGGTTTTCCCCTTATAAATATCGAGAGAGGGGAAAAGGAACCCTTTACTTTGCCTTTGCCTTCACCGCCGCCGTAGCCTTCACGCGCCCTCTCCTTCGAGCTAGTTGATTGGGGATTTTCCGGCTGCCCGTCCGTTGCTCGGGTCCGCGCTGCGCCACCGCCATGGCCGCCCAGACGCAAGTGCTGCCGGCCGAAGACTGGAGCTCGTCGAAGGTGACGCGGAGCGAGATGGACTCGTTGGTGGCCCAGGGGCTTCTACGCCCCAACCCGGAGGATGGACCCGCGTGGTGGGTTATCCCGTCGGCGGAGCACCGGGAGCCACACCCGCCGGAGGGGTACGTGGTGAGCTTCACGCGCTACCACCGTATGGGGCTCGGCGTCCCGCCGAGCCGCTTCATGCGGGGGCTGGCCCACCACTTCGAGGTGGAGCTGCAGCACTTCTCCCCCAACTCCATCTCGCACGCCGCCATATTCGCCGCGGTGTGCGAGGGGTACCTGAAGATGGAGCCGCACTGGGAGATGTTCGTCCATCTCTTCCGGGGCGAGCTCTTCATCAAGGCCCTGAAGCCCAGCGGGAGGCGGCTCGTGCGCATGGGCTCCCTTGCCATCACTGCGAGGGCTGGGACCTCGTCGGCCAACGTCCCCCGTGAATACCTGCGATACAAGCTTTCCACCAACCAGGCCGGGTGGGACGACCATTGGTTCTATCTGCGGAATGAAGATGGTCTCTTTCCGCAGTACACCGGCAGGGTCCTCGCTCAACGCCCGGAGAAGTGGACCTGGGGCGTCGCGGCGGACAGGCAACGCCACCTGGCCCCGCTGATGAAGATGATGAAGATGCTGGTGGATGAGAAGAAGTTGACCGTGCAAGCGGTCATTTGGGCGTTCCACCAGCGAAGAGTTCTCCCACTGGCGGACCGCCCCCTTCTTATGCACGAGATGGGGCCGGAGGCCAGGCTCGAGGCGCTTAATCGATCGAGGATGGCCGAGGAGAGGCTGTCCCGGAACGAGGGCGTCTCCCGGGTGTCAATCACGATCCAGGGACCGTTCATCCCTGAGTACACCCACCTGGTCGCCATGGCACCCGACGAGGGGTGTCTCGACCTGGTGAGCCTCCCTCGAGCTGAGCTGTTCCGAGCCCCCTCCCCCTTTCTCCTCCTTCGAACCTTTTGCAATCTTCTCGTGGTTTGGCTCGTCACGCTTCTTCTTTTTTCAGGGGGCGTTTACTTGTCGTGCGTCGAGGCCCCCGGTGAGGGAGGACGCCGCAGATACTCAGGTGAGGCGCCTCTCTGCTCAGAAAGACAAGGAGAGCAAGGATGCCAGGAAGAAGAAAGAGAAGAACAAAAACCTGCGTCGCTTGGCTCGGGAGCAGAGACTGGCGAAGGCTCGTCGCAACCGCCAGCCTGGAGACGGGTCCCCCGAGCTGAGCTCCTCGAGCTCGGAGGAGGAGAGCGGTGATGAGGAGGAGAGCGACGATGAGGGGATGGATGCGCGCCTGAGACGCGCGGGGGTCGTCGATGACAGGGCTGACCGCTCCTCTGTGCAGGAGGGTATGCTGGAGGTCCCCCCGGCGAAGGGACCGCCCGGGACGCAGCCGCGGAAGGCGGCGCCGATTCCTGCCTCGTCGGGGGCCCGAGGTCCGTCGAGCTCTGCGGCGGACGTGCCCCCGGTCGTGAGGAAGCCCCGAACCCGGAGCGCCTCCGCCACAGCACCAACGGAGGCCGCCCCTGCGCCAGCCCAGGCGGGAGGTCTGGAGGAGGGCCGGGCCTCGAGAAGCGACCGATAGGTCAAGAAGGATTTCGGGCCCGACCGCCGCGAGCCGTCAAGGGCGCGGTCGAGCCCGCGGAGGAGCGGGCGTCAGGAGGAGGCGTCGAGCCCGCGCCATCACGAGCTTCGGGGAGCGAGCCCCCGGGCGTCTCGTGACCAGGGGCGTGAGCGTCCCCGGAGTCCGTCGCCGCACCGCCGCCAGGACACAGAAGCGGACGCGGGAGGGCGCGTCCCCCAGCGCGAGCGCCGGAGCGGGTCCCGGAGCCCGCGCCGGGGCGGGCGCCGCTATGACAGCATGAGGGAGGTACGGTCGCCCTCCCGCGACGTGGGGCGAAAGGAGGGCTCTCCCTCGAGGTCTAGCCACGGGAGGCGTCGGGAGCCCTCCCCCCATCCCAGCCCTGCGGAGATGGCCCAGGCGCAGGGCTCGAGCCGTGGGGTGGGCTCGAAGCCCCCGAGTGGGTCCGGCGATTCCGGGAAGAAGCCCAGCCGCCGCTTTGGGTGAGTACTTTTCTTGGACCTCGTCGGTAGCGAGGCTTGACCTCTTTACTTTTGATGATGCATGCCATCTCTGGTCTCTCAGGGGGAAGCGCTCCTACCCGGAGGTGGACCTTGCTGCGTCCAAGCGGGCGAAGGCCTCGAGCCCCGTCGAGGCACAAGCACCTCGAGGTATGGCACCCTCCTCCGCTAGAGAAGTCGCTTGGCTGGAGAAGGCTCGAGCTGCCATGGCTCGAGGTGGTCAGATGATCGTCGCGAATTTTGGTGAGGCCGTCGCCGTCGACCGCAGGGGTCGAGGCATTCCTCTTGATTCTGATATCAATGTCATCTCGTATTGCAGGGGCCTCAACTCACGGCATCGAGCCCGCCGCTACCATGCTTAATGAGGTGCTGCCGTCTCCCCCTTCTCCTCCTGCGATGGCGTCTGTCGGGAGCGCCACCCCTCCCCCCTCTACAACGGCCGTTCCGGGGGAAGCGCCTGGGGCGAGCACGGCCCCGCCGGTGTCTGGGGCCGAGGAGACCGCGCCCCTTGAGGCCCCGACGGTGGAGGACCTCCTGAACGAGCTGGAGCAAGGGCCGCCCCTCGCCGCGGGCTTGCCGATGGTGGAGGCGCCCGAGGCGCCGACCAGTGCTGACGAGACCCAGGAGAGCCTGGCCAGGGAAGAGCCGGGGTCCGTGCCGTCGGGCGGCCGGCCGCAGCTGGGGCAGCTCGGGATGGAGGAGGATCAGCCCGACATCGAGCTTGACCGACCGGTATGGCCGATTCCTAACGCGCCAAGCCCGCCCCTTGCCATGGTCCACGTCGAGCGACCGGTCCAGCGGGGGGCTCCGCGCGAGGTGCGGGCCATCTTTCGGGAGGTGGCCGAGCTCATGGCGGAGGCGGAGCGGTCCTGCTCCGAGGAGGCGGGCCGGTCCGCACAGGTGTCGGTCGCCCTCGCGAGGGCTGAGGCGGAACTTCAAGATCTCCGCGCTGAGCTGAGCCGGAACGCCCAAATGGCGAGCCGGCTCGACGAGGCGGAGGCGGAGGTCCGGGCGGCTCGAGGTGAGGTCGCTCGATCCAAGGAGGAGGCCGCCGCTGCTCTCGAAGCGTCGAGGAAGGAGGCCGCGGACGCCCGAAGCGAGGCCACCTCCGCCCGGGCTGAGGCCGAGGCGGCGAAGCAGGAGGCCGCTGATGCCTGTGGCGAGGCCGCCGCCGCCCGAACCGCAGCGGAGGCGGCGAGAAAAGAGGCCGAAGACGCCGAGATTGGTGTCGCCACCGCCCGAGCTGTCGAGGGGGCGGCGCGGCAGGAGGTGATCCGCAAGGATCTGGCCCTTGGGGAGGCGGGCCGGCAGATCGAGGACCTTAGGTCCGAGAGGCTCCTCATGTTGGCCGAGAAGCGCAGGCTTGAGCAGCGTGCTGAGGGCCTGACCAGCGATCTCGCCGCATTGGGGCAACATTGCGACGGTGAGGCTTACACCTTGTTCTTGTTTGGGTCTCGAAGTTTTTTTTTGTAACGCCGCAGTCTCACTCTTCCTTGTTCGTCGTGCAGGGGTCGAGAGGACGGTCGAGGAGCTCCGCGGGACGAACCAGGCTCTCTTGGACCAACTTCAAGACGAGACGATGGTGGCGGAGCGGGCTCGCACCTCCCTCGACCGGCTTGGCCCCATGTGGGGTGCTCCTCCAGTGGCTGCGGCAGAAGGTGCAGTGGCACGAGGCGATGCCTTGGTCGACGCCTTGTGCTTCTTTGACGCAGCCGCGCGGGACCGTGTCCGGCAAGCTCTCCATCATGTCGTCAAGCAGACGCTCGCGGTCGTTCGCTCCGGTTTCCGCTTCCCGGTCCACGTTGTTGCCAACGGCTTCATCGAGATCGAGGGGAAGGACGAGGAGTGGAACAACCGCCGTGTCGACAAAATTTTGGAGAAGATGGAGAGGCCGGGGACATCGCTCGCCAATATTTTCGAGGAGGACGTGCTGCCTCCTGACGCCAGCAGCGGTGTCGAGGGCCCTCCTCCTCCTAGCTCGGGTGTCGAGGCTGAGCCCGCCGTGGAAGACCTCGGGGAGGAGTACCACACCGACGAAGATTAGGGCCTGCGTGCCAAATTTGGGCGTCGAGGCCCTTGTAAGAATTTTGTGGCATGGATGAGGGTCCGTCGAGACCTATTTGTATATATGACTTGTTTGTTTAAAGGTGTTGTTTTCTTTTCAAATGCGTTTGACCACTTCTCTTTGTTGCAAGCTCGAGTTTTTGCTAACTTAGTCTGTACTCCTTCGATACGTCGCGAGCCCCTCGAGGGGAGGCGTAGGTAGGGTACCGTAGCCCGGGGGCGTAGGTGGCCGTCTACGTCGACGCCTCCCGACCTTTGGAGGCTCGAGGTATTTTGGGATTTAGACGTCGCTAGTTCACTCGAGGCACGAGTCGAGACGAGGGTCGAAATTTTTGAAAAGAAAACACGCATTTTTTCCGGAGTCTGGGGGGTGGTTAGCCCCCTGTCAGCCCCCGAGGGAGGCTCGACCCTGAGCAAGGCAGGGTCGAGGCTACCTTATGCTGCTAAGCAAAATGAAAGACAACGCACGAGATTGTTCATTCATATTTGACATGTTTGTACAAAGCAACAAAATGAACAAGGCCTTGAGGCCCTTAAGGATAGAAGCAACGTAGCTGAGATATGTTCCACGCGTTCGCCAGGATTCTGCCTTGATCGTCGTAGAGCTTGTATGTTCCTGGCTTGAGCACCTTAGCCACGATGTATGGGCCTTCCCATGGAGGGGTGAGCTTGTGGCGCCCTCGGTTGTCTTGAAGCCGTCGAAGCACGAGGTCCCCCACTGCTAGGTCTCTTTTGCGCACATACTTGTCGTGGTAGCGTCAAAGTGATTGCTGGTAGCGTGCGGAGTTGATGAGCGCCACATCTCGGGCCTCCTCGAGCTGGTCCTTGGCGTTGGCAAGCCTCTCGTCGTTGTTTTGCTCGTTGTAGGCTCGAAGTCGAGGGGAGCCGTACTCGAGGTCCGTAGGCAAGACTGCCTCGGCGCCGTAGGTTAGGAAAAACGGAGTGAACCCGGTGGCTCGACTCAGCGTAGTCCTGAGGCCCCACAGCACCGAGGGGAGCTCTACGGCCCATCTCTTTCCGAAATTTTTGAGAGTCTTGAACAGCCTCGGCTTCAGCCCATGGAGTATCATGCCGTTGGCGCGCTCGACCTGCCCGTTGCATTGAGGGTATGCGACCGAGGCCCAGGTTACGCGAATGTTGTTGTCATCGCAGAAGTTGGTGAACTTTTTGCCCGTGAATTGAGTGCCATTGTCGGTGATGATGACGTTAGGCACTCCAAACCGGTACATGATGTTGGCGATGAACTCGACGGCCTTCTCGGAGGTGGGGTCTCCTATCGGCTTAGCCTCGATCCACTTGGTGAACTTGTCGATGGCCACAAGCACGTGTGTGTACCCTCCACTTGTCCTTTTGAGGGGACCCACGAGGTCGAGCCCCCAAACGGCAAATGGCCAAGTGATTGGGATCATCTGCAGGGCATGTGCGGGCTGGTGCGTTTGCTTGGCGTAGAATTGACACCCATGGCATGCTCGGACCAAGCGCTTGGCGTCCCCAATGGCGGTCGGCCAATAGAAGCCTTGACGGAAGGCGTTCCCAACCAGGGCCCTCGGCGCTGCGTGGTGGCCGCAAGCCCCCGAGTGCATGTCGCCGAGGAGCTTGCGTCCCTCCTCGAGGGGGATGCAGCGTTGAAGGATCCCGGTCGGGCTTCGTCGGTATAGTTCCCGTTCGTCGCCGTAGGTGACGTAGGTCTTGGCCCTTCGAGCTATGCGTCGAGCCTCCGTCTTGTCTTCCGGAAGCACGCCTTGCACTAAGTAGTCGAGGTAGGGCGTCCGCCAGTCGAGGTGTCGTGGTGAAGAAGAGGCGGTTGCGCCGACCTGCATCGCCTCAGCGGGTGTCCAGGGGTCATTCCCAAGGGGTGGCATTGAAAGTCGAGCCCCCGTGTCTAGCTCGAGGGGTGGCGTCGAGGGGCCAGCCCCCAGGTCGACTTCGACGGATGGCTCGAAGACGTCCCTCGAGAAGACGTCTGGTGGTACCGTGCCGCGCGTGGACGCCAACTTTGCCAGCTCGTCTGCGGCCTCGTTGTACTTTCGAGCTATGTGGTTGAGCTCGAGGCCGTAAAACTTATCTTCCAGCTTGCGCACCTCCCCGCAGTATGCCTCCATCTTGGGATTGATGCAGCTTGAAGCCTTCATAACCTGGTTGATGACGAGCTGCGAGTCTCCACGGGCGTCGAGGCGTCGGACCCCGAGCTCGAGGGCGATGCGCAGCCCATTGACGAGGGCCTCGTACTCGGCGACGTTGTTGGAGGCGGGGAAGTGCAAGCGTAGCAGGTAGCGCATGTGGACTCCGAGGGGTGAGATGAAGAGCAGGCCTGCGCCTGCCCTCGTCTTCGTGAGGGATCCGTCGAAGTACATGGTCCAGAGCTCGGCTTGAATCTGCGCCGGCGGGAGTTGAGTGTCGGTCCATTCACCAACGAAGTCCGCCAACGCTTGCGACTTGATGGCCTTTCGCGGGGCGTAGGTGATGGTCTCCCCCATTAGTTCGGCGGACCACTTGGCGATGCGCCCCGTGGCCTCCCGATTGTTGATGATCTCACCGAGGGGGAAGGACTACACCACCGTTACGGGATGAGCGAGGAAGTAGTGCTGGAGCTTGCGCCTTGTGACGACGATGCCGTAGAGCAGCTTCTGGATGTGCGGATACCGGGCCTTGGCCTCGGAGAGTACCTCACTGGTGAAGTACACCGGTCGTTGGACCGGCAATGCATGACCCTCCTCGTGCCTCTCGACGGCTACGACCGTGCTGACCACCTGAGTGGTTGCGACCACATAGAGGAGGAGAGGCTCGGGGGAATCTGCTGAGAGCGGCTAGGCAGCCAGTCACTTTCTGCACACCCTTGAGGTCTCGAATCGGGCCCGTCCTCGTGACTGCTGAGATTTTTTCAGGGTTTGCCTCGATCCCCCGTTGTGAGACAACGTAGCCAAGTAGCATGCCTCGAGGCACACCAAAGACACACTTCTCGGGGTTGAGCTTCACATTCTTGGCCCGGAGGCACTCGAATGTGGTCTCGAGGTCGCTGATGAGGTTCCCGACTTTCTTGGTTTTAACCACGATGTCATCGACGTAGGCCTCGACGGTCCTGCCTATGTGCTCGCCAAAGATGTGCTGCATACATCGTTGATACGTTGCCCCGGCGTTTCATAGGCCGAAGGGCATCGTAACGTAGCAATACATACCAAATGGCGTGATAAAAGAGGTTGCGAGTTCGTCGGATTTTTTCATCTTAATTTGGTGGTAGCCGGAATACGCATCAAGGAACGAAAGCACTTCGCACCCAGCAGTGGAATCGACAATCTGATCAATTCTAGGTAAAGGAAATGGAACTTTTGGACATGCTTTATTCAGACCAGTGTAGTCTACACACATCCGTATGTTTCCATTCTTTTTCCTAACTAATACAGGGTTAGCTAGCCACTCTGGGTAAAATACCTCCTTGATGAACCCGGCCGCCAAAAGCTTGTGCACCTCCTCGCCGATGATCCTGCGCTTCTCCTCGTCGAAGCGGCGCAGGCGTTGCTTCACCGGTCTGGAACCGGCCCGGATTTCCAAGGCGTGCTCGGCGACTTCCCTTGGTATGCCCGGCATGTCCGAGGGACCCCACGCAAACATGTCGATGTTCGCGCGGAGAAAGTCGACGAGCACTGCTTCCTATTTAGGCTCGAGGCTGGCACTGACGGCCAGCGTCTTGCCATCGGTCGAGGTCGGGTCGACGGGTATCCGCTTTGTGTGCTCCGCCGGCTCGAAGTTGCCAGCGTGACGCTTCGCTTCGGGAGCCTCCTCGGTGGCCAGGGCGGCTAGGGCCTCGAGCGAGTCGAGGTGGACGTTGGCCTCCCCACGCTCGACGCACTCCACGTCGCAGTGGTATGCGTGCTCGTAGGAGGTGTCGATGGTGATGACCCCTTTTGGCCCCGGCATCTTGAGCTTTAAGTACGTGTAGTTGGGAACCGCCATGAACTTGGCGTAGCCTGGCCGTCCGATGATGGCGTGGTAGGCCCCTTGGAACCCAACCACCTCGAAGGTGAGCGTCTCCCGGCGGAAGTTGGCCAGCGTGCCAAAGCAAACCGGTAGGTCGATGCGCCCGAGGGGGTGGGCCTTCTTCCCCGGTACGACTCCGTGGAACCCCCCGACGCTGGGCCGGAGCTGACCCTCTGAAATCCCCAGGAGGTCGAGTGTCTCGAGGTATATGATGTTGAGGCTCGAGCCCCCATCCATCAACACCTTGGAGAACCGTACGTCGACGATGACGGGGTCGACGACGAGGGGGTACGCCCCCGGGTTGATGACACGGTCCGGGTGGTCGTCACGGTCGAACGTGATCGGCGCATCAGACCAGTCAAGATACCGGGGGGCGTCGTGGCAGAGTGCAAAGACCTCCCGGCGCTCCTTCTTTCTTTCTCGAGCCGAGAGCCCGACGGTCGGCCCCCCGTAGATCATGTAGCAGTCGCGCACCGGGGGGAAGTCGCCGTCCGCGTCCCCACCGCCGCGTCGATTGGCATCCTTGCCCTTAGGCGCGTCTTCTTTCTTATCGCCGAGCTTGGAGTAGTAGCCTTTCAGCAGTCGGCAGTCCTTTAACTTGTGATTTACGGGGCCCCTGTGATAAGTGCAGGGGCCCTCGAGCATCTGGTCGAAAACAGCCCCGTCAGGGGGGCCTCGGGGCTTCTTAGGCTCGAGGGCGCCGGCGAGCACTTCTTCGTCGTCGTCGTCATTGGCGTCGCGCTTCGCCTTCTGACCTTTGCGTTTGTTCTTCTTCTTTTTGTTGCTGTTATTGTTGTCGTTCGTGGCGTCGTTGCCTTTGTTCGTGACCTCCGGCGCGGCCACCGCCTTGCCTTTGTCCGTGGTACGGCCAAAGAAGGCCCCCACTGCCTCGTCGCCTGAGGCAAAGCTGGTGACACGATCCATCAGGTCCTCGACCGTCCTGGGACGGCAGCGTCCTAGCTCGTGGACTAGCTCTTGGCATGTCGTGCCCGCGAGGAACGCTGAGATGACGTCCTCATCAGGCACGTGGGGGAGCTCGAGGCGCTGCTTCGAGAACCGTCGAGCAAAATCACGGAGGGGCTCGTTCGCCGCCTGCCTGCAACGCCGTAGATCCCAGGGGTTGCCTGGGCGCACGCACGTCCTCTTGAAATTCCCGTCAAAGACCCTGACTAGGTCGGCCCAGTCGTCGATCCGATCCGGCGGGAGCCCCTCGAGCCACCGGCGGGCGGTGTCCGAGAGGTAAAGTGGGAGTTGGCGTATGATCACACGGTCGTCGTTCTTCGCTCCGCCCAGTTGGCAGCCTAGGCGGAAGTCCGAGAGCCAGAGCTTGGGCTCGACCTCCCCGTCATACTTCACGATGTTGGTCGGCGGTCGGAAGCGGTCGGGGAGGGTAGAGCTGCGGATGGCCCGGCTGAAGACTCTGGGGCCCGGGGGCTCGAGGACTTGCCGGTCCTCGTCGCTGTCGTAGCGCCCCCCTCGATGGGCGCTATAGCCACGCTCCTGGGCCCCCTTGTCCTTGAGCCGGCGGTTGATGTCGTTGCAGGCGTTGTTGGGGTCTCGAGGTGGCCGGTTGTCGATGATCCGTTCGCGGACTGGCCTAGCTCGAGAGGCGTCAGGTTGGTGGACGGATGCCTCGCGCTCGTTGCGGGGCGTGTCCGCCGGCTTCCCCGAGGCTGCTCCGCGTCGTCGTGACGCCGAGCTCTCGGCTTGCTGCACAGCGGCTGTCTCGAGGAGGTTCTTCATTTCCCCAAGCATGCGCCTGGCGTCAGGGTTGGAGACGGCGGGAAGATCGCGGAGCAGCATCGCCGCCGCCACCACGTTCTGTCCCGCTCGCGGGAAACGCACCTCGGGGCGTGCTGGCGCCCCGTCCTCGAGGATCTGCCGGTGGACCTCTCGAGCTCGGCCACGAGCGCCGGCACCTCGAGGCCGGGCTGGTTCTTGTGCTAGGGTTTTCTCGAGCTGCAGCAGGCGTTGTCGGTCCTCCTCAGCCTTGGCGATGGCCTCCCGCAGCTGCGCGAGCTGCGCCGCTCGGTCGTCGCTGTGCTGGGATGGTGCAGCCGGTGCAAGGGGTTCGTTCCTCCCGTGAACACGTGACCCGCCTGCCGCAGCCACGTCTCCGGGCCCTTCAAGGTTGAGCGTCGGCCTGCCGTCGTCGCCCTCGTCCTCGGTGTCGCATACGACCCCCTCGAGTTGGAAGCACTCCCTGGTGGGATCCCAGAGGTCGGGGTCGTGGTAGTCGTATTCGTCGGAGTCGGAGCTGGTGATGCCGTGCCGCCTTGGCTCGTGCCGGGGCTGCAGCTCGCGGTACCACTCCCCGAAGGTGGCTTGACGAGGTGGCTCGACGGCTCGTGAGAGGCCGCGGTCGACGCGTGCGGGGTGGACAATCTCCAGGTTGGCCATGGCCTGCAGCAGCACGCCCGGGCGTTCCTCCTGCTCCGCCGGCTGTCGACCCCGACTGCGCTCGTTGAGCTGGCGGGCGTAGGCTGCCGCGGAGCTGTCGAGGCCGAACGGGAACTGCCGGCGTCGAGCGCGGTACACCCCGTGCGGGAGGAGGCTGGGCGGCGTCGACGGTGCACGGCTCGGAAGCCTCTGGCCTGGCTCCTGGTCCGTGCCCATGATGAACGCGAAGTCGCTGGGCGGGCGCGGGCGCGCCCGGGAAGTCTCCGGCCGTGCGCCGGGCAAGCTCCTCCTTGGGAACTCCGCGCCGGCTGCGGGGAAGTGGGTGTATGCCGCCGGCACCTCCTGTGCCTGGCGACGATGACGACGACGGCGCCGCTCACGGGGTGGCGACGCGTGATGGTGTGGGCGACGTGCCATGCTCCTCGCACGGGGCGGCGCGACACGCCCTCCACTCGGGCCCTCCGTGGAGAGCAAGGTCAGCTCGCTGCCGTTGTCAGTGGCCAGGAACTCGAGGCTCCCGAACCAGATGACGGCACCGGCAGAGAACGAAGGAGTCGAAGCAGCCATCCAGGAAACGGCGAGAAACCGACTCGACACGCGAAGCCCCCTACCTGGCGCGCCAACTGTCGGTGTTTCGAAACCGGGGGTATGACACCAACGAGTAATATGATCGCGTGCTTCTCTTCCTGGATAGTGATGCAAGAGGGACCAAGGATTTATCCTGGTTCGGGCAAAGAAGGCCCTACGTCCAGCAGGGGGAGGATGTTCTTGTATTACTTGCACCTAAGTGCTTGTACAGGGGCGAATACAAGCTCAGTGAGCGTGGACCGAAGTCCGGACTCGTGTGTGTGTGTGGACTGGTGTCTTAATGTGTCTGTTTTTCGACCGAAGGAATGAGGGCCTTGGTGTCCCCTTTTATAGAGCAAGGGGAGGCCAGGGTTACACAGGGGTATTACAGGTGTCGGGGTGTATTGTGTCCCTTACGAAGAAGGGTAGGAACCTTGTCTTGTCGAAGACATTGTAGCCGACGTGGGCGTTGCTATTGAAGCGTCCTTGAAGCGTGGCCTCCATCCTGGGCGCGGACGTGGAGGCGCGGCGAGGTGGAAGCCGTACAGCGCCCATCCCGGAACGTACAGGACGCGGCGGGGTCCCTCTGGGTCTTGGGGTACCTGTCCTCCAATAACATGAAAGTAGTTAGGGCTCGAGGGGCGCGGAGCTGGTCTCGAGGCGGCGCCTACGGGGGGCTCGAGCCCCCGCAGGTATGGGCTAGTCCCGTGAAAATTGATTGAGCGGCAGGCATCTGGGCCTCGAGGCGCGGCTTGGACGTGCCACAGTGTAGGGCGTGGGTTAACAGTGCTTCACTGGCGCCTTTTCGCCCATACTTGTGGTGAAAACGAGACTTGATTCTGCCCCGGACCACTGTGGCACACGTTGTGTTACAGAGGACGTGACTGGAGTAGGTGGATGAATTAAGTGCGCGGTATGGGGCTGACATCCGATGTCTGCACCGCTCGAGGGAGGCATAACGCGCCTCGTGGGATAGGCCGCTGTGCCAGAGAGGCTCGAGGTCCCCGCGTGGGGACTCGAGGTGTGGTGTTCGGCTGTGGGGGGCTCGAAGGGTAGTGGAGTGCTTGCCCGAGGCCTGGAGGGCTCGGGCGAGACGGAAAACGAGCGTGCGCCCGAGGCCTGGCTTGGAGGGCTCGGGCGAGACGGAAAACGACCGTGCGCCCGAGGCCTGGCACGGAGGGCTCGGGCGAGACGGAAAATGAGCGTGCGCCCGAGGCCTGGCATGGAGGGCTCGGGCGAGACGGAAAACGAGCGCGCGCCCGAGGCCTGGCTTGGAGGGCTCGGCTCGGTGGGCCAGCGTCGTAGGCCTCGGGCGGTCGGCTTTTTAGGGGGTTAGACTGGTTAGGTCTGTTATTAACCGGTGTTCTAGGTTTACCCTATCTGTTTGCGTTGATTGGGGGTACCCCTTTTGCGGACCCCCGACAGATATGTATCGGCCAAGTATCATCTAAGTATCATGATATAATTTATTTATTTTTATTTCTACGTTTTCTGATACATCGGTGTGGGGATATGGACCACAGGGTACCACACGATGGTACATGGGCCTCACCACTGGGGGTCGTCCGGCTCGCAGGATGAAGGCGTACAGCGCACGACATGCACCGTACGACAGTTGTAATCTAGATATAGTACCCACTCGGATACTTACCATGTAACCTTGTCCCTTCTGAATATATAAGGAGGGGCAGGGCTCCTCCGAGAGGACAAGGGAGATAGGAGACAGATCATAGACAACAGATCATAGGTCATAAGAGAGGTCACAAGCCAGATCCAATCAATACAACTCGACGCGGGACGTATGGTATTACGCTAACCTAGCGGCCCGAACCTGGATAAACTTCTGTGTTCATCTACTTTTGCCTTGCGTCAACGTCTGGGTCGTCGTCTTGCGCACCTTCCCCTCTAATCTATCACCTTGGGCATACCCCTAGGTGGACTATCGACCATATTTCGTCGGCAGTGGCGCCCACCGTGGGGCATGTGCCTACGGACGCCATGACGACTCAGGTGGTTTCCTTCCTCGTTTCCACGACCCTTCCGGAGGCTTCACGTTCGTCGTCAGGTCGTTCTCCTCGACCACCGACGTCGACGGCACCGCCAGGGGCGTGGAGGCGGTGCAGGCTTTCCCTGTGCCGAACGGATCTGCTTCCACCACTTCAGCATCGGCGAGACCTGCCTCGACATCTCTTCGAGGTCATTTTCCTCGGTGCTCCGACCACGCTTCCCTGCTGCCAAGGGAGGCGCACCGATAACTCCGATCTGATCAAATCCATCGATCGGGTCACGACAGGCATCACCGACACTCTCGCTCTCGTAGATCTGATCAGAGATCGATCTCCTGAGCACAACGTCGCCAGTACCTCTCGCTCCGACCTCCAACCGTGTCGCAATGATGATCGCCGTAATAATCGGCGCTATGATGACCACGATCGGGAGGAAAGATCGAGGGCTAGACAACTCCATCACCATCGACAAGAAGATATCGTTGGCTCGACTAATCGACTATGACGAGGATTACGAGAAGCTGCTCGACGACCCGTGCCCTATGCTCGCTCTGATCATCTACGAGCCAGAAGCGAGCCATCACGTCGTCGTCTAGCCAAAGACGAGCCACCGACGAGCCTACGAGCCACCAACGAGCCTACGAGCCACCCGCGAGCCTACGAGCCAAAAGCGAGCCATCGTCGAGCCACCATCGAGCCACCGACGAGCCACCAACGAGCCGCGACAAGCCATCACGTCGTCATCATCGTCTCACCGCCATCCTCACCGATCGCTCGTTGTTGACTCATCGCCGTCCTCGACGCCTCTCGTCGACTACTCCATTCGGACGACAATCAAGCTAAGTACTATCTTTCACATCAATCAAATATTTCTTCGATCGTGATATATCTCTAGATATCATCGTGTGCCTCCGCGATCACATTATTCTTTACAACGGCTCTTCGTTATTTTTCACCATATATATCATCCTGAGGATGACATATGCGTTTTCCCGAGGAGCCACGTTTACACTCGTGCTTTCCAGAGACGGCCCTGTCTCCGGCTCCTCCCTACACGTGAATGCAGCTCCGCGCTCTGCGTTACGGGTGGTCGGCAGCGGCTCCTCGGTGACGCTATGCTCTTACGCGTGCGTGGGCTCCGCGCCTCACGCTCCGGAGTTATCGGCTAGTCGGGGCTGGCGACTCAGTTACAAACAAACTGCTCGGGGGAATTTTATTTAATGTTGAGCGTTCAATCCAGCCGACTGACCGCTGAGCGGCACATGCTGTTTCTTTACCGCTAATGTTTTCTCCATATTTTATTTGTACGTCATGAACTACTATTCTCCATGTTTATTTTACAGGAACCATGTTCGGTCTACTTGCTAATTCTTTACGCTCGGGGACTGGACCAGTTATGATGAATGAGAAGATCATTGCTTGGGACCAACTGGCACTCGGACTTCGTCATCAACCAGCTCGTCGCTTCGCTCGGTGCTCACCGCCTAGCACTTGGACTTCGTCGCCGACCAGCTAGCCGTACTCTTCGACGCCCATCGACGACTACACCGAGAGCTCACCAGCTGAGCTGGGGACTCCTCAGTGCTCGGGTTCGTCGACCACCTGGTCGGTCGCTTGGTACCTACCACCTGGCGCTCGGACGTCATCGCCGACCAGCTGGCCGGACTCCTCGACGTTCATCAACGGCTTCACTGAGAGCTCACTAGCTAACCTGGGGACTGCTCGGTGCTCGGACTCGTCGTTCGGCAACCTGCTCGGACGGCATACTGCTTTCACTATAGTAGATTTCCCTTTTTTATAAGCCTGCTACAAGATTTATTCTTCATCTTCTAGGAGCCTTGGGGACTACCGTGTATACATGGCGCTCGTTCGCGCATGTATATAATTCTAATTATTCTCAAGACCCTGACACCACGTGACCGAGTCACCTGCTGTCAGGCTCGGGGACTAGCTGTGGGGATATGGACCCCAGAGTACCACACGATGGTACATGGGCCTCACCACTGGGGGTCGTCCGGCCCGCAGGATGAAGGCGTACGGCGCACGGCATGCACCGTACGACAGTTGTAATCTAGATATAGTACCAACTTGGATACTTACCATGTAACCTTGTCCCTTCGGAATATATAAGGAGGGGCAGGGGTCCTCCGAGAGGACAAGGGAGATAGGAGACACATCATAGATCATAGGTCATAAGCCACAAGCCACATCTAATCAATACACAACTCGACGCAGGACGTAGGGTATTACGCTAAGCTAGCGGCCCGAACCTGGATAAACCTCTGTGTTCATCTACTTTTGCCTTGCGTCAACGTCTGGGTCGTCGTCTTGCACACCTTCTACTCTAATCTACCACCTTGGGCATATCCCTAGGTGGACTATCGACCATATTTCGTCGACAATCGGCGTATTCAATACCTATCGCGGTACCGATATGGCAAATCAGGGAAATATCGGGGTAACGCAGCTGCTTCCATGGAACCCAACAACAATCTGCCCGCTGCGGCCACGGCCGAGGCAGCGGCCCCGGCAGAGAAACACGGAACGGCAAGGCGCCCAAGGGCGGGCCCGAGAACGGCAAGTTCAGGTACCGCGGCGTGCGGTAGAGGCCCTGTGCATATAGTCCCTCCGTCCATAAAAACATGAAATTAAGAGATCTGTGTCAGTCAAATTCATTCAACTTTGATCAAGATTATAATAAAAGGTATTAGTATTTATGTCATTAAATAAAATTATTATGAAAATATATTCTATTACTAATCTAATGGTATAATTTTTGTATCAAGAATGTTGGTACTTTTTTATATAATTTTGGTCAAAGTTTGAAATGTTTGACTCCTTGATAAGCGAGAATTGCATGTTTTGTTGGACGGAGGGCGAGAATTGCATGTTTTGTTGGACGGAGGGAGTACAAGTCTGTACATGCAGGATTCCTTTTTTTTAAATGCAATATATATCTTGCATAAAAAGACGCTCATCGGCTTAGAGCTCTTTTCTACTAGTGTAAACGGTAGAAATCAGAACAGCAGCAAAATCAGGACTAGCAGGAGCCAGCTGGAGAGCCTCGATTTATCTGTACTAAAATTCAACATTTGAAAGGAGAAAACAGAGGATCGATGAAGGGGGGAAAATATTTGCATCTCTGATTTTTATATGTGCCATATCATTCTGCAGCCATGCATGAAGAATCCATGCAAGAAATGGATCCGATGTGATTCAAATTGAATCTTTATCAAGAACGAAGAACCCTAAATCGCTCCCGGCCCAGTAATATCTCATGACGTTACTATACCTCAATCACACTCTCTTAGGGGAAAAGAAGAGGAAGAACGAGATTAAAAAAATCTAAAGATAATTTAGTACAAAGGAATCAGAAACCCTAGCTATAAGTTTATCTACCTTTCTTGCTTGCTCTTACTCCCAAACACATTCATGCAGATGGAGGAGCATGTGCTGCCGTCACTCCAAAACTTCAAACCGACCTAACAGGGTGCTAGCATGAAGCGTCGTGCCGATCATCATTTGAGGAAGACATCAAACCAGAAGAAGGGTTCCGGCTCGTCCCACAGCAGCGCCGCCGCGTAGTCCTCATCCTCGCTGTCGTGGTAGTCCCACGCTGCCTCCCCAGGCGCCTCCTCCGGCGTACCCGCCTGCGGCTCCAGTAGCGACGTCGAGGAGCCTACTGCGGGCGCGACGGCCGGCTCATGCGGAACCGCCACCCGTGTCGGCACCATGGTGGTCACCGTGGACGCCGTGGCCGTGTTGGCGTAGTATAGCGGCGGTGTCGGCTGCGGCAAGAGGTGGCACTGGAACTGGTGGTGGTGGTAATCCGGCGCTGGAGCAGCGCCGCTGGAGAGTTGGTGCAGCGGCGGGCGCGGCAGGAGCGGGCGGAGCGCTGGCGGGGCAGACGACGACGTTGCGGAGGAGTGCGTGTGCGATAGCGGCGCGGCGAGGGAAGGCGGCGGCGGGGAGGTGAGGTTGAGGTGCGCGCGGGGGCCGTAGAGGAGGAGCGCGGCGCGGTCGTAGGCGCGCGCGGCGTCCTCGGCGGTGGCGAAGGTGCCGAGCCACTTGCGGGAGCGCTTCCGCGGCTCGCGGATCTCCGCCACCCACTTGCCCCAGCTCCGCTGCCGCACGCCGCGGTACCGGAACTTGCCGTTCTCGGGCCCGCCCTTGGGCGCCTTGCCCTTCCGCGCTTCTCCGCCGAGGGCGCTACCTGCAGCTGCCTCGGCCGTGGCCGCAGCAGGCTGATTGTTGTTGGGTTCCATGGAAGCAGGCAGCGACGCTGGTATATGAGGAGAGAGAAAGGGATGGGCCGGGTATATAGAGAGAGAGAGAGAGAAGGGTGATGGTGGCTCTGGCTCTGCGGCGTGCTTTGGGGCGAGAGCGCTAGGGATGGAGGCCGATCGAGGTGGATACGCTTGGTGGAGAGGGGCGGTGGTCAAATATAAAGGGAGGTGAGAGAGTACATAGTGCAGTACAGCGAGCAGCCTGGAGCATCCAGTGAAATGGATGGATGGATGTTGGTGCGAGACGGGAGAGAGAGCGCGAGAATTGAAGAAAAAGGAGAGCTTGGTCAGTCGACATGCATGCCGTAAATCGCTGGAGTGATTGCGGAATCCTGCATGTAAGCTATAGACTACAGAGCACAGGTTGATGGAGCAATTGACTTCTCAATTGCTGGCTTATGTTTGATTTGTTGCTCAGTGCATGCATGCATGCGTATGCAGCGGTCAGGGACAGGATCGATGTGGACTGTGTCTAGATGACTTGATATGCCAACGTCTCTGTTCAATGACACTTCACTTGGATCGAACATCCAACAGATTGAAATCAGTGTCTCTCTGTCACAACTTTGGTTGAAAGCTTCTTGGAAATGACTACTGTACGCATTGGTCAACTCCATTTCCCAGAGACATCAACGGAAAGCCATTTCCCATGTCAACAGTCAAATTCATGTTCTCGCAATATGCGGAAGCAGCGCAGGGAATCAATTATCCTTGTACTATAGAGCTACTCCTAAGTACTGCTCCCTCCGTCCACGAAAGAATCAATTTCCAGAGTTCTCTTAAGTCTAACTTTTTAAATTTTGACCAAATTTCTAGAAAAAACTATCAAGATTGATGATCCAAATTTACATCATTAGATATATCTTCGAATATATTTTCATAATATGTCTATTTTATACCATAGATGTTATTACTCTTTTCTATAAAGTTAGTCAAAGTTAAAAAAAGTTTGACCGGCACGGATTCTAGGAATTGATTCTTTCATGGACGGAGGGAGTATATATCACTACTAGAGAACAGGCCTTTGGACGATTTGCAAAATCAGCATTAGTCACGGAAAAATTTGCGTCCGGGACTAGAAAGGTCTTTAGCCCCGGTTGGTAAGTTCCCCTGCCCAACGGTTCATTTGTCAGAGGGACCTTTAGTCCTGGTTGGTGTCACCAACCGGGGCTAAAGATTGACCTTTAGCCCCGGCTAGGAACAAGAGCCGGGACTAAATGTCCCTCCCTATATTTGAACTGTTCTTCCACAGCCCTGCCCGAGCTCTCTCCGTCTTCATTTTTTTCATTGAGTTCTAGCTTTGCTGCTTGTTTGCTCTCTTCTCCGGTGATTTTTGTTTGTTAACATATCTCCGGTGATTGATCTATTTCATCACATCTACGTCGACATCGACTCGTTCAAAGGTTACTAGCTTCAGTTTTTCATACTTTTAGCTGCCTATATATATATATATATAGTTTTTGAAGCTATTTTGAGTTCATTCACTTCATAGTTTAAATTAGTACCTTAAAAACAAAATGTGACCAGCTTAATTAGTTTACTTTAATTTTTTGGAGAAATAGAGATCAGTTAAATCATTTGTTTACAGAAATTAGAAATATAATACTTTAGTTTACAAAATGTGACCGGTTTAATTAATTTATTTTAATTTTTTGGAGACATAGAGATCAGTTAAATCATTTGTTTACATAAATTAGAAATATATAATACTTTAGTTTACAAAATGTGACCGGTTTAATTAGTTTATTTTAATTTTTTGAAGCAATAGAGATCATTTAAATCATTTGTTTACAATAGAAATATATAATACTTTAGTTTACAAAATATGACCGGTTTAATTAGTTTATTTTAATTTTTTTTTTGAGAAATAGAGATCATTTAAATCATTTGTTTACAAAAATTAGAAATATATAATACTTTAGTTTACAAAATGTGACCGGTTTAATTAGTTTATTTTAATTTTTTTAGAAATAGAGATCATTTAAATCATTTGTTTACAAAAAGTAGAAATATATAATACTTTAGTTCACTGCTCAACTACAAATGTAGAAGGATGTCTGCTTGGTATGTTGTTTTCGAGGGCACCAAGCCAGATATTTACACCAGCTGGGCCGAGTGTAGTCAGTATGTCCTCAAAGTTAAGGGAGCTGTGCATAAAAAGTACAAGTCTTTTGAGGAAACTTCTGCAGCTCTAGAGGCTTTCAACTCAAATCAACTCAATTCCTACTGCACCTACCCCTACCTTACCTTCCTATCAGGTTGGAGTGGCAGACAGTCCATCTTGTTGGACTGTGATGTGGGAAAAATGTGCAGGTGTTGTTAGTTGCTTTGGTTGTGGCCAAGTGGATGAGGCTGTACTGTTATCTTGATGTAATAATTAATTAAACAAGTTCAACTGCTACTACTTATATGCCACCAGTGATGCTTACTAAATATGGGTGTCATGAACTTGTTTATAAATTTAAGCTAGAAAATTAATTTTGTTGATAAGAATGAGAGATATAATTATGTTATATGTCATATAATGCAGACGATGACACGTCACTGGATGTACAATGCCGATCGTCGCTCAAAAGAGTTCATTGATAGCTAATATTTAATTTACTATGCAATTAACAACATTACAACATATTTATATAATGAAAACTTAATACAAAACTCAAAATACTGCAAACCCAAAACACTGGCAGGAGAAACCCCTTCAGTCCCGGGCGGTGACATCACCCGGGACTAAAGGTCCAAACCTTTAGTCCCGGACGGTGACACCACCCGGGACTAAAAGACCTTTAGTCCCGGGGCGTAATCCCGCCCGGGACTAAAGGTCTTTTAGTCCCGGGTGGTGTCACCGCCCGGGACTAAAGCCTATCCATTCATCCACCCGTAGCACTCCTACCCCCGCCGCCGCAGCTCCCGGTCTCTCCCCACCTACGCTCTGTCCTCCACTCATCCACCCGTCCGTGCACCAGATCCACCGCGCGGGAGTCCTTGACCTCGTCGTCAGCGATGGACGGGTACCACGACGACGTCAATGAAGACGACGAGTTCGACATCGGCTCATTCCACGACGGATCCGACGACCAAACCAGGGACTTCATGTCGCAGCCACCGCCGTTTTCCGGATCCGGTGCGTACACCGGCTTCGGCCACAACTCCGGCTATGGCTTCCCCTCTGGCCTGGCCAACACCTCCGGCTTCGGCAACCCCTCCCGCCTAGCCAACACCTCCGGCTTCGGCTACCCCTCTGGCCTGGCCAACACCTCCGGCTACCACTTCGGCAACCCCTCGCTCGACCTCAACGCCGGCGCGTCGTGGCCGGGCATGACTGGGTATCAGGACATCCTGCAGTCCCCGGAGGAAGATGGCAGAAGCGGTCGGACTCGCGGCCCCCATCCCGTGCGCGGGCCTTCCATTGGCAGTAGGGGTTCCCTTGGCCTCCGAAGTCCTCGCCGCGTCGTAGGAGGCAGTGGAGGAAACGCCCGTGCTAGCCGTGCTGCTGCCCTCGTGCCTCCTCGATCAGGTCGTCAGGGTGCCCAGGCATCCGTCACCGACGACGTCCCTCGCACTGAAGTGCCGGTACACAAAGTTTCTTTGTCCATGAACTGCAAATGTTGTTCGTTCTTTACTTATTGTTCTTTACTTGTTGTTCTTTGCTTGTTGTTCTTTGCTTGCTGCATGAATCATCAAGTAATGAAATGACATGCAACCTGCTATTGGTTACTGTATTGACTAATAAAATGACATGCAAGCTATTGTTGGTTACTTTATTGACTAATGAAATGACATGCAAGACTCAGAGATTCTGCATAATTTCAGAACAGCCTAAGCAGGGCCCAATGGAGTTCGAAAAAATACCCGTATCTTCTGTGAGTTGTACATCGAAGAGATGCGCAAGGGCAACTGCCCAAGGTGTCAAATGAACAGGTGGGGTTGGCGGAACCTGTCGGAGGCTTTCTTCAAAGCCACCGAATTAGTTCACGATAACATCTCCTTTGGCAGCAAGTACCGTAAGCTCAGGACTCTCTGGTATAGCCTACGACACCTCCAGAACAAAGAAACAGGATTGGGGCGCAATCCGGATGGCTCCGTCAATGCTACAGATGAATGGTGGGAGGAGAACGACGATAAGGTACACCTAAATCGGTTCTGTTTTCATGCTTCAGTGCATGCTTTCGAGAGTTTATAAGATGTTGTTCTCTATTTTTGTTTTCCAGGAGCAGCTGAAAGGTGCAATGCCACCATACATTGATCTTTTGGATATCATGTTTGGGGGCGTAGCTGTCACTGGGGAGACGACTTATGTTCCTGGCCGTAAGAATGCACCACTATATGTTAGTACTGATGATGAAGAAGACATGCGCACCCCTCAGAGCAGTGGCAACAAGAGGAGCTACAGCAGTCTCAGCAACCACAACACAGCTGGTAGTCCAAGCAAGAGGTCCAGGAGTCCAGCAGTCAGGATGAATGAGAACATTAGGAACTTGACCTTAAGTTTGGACAACAGGACTGCAGTGATGTAGGAGATGTGGGGTCAGAGGAAGCAGGCTGACAAGGCCAAGAAGAATGAAGAACTGGAAACCGTTGACCTAGTTACAAAGCTGGCTAGAGAGGCAGGGGTAACAGAGGAGGATCCTGAGCTGCGGGTTGGTGTGTCCAGGATCGTTAGGAATGCAAAAGATACAAGATTTTTCCTCCAGTCTGCTCCAAAAGGAAGGGTGGCCCTCATTAAAGACCATGCGAGCTCGAGGGTCATTAACTAGACCCTTTTATCCATGCATTTGTCGTGCCTTTTGTATCGTGAACTAAGTCTGTCATGTATATGGTGGTGTTTGAATTATTTCTGTGATTTGTATGTTCGAACAAAGTCTGTTATTCGCATTAATTGCTGATGTTCATTCATGGATGAATTGCGAAGTAATTTGTTTTGTGCGGTTGTGAATCATTGATGGTGTTTCTTTCTGGGTATGAGTGATCTTTCAGGTACTGCTGCATGGGTATATAGGCTTTTGTAAAATGATACTTATTTGTGTTCATTTGTTTTTTTCATGTGTTCAGATGGCTGGGCAACCTGGAGCTTCGGTAACTACAGATGACGACGACGATGATGAACAGTGGGAGGACGATTTCTTCAGCATGTTCTTTGATGATGCTCATGAAGAAACTGCAATACACCTTGGTATGAACCTGTATGCCTTGCATTTCGAAAAGCATTATAATAGGTCAGACTATAGGGTGCCAACAATGACTAGCCTGGAGTGGGTACAATAGAAACTAGCAGATGAAACTAGGTGTTACAACATGTTTAGAATTTCCCCAGCTATGTTCTATAGACTGCATAAGGTCTTGATAGATGAGCATGGCCTCAAAGACACTAAAAAGTCCACATCTATTGAGGCTTTAGGTATGTTCCTATGGATGCTTGGTGCTCCACAACCGTATAGGCAAGCTGAGGACAAATTTGAGAGATCTCTAGGCACTGTCCACAACATGTTCTATAGAGTGTTGTCCTGTGTGCTTAAACTTGCAGACAACATCATTAAACCTCGGGACCCGGAATTTAGGACAATGCATCCTAGGTTGACAAACCATAGATTCTATCCTGAATTCTCAAGGTGCATAGGAGCTATAGATGGCAGTCACTTCCCTGTTGTCGTACCACAAGATAAGTTTGTGCAGCACTTGTGTCGCAAGGTCATCAGCACACAAAATGTGATGGTTGTATGTGATTTTGACATGGTCTTCACATTTCTCCTTGCGGGATGGCCGGGGTCTGCCCATGACACAAGAGTGTTTCAGGATGCCATATCAACATTCAAGGATGACTTTCCTCACCTTCCTAAGGTAGAAACCTAGCTGCTAATTGTTTTGACATTTCTAATTGAAGCATGTAACAATGACAGGTACTTGGTGCTGTAGGGATGTTCTATTTGGTGGATGGCGGCTACCCAAACCGTCCCGGGTACCTTGCTCCATACAAGGGAATGAAGTACCACATTCAAGACTTTCAAAACGTCGGAGAACCTCAAGGTGTACATGAGATATTCAATTGTGCACACTCATCTCTTAGAAACGTCATTGAGAGGGCCTTTGGCGTTTTGAAGATAAAGTGGCGCTTACTATTGAATATCTCTTGCTACCCTCCTCAAACTCAAACGCACAGTATTACTGCTGTTGTTGCGTTGCATAACTTCATAAGGTTGAGTGGGGAATTAGATGACGACTTTCAGATTTTGGATCGTCATTCTAAGTTTGTGCCTCCTGAAGCCTCGCTTCATCAGCGAGAAACTGTTCCTGCCCCTGATAGTGCAGACCGTCCACAAATGAATGTCTTTCGTGACAACATTGCAGAATCGTTGTTTAATAGGTTTTGATACATGTGTATGGTTGAGTATTTGTGAGTTGTTATATTGCGGCATGTACTTGTCATTTATTTGTAGCTTGAGAACAGTTTTGTCTGAGGACTTGTGATTTATTTGTTGCTTGAGGACTATAATAATATTTGGTTACATGAGTTGTAATATTTGAGGACTGTAATAAATTTTCTGTTAGAATAATATTTAAACATTCTGTAATATTTGAGTTGTAATATTTGAGGACTGTAATAAATTTTCTGTTAGAAAAATTCTGTTGGAATAATATATGTTTATACCATGCATTAAATGACATCCACACATTTGAGGATATCCACCACTTCGGTTGAAAAAAGTTTGGTTCATAAAAGTTGCAATCGATTGAGAAAACTCAATTGGTAATCTATGACTCATTGAGAAAACCACTAGGAGAAACCCTAATGTATAATATATTAGCAACAAAGAAAACATATTAGAAAACCTAATGTAATTGTAAAACCGAAAACAATAACCAATTGAAAAGAAAAAAGAAAAGAAAAAGAAAAACGAGGACAGCCCCCGAGGGTCTTTAGCCCCGGTTGGTAATACCAACCGGGACTAAAGAGGCCAGCCATCGGGGCCCGGCTCGGGACCTCTTTAGTCCCGGTTGGTATTACCAACCGGGGCTAAAGGTCCCCCCTTTAGCCCCGGGGCGGGGAACCGGGGCTAAAGGTCGGGCCTTTAGTCCCGATTCCTTAGCCCCGGCTCCATGCCCGGGGCTAAAGGCCATTTTGGACCGGGGCTAAAGACCCATCATGCAGTAGTGTATGTGTTGTATTATTTATTATTATTATGACTGAAAAAATTATCTTTACAAACTTTGACTACTATTATTTGTTCTAGTACTTCTAACTCTAACCATTTTAACTCCTAACATCAGTTATCTAAATTTTTTGCATAAAATGACACCATAAGTTTGGCGCATTATTACATACATTATAAAAATGTTTAATTTATATATAACGCTTTACAATCAACGTACTCCATATAGGAAAATAAAGTCGTTTTGGACAAGGTTTTGGTCAAACATTAGAAATATAAATCATGAATAACTTTTAAGTTATTGAATTTTAAAATGTAAAAGCTAAATGAATAGATTTGCATTGACAAATATTTTCATAAAAGTATACATATATTATTTTCTAATAAATATTTTTTTTATAAAATTAAGAGTCAAAGTTATACTTTAAAAACTGTGTCATTGTCTAAAACAACTTTCTTTTCCTATACGGAGGGAGTATGTATATTATAGTAATATATATACCTTATTATTGGGACGGAGGGCAAGAAGAATCAGACTCCGTACAATTATTGCATGTACAAACTTGTATATGCACAAGTCATGGTCCAGGTCAAATATGAATCAGGAGAGACATCACAACACTTTGAAAAGTAAAAAAATTAAAGGATGTGTGAAAGAATCACTTTGCTCTTTAATATAACGCACAATATATACTATGTGCACAATTTAACTAATATGGTAACTGAACTTCATAATTTTATATTTTTATTAAAATATTAATCTAACCAAATAATGAATGGCTAGTAGAGCTTACACTTTACCACTAATGTACAAAGCATCTTTAACAACGTGGTAAAATTGAGTTGTCAAATCGAAAAAAGCTCATTCTCCAACAATTTCCTATTCCAACCTGATAAATATAACAAAAAGTAGGTTCACTTGCGCAGCCTTGCCACAGTCGCGCCTGCTGCTCTGGCGCTCTGCAGTTCCTAGTCATGCGCGAAGCTAAAGAAACCAGGTCCATGCAAGAGTACAAAAACCAGCAGTCGCTAGGTACTTAGCTATGTCAAGAGGAACAGCAAGGCCATGCTCCACCACTGCCAGCTCTGTCAGCATGGGCACGGGCACTGCGAGCAACACTGCCAGCACGGGCACAGGCACTGCGAGCACCCGATTCACGCGCGCGGGAGAGGCCGTGCGATCGCGCGACAGAGTCGACGCCGAAAAATATGGCAATAGCAAGTCACCCCGCGTGACACCGGAGAATAAAAACTTGAGATAAATAGCAAGTTGGTTTGAGTAGTTGTTGGAGAGAGAATTTTATGGTTTTACCTAGTTTATAAGTATAACAACCTCATTTGAGAAGTTGTTGGAGATAACCAAACGTGATGGGTACTTTTTTTTTTGCAACGAAGGTTGTAATAGAAAGGAAAATTTTCAGAACCTTTTTTTCTTTGATATCATGTAAAATATCTTTTATTCATCAAACATAACAGCATGATTTAGGGTCTTTTTGGATAACTAGAACTAATTGTTAGTCCTACCTAAAATTTAGTTGGCTAAAGTTTCGACAGCTAAAGTTAAAGGGTGATCTATATATAGCTATATGATATTTGGATCCCAGATATAGCTAAATTTGCTTCTATTAGTCACAATTAGTTGGGCTGGGCCAACTAGTAAACTAACAATTAGTTAGGACTTGACTAAACATTGGTTCATCTATTTCAATTCTTAGAACTAAAAATAATTAATTACTATTCCGTAATTGTTAGTCCTATGACGATCCAAACTTAATCTTAACCATATTTTTTATCTACCAATCTACCTTTCCAGGAAAGGAAAGCTGTCAAACCTTATGCATTGCATGATGCACACCTAGGCATGCTAGCATGCTGCACACGGAAGACTCCAAAAGCAGCCAGGCAGCTGTATATATGCATACATACGGACAAACCAGGTCACCAAACCCAGTCAGTTTGGCATCCTCCGGAGTACTAACAGTTTTTAGAGCATCTTCGTTAGCTCTCAATCTATCTTCCCCAATATCGTTTGGGGTCTCATCGGAGTCGTTTATCGAGCAGTTCTCCAATACTACCATTAAATAAATAGACCCTTGAAAGGATTTTGATGTTCCTAGAGGGGGTGAATAGATCTACAAAATTTCAGCTCAAACTGAAATTTAAAAACTGAGCGGCAGCGGTGTAGATCTCATCGAGTACTACAATTTTGATACAAAGTTCATCTTCATCTGACTTCATACGCAAAAGTTATGATTTTTTTAAATAACTATAAAGGGTTATACTAAAATAGTTAAGGGTATTTTGGTCAATTTTAACTTCTCTCTCCTATCCACTCGAAGATAATATTATTTTAATGGTTATAATGTTTAAGAGCTAATTACCATAATTGCAGAGTGTCTTCTAGCAAAGACAATATTGAGCAGTGTCCATCAGTAAATACTACCTTTGAAGAGCCTAAAGCGAATTTACCCTGTAAAGCAAGGGCTTTCCGATGATGTGACTAGGAAATTGAGTTGACCGATGGGTACAGTAGTCATTTTCAAGAAGCTTTCAACCAAAGTTGTTGACAGAGACACTGCCGATGTAAAGTAATTTCAATCTTTTTTTTTGATGTTCGATCCAAGTGAGGTGCCAGACCCCTGCATATGCGCATGCATGCACTGAACAACAAGGCACCATATCCTATGGAAACCAGCCCACCTATGCAAACTATGCAAACTCCAACAGAGACCGCACGATCCCCATCCGAGGGCACTGGACAAAGGTGGGGGAAATTTACATTTAGACGCCCGCCGAACTCAATCGTTGCCTGGTAATTTTCCAAAGTGAACCCTGCCTCCGTTACGTTCCGTTCCATCGGTTCTCTCCGTCACGGCCTCACGGGGTTCCGTCAGGCGTCAGGGCGTCGCTTCGTCTCACGATCCCATCACGGCCAGGCGTCGCCGCGGCTTCCTCCGTCGTTCACTGTCTGGCCACCACGGCTTCCTCTGTCCTTCACCGTCTGGCCGCCGCGGCTTCCTCCGTCCTTCACCGTCAGGGGCTCAGGGCCAGGCGCCGCCGGCGACCTCAACCGCCATCGTCAGGACGACATGGGCGACCCGCGACCAGTACCGGCGCCATGGTTAGGGCCCGACGTCGGCTCTGCCCTGGATTGGGGAGGTACATCATCGGGAATCACCGCCAACTCCGACAGCCTCGTGCCAAAGACATGGTCGCTGGCATGCGACTCCAACTTTGCTGCCGCCCGGCTTCCACGTAACAGCGCCGCCCTCGTCGCTCCCGTGATTCAAAGCCGCCCGTCCGCCATGGAGCTGCTCGCCGCCATGGAGCAGCCGCCCGTCATGGAGCCGGCAGCTGTCCGCGATGTGAACTTCGGCGTCGGTAGTGGCAGCCGTTAATTTACTTTATTTGATAAAAAATTAATCTGATTATTGCTAACGTGCATGCATGAATGCAGTGGGTGATCAAGGTGTCATCACTGTCGACGCCAGAATCGAAGGCCATCCTGAACGTCCAAGCACACCACAGCATTTGAGTACAGTAGTAAGTTCCTCTACCCTTAGCTGCATCGGCTTATTACAGTGCAATTACGGGAAAAGGCATGGCTTGATTTTTCTCATAAGCTCATATAATTTTACACTTCCGTAGGTCACCTGTACAAGTGACAGAACTAACACAAACTGTAAAGAGCATTTGAAGCCAAAAATTGGAATGATCTTTGATACACTCAAGGATGTGGAGGAATTCTACAAGTCGTATGCACATGACGCTGGTTTCTCGGTCCGTATTGGTCAGCACAAGAAGGAAAATGAGGAAATATTATTCAAGAGGTATTATTGTTCAAGGGAAGGGTATAGAAAGGAGAACATAACAAATGATACTGATGAATCCGGGAAAAAAACAAAGACAACACATAATACGTTGGAAACTAGATGCGGATGTCAGGCACATATTGTTGTGAAGCTTGAAAGTGACAAGAAGTATAGCATTGCTTCAATGGTTGAAGAGCACAACCATGGTTTCGTGTCGCCAGATAAGAGGCATTTACTAAGATCCAACCGGAGAGTCAGTGAGAGGGCTAAGAGTACGTTATTCAATTGTCATAAGGCTAGCATTGGCACCTCACAAGCATATCGACTTCTCCATGTCAGTGAGGGTGGGTTTGAGAATGTTGGGTGCACAAAGAGGGATTTGCAAAACTACTACTGTGATCTGAGAACCAAAATCAAGGATGCAGATGCACAAATGTTTGTGGCACAACTTGAGAGAAAGAAGGAAGTAAATCCGGCTTTCTTTTATGACTTTATGGTGGATGAACAGGGACGACTTGTTCGTGTATTTTGGGCAGATGCATTATGCAGGAAAAACTATAGTGTTTTTGGGGATGTGGTTTCGGTAGATGCAACATATACCACCAACCAATATAACATGAAATTTGTGCCGTTCACTGGAGTCAATCATCACTTGCAAAGTATTTTTCTTGGGGCAGCATTCTTAGCAGATGAAAAGATCGAGTCATATGTATGGTTGTTTGAGGCCTTTCTTAAGGCTATGGGTGGAGTTGCACCTCATCTAATCACAACAGATGAAGATGCGAGCATGAAGGCTGCTATTGCTAAGATTCTACCAAACACAGCACATAGACTTTGCATGTGGCATATCATGGATAAGGTACCTGAGAAGGTCGGACCCTCTGTAAGAGAAGATGAAAAATTTTGGGAAAGACTAAACAAGTGTGTTTGGGGGACCGAGAATTCAGATGAATTTGTGTCACAATGGAATTCTATAATAATATGAACAGATGGAATACCAGATGTAAAAGGTATGTACTCTGTTTCCTCCTGTATGGCCCTCTTTTCTGTTTGCCTTCATACTACCAGAGTTCATGAGCTCTTCAATTTTACAGGGAATTATTCTTTGACGAGGAAGGTAACCAGCTGGATGAAAAGCCTAAGGATCCTAAGCAAGTGGCAATACGGAAAAAAATTTCAGAATCGCGCAACAAGTTTGAAGATCTTATTCAAATGGCCAAGAACTCTGAACAAGGGATGAACTTTTTATATTCTAGTTTATCCAACTTGGTGGAACCTCTCCAGAAGATCACGCCTGCTATGAGAGTTGATAAACGGGATGAGTATGAATCTTTCCTGGGTAATAAAATTCCAACTGAGGTCGATATACATCCACCAAACGATATCAGGTCGAAAGGGAGATCAAAAAGGATTAGGAAGGGCAAGGAGGGAAAGACCGGAAGTGAAGCAAGCGCAACAACAAACGGAAGTGTAGAAAATGTAATCAAGTAGCTGATCATGATGCACGCAATTGCCCGAACAGTGTTCATTAGCCTGTTTCAATAATGTAATGACATGTGCCTGTAGCTGCATTGTGCTGAGTGCTGACACTAAGTTACTGAACTATTGCATGTCTTTCAGTATGCATGTCACTGAATTTTCTTCCTCTAGTTTTCATATTATGACTACTGTAAAGTCGGCACCGAAGTGGCTGCCTGATATTTCAATTTCTTGTAACCTTTTTAAATCAATTGAGCAAAGTACTCTTGTGAAAACATTTTTCAGATCAATTGTGCTGCATACACAGGTTCGTATGTGATATTTGGATAGTTCTTTTTTCCACAAATAAGACCAAATCACATGTTCAAGATATCCTATGGAAATTTCAGAATAATCTCTTTTGTAACACATACATTGTACAATTTGATCCCTACGCTACATACATCAGGCTTAGTGCCTTCCTGGAGATTTATCAGGCTTACTACATACATCATCAGGCTTCAGGTACATCAGTTTGCTCACTACCTACATCAGTTTGATCCCTACACTAGATGCATCAGGCTTACTACAGATTCTAAAAAAACCATAGCAATTGCGAGCATTCATCTTCTTGTAGCCTTCACTTTCCACTTGGACACACGTACTCCACTTGGAAGTTCCTGAAACTGGGAGACCATATGTATGTTTAGCGACATCGCCTAAGCACACCTAATCAGACAGCGTTACATCTTCACATCTCCAGCAGCCCATCGAGCCTGAACAATCTTTGATGTCACGACTGGACAGTTAGCATCATTCAGAAAACCACTCGTTCCCAGAACAAGCTGAATACAGGCTCATTCAGAGAGCTAACCATCATTCTGTCATTCACATAACACAGTCTGTTGAAGAGAACTGACTGAATACTCATTCAGAGAACAACCATAATATCATTCTACCATTTAGATAACACAACCTATTAAAGAGAACTGACTGAATCAGCTGAGGCATGTTGCAGGAGGCCATCTGACCAATGCTTCTCGCCAAGCATCCTCAGCCAGCTGGTCTTCACATGGAGCTCGCCATCTCCGGATGAATCCCGTGACGGAGAGGTGAAGTGGCGGCGGCGCGGCGAGGGGTCGCGGCGGCTAGGGGGCCATGACAGGGAGGAGGGCCTAGGGCGCCAGCACCTGGGAGAGATGCGCCTCGGGAGATGAGGATGGGGCCTTCCGCCTTGGGCGCCGGCGAGAGACGAAGCGAAGGCCTAGGACGCCGGCACCTGGGAGAGATGGGGATGGGGCCTTCCGCCTTGGGCGCCGGCGAGAGACGAAGCGAAGCCGCATTCGGAACCCCGTGAGGCCGTGACGGAGAGAACCGATGGAACGGAACGTAACGGAGGCAGGGTTCACTTTGGAAAATTACCAGACAACGATTGAGTTCGGCGGGCGTCTAAATGTAAATTTCCCCCACCTTTGTCCAGTGCCCTCGGATGGGGATCGTGCGGCCTCTGTTGGAGTTTGCATAGTTTGCATAGGTGGGCTGGTTTCCATAGGATATGGTGCCGAACAACAAATCACTGCACAGTGCACACATAAGCCAGCAATTGCCATCAACATGTGGTCTGTAGTCTGTAGCTTAGGCCTCATTCACACACAGACTCAACACAACTAGCGGAAAGCTCGATACCAATTACAATCAAGCAAACACGGGTGAAAACAGCTAGTCCCTTGAGACAGAGGTACAGAGGCTCAACACAACTAGCTGAAAGCTTCATACCAATTGAAGGCCAAATCGGAGCGTGAGAACATATATGATGAATGATTGACATTTATGAGGAAGGTTTGAAGCTTTTCTCGGTTGAGTCCATATCTCTCTATACGCTTAATGTTTATGACTAACCGGTGGCGTTGAGTTGTGGTGTGTTACCATGTTGGTGTGCGTGTGCAATATTTGTCTCTTGGCTGTGTTGATGTGCAAGTGTGGAGCTCAGATACAGTGGTCGATGACGAGGTGAAGGTCAAGTAGAGACGTGTCGTGCCGACGGACCAGGAGCGGTGAAGGATGGGCGTGCCGTGCGGCGGACGTGCCGTGCCGATGTACCCAGAGCGGTGAAGGGCGGACGTGAGGCTTGGACCGACGGACCGAGAGGCCAGAGGACCAGCTGTGGTAGCTGGCACGTGGCATCGACGAGCAGGAGCACATGGGGATGTGTGATGCATCAGCCGAGTCGGGAGGAAGACGATGGCGTCGTGGCACTTGGCAGGAGGTCGGACACGGGCTTGCGTGCGGCGCAAGTGCCGTCGGCCGAGTCAAGAAGGAAGGCGAAGGCGTTGTGCCCGGCGTGGAGGCTGGACATGCATCGACATCGGTGCCGGTGGTCGGGGTGTGCGAACCACATCCCGTCTACGGTGCAGGTTCGGTAGTTGTGAGAACATATATGATGAATGATTGACTTTGATGAGGAAGGTTTGAGGCTTTTCCCGGTTTAGTCCATATCTCGCTATGCGCTTAATGTTTATGACTAACCGGTGACGTTGAGTTGTGGTGTTCATGTGTTGGTGTGCGTGTGCAATATGTGTCTCTTGGCTGTGTTGATGTGCAGGTGTGGAGCTCGGATACAGTGGTCGATGGCGAGGTGAAGGTCAAGTAGAGACGTGCCGTGCCGACGGACCGGGAGCGGTGAAGGATGGGCATGCCGTGCGGCGGACGTGCCATGCCGATGTACCCAGAGCGGTGAAGGGCGGACGTGAGGCTTGGACTGACGGACCAGAGGGCCAGAGGAAAAGCTGTGGTAGTGGCACGTGGCATCGGCGAGCGAGAGAACATGGGATGTGCGATGCATCGGCCGAGTCGGAAGGAAGACGATGACGTCGTGGCACATGGCGGGAGGTCGGACACGGGCTTGCGTGCGGCGCAAGTGCCGTCGGCCGAGTCAAGAAGGAAGGCGAAGGCGTTGTGCCCGGCGTGGAGGCTGGACATGCATCAGCATCGGCGCTGGTGGTCGGGGTGTGCGAACCACATCCCGTCTACGGTGCGGGTTCGGTAGCTGAGCCTCAAAAAGCTACCATCGACGGTTTCCAGGTTTGGACCTCAAAACCTGGGTGGCCGGTTTCCGAGTTTGGGCCTCAAAACTCAGGATGGACGGTTTCCAGGTTTGGGCCTCAAAACCTGGGCTCGCGGGTTTCCGAGTTTGGGCCTCAAAACTCAGGGTGGACGGTTTCCAGGTTTGGGCCTCAAAACCTGGGCTGGCAGGTTTCTAGGTTTGGGCCTCAAAACCGGGGGAAGGTCCAAAAGGACGGTCGACGCGTGGCGGCGTGGAGAGGCTGGCGCGGCGGCGAAGCTATCCACGAGGAAGGCGCGGTGGTCGATGTGACGGCACGTGGCGGCATCCTGGAGCTTGCGTCGAGGCGAAGCGAAGGATGAGAAGGCGCGTGGCCGTCGGATGAAAACTGCTAGGGTTGGACAGTTTTACCCCTGGGGGGTATTTGGTTTGAGTGCTTCATGTGAGGGCGTTTTGGTCTTCGGACGTGCGCCTATATATATATGAAGGGGGCTGGTTAGGGCAGTCCATCCTTGGAGGTGTCACTCTCATTTTGTTTAGGTGAGAGGAGGCTAGGGTGAGAGGAGAGACCGGCTCTTGTTCTTGAGCTTTTCGCCATCCACGCTTTGTGTTGCGAGGAGTGGCTTGTAACCCGACACAGAGTGCTACATAATTCTTCATCTAGTAGCAATCCAAGGATCAATTTCGCCCCTCCTCTTTGTTGGCTGCAATTTGGATCGAAACGCGTTTTTGTTCTTCGCGTTTTCGTTTTTCCCTTCTCGGAGATTTGCCTCGTTCTCCCTCTCCGAGCGATGATTTGCAATTCCGTTTGAATCAAATTGTACTATGTCGTGAGCTCCTTCTTTCCACTGAAGGATTTCCCCTCTAACCTCACGAGCACGTAGATCGGGTCGAAATCGCGTTCGTTCTTCATTCTTCCCCCTTTTCTAGGGTTCTTCCGATTTCTCATGGATTTGTTGGTTTGGAGCGATGATATCCTAGGATTAGCTTCCCAACACGTAGAAGAACACTTGGGAGAAGTTTGGTTGCAGCCCCGTTCGATTTGGTGAAGATCTAATCGATTTTGGTTTTGTCCCGAGCTGTTTTTGGGCTTTCTGGACAGTGGCGGACTGTCCGGGACTCATCCCCGGACTGTCCGTGTGGCGGAACCGCCCTGATTATAAGAGCTCAAGTACCGTCTTAGTCAAATCCGTCTGGCATCGACCCATACTTGAACCCATATAACCCCGGTAGTCCGGAAATCTCGAAGGATTTCAACATCGTACAACATACGGGATCGCATCGTTCAAGTATTACATTTGTAAGGAGACAACACAGATAAACAAAACCGAATTTAAAAGATCAGAGTGCAAAATTTAAATAGAGTTATTACAATACCGAATTTAAAAGTGCGGAAGCTTAAATCAGTTTTGAAACACGACCACCACACATGTGGTCCAAATAAAACATCGTTTGGTAACTTAACCCAACACAACTCACTCCTCCTTTTTCAGATAGTGTGCCACCAACAGTCTTATTCCAGCAAAAGAAAAGGGGAAGCTTCTTGATGACCCTGCCCTGGGCCTACTCCTCATCACCCTCCACCGGGTAGAGGCAGTGCTTACAATAGCCATAATACACCTGGCCATCTGCAACAAACGGGATAAACCCTGAGTACGGGAATGTACTTAGCTAGACTTACCCGTCCAACTGAAAATAAAAGACACCAAGGGTATGCAAGACATTTTGGTGGAGCTGGGATCATTTAGTTGCGAAAAGCTCAAATTGAGGGAAGAAATATTTAATGGTGTCAGTGATTAGCCAGGTTTTAGACCTACCTCTTTATCTAGGTTTTGCACCTGATCTATTCACACACTTGAGTCTAGCAACAAAATAATATAACCATATCCAGTTGACTTATCCATATTTTAGTTGAACCTTTAAACGTCACATGGAGTTGTATCGTGGTGAAGCTCGCCATAGTTTCCCACTAACCGGGGGAGACGGCGACTCGAATCGAATTCCAAACCAGCTGGTGAAAGACCTTTAATATCAATCCACACTTTCCCCGTCGGGTCCATGCATTGGGTAACCGCACGATGCTTGTTCGTGGTGGTAATCGTCGCGGCTCACAGCACGGACCACCCAATTGGAACTATACGATGGCCATTCCGCGGCAGATCGTGTTTCCATACTAGAGGGTGCGACACGGGTTGAGACCGGCCCGAACAGCTTCTAACCAGCTTCGGGGTCGATGATTACGGCACCGACGTATCCCTAAGTAAAAGGGCGCGTTCAAAAATGAACGAGGGCCAACATCGATACAAACCTACATGATCCAACGGACGGACTGCCCCAAGTTTCCAAACTTATGCTTTGCCTTCCAGTTGACCGTATTTCATTACTACTCAGGTTCTTTTCCACGATAGCAAATATAGCCAACCGTGATCCAGTAAACACCCACCAGGGGTATTACAGGAACATCCTTAATTACTACTTTTATTAAGCAGACTAAGCAATTCTACAGTATGAAAGTAGCAGGGTAACAAGGCAGGTATAACAATAATTCAAGGAAGGATAATGCAGCAATTAGAAATCAATCAACTCCTATACCTAATGCATCACAATATAAAAGTACTCAATTGAATTAATTGTAAATAGTAGGAGACTTAGAATGCTCTGGGGCTTGCCTTGAGAGAAGACCGAGGCCTCGTGAGCGGGGTACTCGGGCAAGTTAGTTTCCGGCGCGGGGTCGGCCTCCTCGGTGCGGGGCAGTTCCGGAATCTCCTGCTCGACGCTTGCTTCCTACTCCGGGTCGGGCTCCTGAACTGTCGATCCTATTGCATGCGGTGAATTAAATCATTAATGCAGGGTGTGAGATATGGTGGTATGAATGTAAACATTTTCTTGCAAACCAACAAAGCCAACTTGTTGAACCACTTTTGACATTGAAGGAAACTACTTAATTACCACATAAAACAAAGCCATTATTTCCACTATTTCCTATTTATTAAATCGAAGAAACTCAAGTTTGAACTGCAAGTACATTTTTCTGAACTCAGAAAAATCCACAAAAATTCCAGAAGGTAACTAACACTAACTGGACTTCACTGCCCAAATTCCAGCAAGAGATAAAATACAGAACAGCAGGTACAAAAAGATGAAATAAACTGCTCAAAAGATACTTTGAACTAATTTTTCACACAAAAAGTGTCAAACAACAGATTTCATATTTTTCCTAGCTTCCTCCACTCATAACTACTCTACTGCAGAAAACTCACTGCTCAAGAATGAACAAATCAACCTACACAAAATTAACAAGTTTATTACAAAATAAACTATTTGAACTACAACCCTACTGGAAAAGGGTGACAAACTCATTTTTATATTTTTCCAAGATTCTACTCCACATTTCATATTTATCAAGAAAGTTCCATGAACAGAAACATTATATTATTCTCTACATGAATTTCCTAAGAAAAACATAGAAAAGCACATTTATACCGCAACTTCATATTTTTCCATATAACAACCTATGTTTAACATTTTTCCTAACTGGAACATCACATGCAGAGACTGTACAATTTTTACCATATTTTATTTTTACATATAAAACACTTTAACACTTATTCCAAGAAAACAGCCAAAAAGAACTTTAAACCCTAACAGATACTTTTTCTATAGAAATAGTGCCTCATACATTTTTCATAGGTATATAAAATGACAAGAAACCTACACAAATTTTTCCATAAATTAACTGAACCAGAAAACATATAAATCCATTTATCTCAACAAAAGCACATAAATTGAATTAAATAAAAACAGTAATATAAACTCTCACCAAAAATACTTTCATATTTTCTCATGATAGATCTATTCATGAACAAGCTAACAAAACTGAAAGCTTTTTTGGGAAAATAAACAAAAAGGAAAAACATTTGAATCTTCCCGGCCTGGCTTCGTGGACTTGGTCCATGGACAGCGGGGTGTCTGACGCATGGGACCCGCTGGTGGTGACGGTTGGGCTAGTGCATGGCCGTAGCTCGCCGGCGACGAGCAATGGCGGACGGCGGCGGCGGAAGTGCTCGGCCGTGCCGTTTCCGGCGGCCGCCGGCCAAATTGGCGTGTGCGCTGTGCTTTGTGAACCCTAGGGAGCTAAGTGAGGGGGTTGGATAGGCTCGGATGGCTCCAGAGGAGCTTGGCCGCGTGAGAGGGCCGCGGCGGCGCCGATGGCGCTCGGCCGGGTGAGAGAGAGAGGGGGAGAGCGGTAGCGACCTAGAAGAGGGGTGTTCTCACCTTGCCTTCTCTCGGTGAGGTTCGCTGACGAAGGATGGGGACGGTGGAGCTCGGGTCGAGGAGGAACGACGACGCGGGCTCCGCGGTGGCAAACCGTGGCCGACGGGGGCACGGCGTGTTTCGGCGTCGGGGCTGGTCGGTCGGTGGTGGGAGCGTGCGCACCGCGTGTGCGACGATGAGGCGGAGCAGCGTGCGGAGGGAATCGGAGGGAGGTGTTTGGTCGTAGCTGGAACGGCGAGGGAGGCTTGCGGTGGCGGATGGTGGCGAGCAGTGCGCTCGGCTCGGACTCGTGTGGTGCGAGGGCGAGAGCGAGGGAGTGTGTGTGTGCGCGGGTGAGTGAGGGAGCGGAAGAGGTGCTCGGGGTTTTGGTCGGCCTTGGTCGGCCGTGGCGGGGCCTCAGCGGTGCGGTGAGCGAGGCGGCAGGCGGTGGCGTGCACGCGGCGAGCGGGCGAGCAGAGCGCGGCAGGGGAGGCGCGCGCGGAGAGGCTGGGCGAGATCGTGGCGTGCTCCGGTGGAAGAAGATCGCGCGCTGAGAGGGCAAGGCGGATTCGTGGCAGAGGCAAGCCGCCACGCGGCAGGCCAGCCGGCGTACGGCGCGGCGCGGTCGGCGACCGGCGCTGCGCGGCGCGCGCGCGGGCGAGCGCAGGCGGGAGCGGCGCGCGGCTAGGCTTGGGCCGAAAGGCCGTGTGGGCCGGAAGTGAGGGCGCGGGAGAAAAGGTTTTTCTTTTCCTTTTTCCAAAAACTTTTGAAACTTTGACCATTCAAAAACAGTTTCAAAACCTCCAAACTAGGCTTTGACCCAAAAATAAAAGTTGCTCAAAATAATTTTCTCTATAATTTTAATATAAGACACTTTTTTTCTGAAAATCATTTTTACAATCTCCAAATAAATAAAGTCAATTTTTAAGATATAAATCATTTTGTTTACCTCATTCTTATTTGCCAAACTATTTTGAACTAGGTCAAGGTATCAATATAAAAAGTATTAGATTCGTTATTGTCTACTTTATAAAATTATTTGCCAAATCAGAAATCCACTTCAACCATTAAGTCCAATAGAATTCAAAATCCAAATAAATAAGCAAAAGCAAAAAGCACTCTTATGCACATGAAATGATGCAATGCATTACTCATGCTTTTTAGTAGCTAAATGTAGTTCCTATTGCAGTGCTTGATACTAGAGTGTCACAGTCCGGGGGTTGGGGCTGTTCACGGGCAGCGAGGTCACTGTTTTGATTTTTGAACGGCGGACTGTCCGGGACTCATTCCCGGACTGTCCGGGGTTCAATAGCGGACAGTCCGCGGTTCACTAGTGGACAGTCCGCGACTGCACAATTTTGCTAATTTCGTCCGTATCTTTTGCATACGAGCTCCGATTTGTGATCTGTTTGTTGCGTTGGTTTTCTAACTTCTTAAGGATCATTCCAAAGTAATTTTGCCACCATTGGTCAAAGTATTTTTGGTCGGACACTTCCTTCTTCTCCATAGGAGTTAAGTGTTCCGCTTTCGGAGTTTCGTTTGTTCTAGCGACCGTATCTTTTGCGTTCGAGCTCCGATTTGAGATCCGTCTGTTGCGTTAGTTTCCTAACTTCATAAGGATCTTTCCAAGGTGCTTTTGCCACTAGTTGGCCTAAGTAGTTTTGGTCGAACACTTTCCTCTTCTCCATAGGAGTGGGGTGTTCCGTTATCGGAAGTTCGATTGTTCTAGGAGCTTGCTTGTGCAGTTTTGCCCCGTTGCTTTGGTGCTTCGTTTTGGGGGTTCTTCGGTAGTTCCGTTGTACCTCTAAGACATCTCCTAGGGTATCCACCTATTTGTAGGTCGTGAACTCATCGGTTGGTTGAGTCTTCGCTTTTGTGGTGATTTTCTGGGACAAGGGCCATCATTTCTCGAGAAGAAATTTGAGGCTTCCATTCACCCCCCCTCTGGTCGCCAATTCGGTCCTTCAATTGGTATCGGAGCCAGTTAAGGATCTCTCTACCTTAACCGGTTCCGGATCCGCGAAGGCGACCTTTTTAGAGTGGTTTGGCTTCCGACGTGGTTTGTCGAGGTGTTGAGCTTTTGCTTTGCTAACACTAACAGTGCTTTTAGAAGTGGCACCAAGTTCTTCTTCTACTATGTCTTTGTCTTTAGGCTTGAATGTTTCCAAAGACGACATCTTGGGAAGAAGGAGGAGCGCAGTTGATGAGAGGGATCGCGAGGTGAATGATTTGTTGAACCTTCTACGTGATGACGAGCTTTCACCGGAGGATCTCCTATGTCAACTTGGCAAGGCCAAGAGAGGTACACTTGCTTGTGGTCTTGTGACCTTGCACAACCTATATGAGGCTTGATCTAGGAATGATGAGCTTTGTGATACCTTGCGTAGAAAGGTTGAAAAATTGAAATGCTCCATTGCTAGGTTGAAGTCTAGTGCCTCTTTGCCTTGCACCTCCTGTGTTGACATGGTTAGGAAGAATGATGAGCTATGCTTTTCTCTTGCTAGCTTAAAATCTGAGATTGAATTGTTGAAATCCAATGCTTCCAAACCATGTTTAGTTTGCATTGACTTGCACAAGGACCTCGATTGTGCTAAAACTGAATTAGCCTTGCTAAAGTCAAATACTTTGTCACCATGTGATTCTTGTGAATCTTTTGTTGCTAGACTTAGAGAATTAAGCTTGATTCACAGGACATGTGTAGATGAACTTGAGCATGCTAGGGCTGAAATTGTTGAATTAAATTCTAAGCCTTGTAGCTCATGCTCTTTAAATAAAAATGCTTGTCTTACTTCTTGTGCTATTCATGATTCTTTGCTTGATGTGAATGGTGATGTTTCTTCCACCGATTTCATGTGCACATCATGCATTGATTTAGAAAAGAAGTTTTAGCTTTGAAAGGTTTGCGCGATGATATGAGCGCTAAGTTGGTTGAGCACAATGATATGAGTGCCAACCTTGAGAAGGAGATTGAGCTCTTGCGTACCACATATGCCGAGTGCATTGAAAAGGAGATGGAAAACTTGAGAAACACTCCTTGTGGTACTTGTGACCGCCTCATGTTTGAAAATGAGGTTTTGGCCAAAAGATGCAAGAGCCTTTGTGCTAAGTCGTTTGAGTCACGCATTTCTTCCAACTCCGATGTTGATATTTTTGAGTTTGCATCTTTGAAACCGGAGTTGAGTTCTTGTGTTGTGCGTGAGTATTTTGACTGTAGCATTAGTGTCAAGGTTTCGGATAGCTCTTTTATAGCTACTCCTAACCTTGTTGTTTCTTTGAGTGATGTCCAAGGGACTTCTCTTGACAAGGGCGCTTTTCACATTTTTGGGACTCGTGTTCCCAATCCTATTTTCCATTGCACCTTTTGCAAGAAGGATGGACATTCATTCGATTTTTGTTTCCGCCATATCAAACACGAACGACGAATTCGAGCTAAGGCTTTTAGGAAGCCGCGCAGCCTTTTCCATGGCACGTGTGCTCCTATTGGTGGCACCAAGTTGAATGTTGATGCTTCTTGTTCTAAGTCCCAAGGGACTTCTCACTTGTCGGAGAATGGTGTGCCTTCCAATAGGCCTTTGTACCATTGCTCTTTTTGTGAGAAAGATGGGCATCAAGAAAGCTTTTGCTATCGACGTGCCAAACGCTTGCGCCAAGCTCGCTCTTCTAGGAAGTTGGTGGTTCATAGCCCTTCTCATGGCATGAACGCTTGTGCTCCTAGTAAGAAGCCCCATTTTGTTGATGGGTTTTATGACTCCTTTTCTAGTGGGTTAGGTCATGATCGTGGACTTGCCTCTAGTCCTCCTTCTCTTGGTCCACGCCATGCTTCCCATGTTGCTTCTATTGGTTCTTCTACAAAAGCCTTGGAAGATGTTTGTCTCTTTTCCCATGGTACGACTCGTTCTTCTCCTCGAGTTGTCCTTTTAGGGAATGCTTCCAAGGATGTTTCAAAACTGAATTTGAACCAATATTTGCATCATGCTAACCCACATGATAAGTTGAGTGCTCCTTTGAGAGTTGTGACCAAGTCTTGGATTCCCAAGTATATGCTTGCTAACCCTTCGGGATCCAAGACTCGGGTTATTTTGTCCTCTTATGTGTAGATATGAGGACGCGGGGTGGAGAACATGCGCCTAATGGATCTTGATCTTTTAGATGTGATCAAGATTTGATGGTTCTCTACACCCCGCTTAGATTTGCCTCCAAAGAGGTTTTTGCTACTCGGTGAGCATTCTTATACACTCATGCCCTGTACATTCATGTTCTATTTTCTTGTGGTATGAGATGGACTATCAAGTGCTCACTTGTATAGTTTTTTCATGTGCATTTTCTTTTGTATCATGTTTTGTTTTAGTCTAGCATGTGCTATCTTGTATATCATGTCATGCTAGCCTTGTGTATAGCTTGGTGATTTTGTCACTTTTCAGGTGCTAGTTTTGGTTAGCTACATGTATCCTGTTGATATGATTAGTTTGAGCACTAGCCTTTCCACAATTTTATCATGTTACATGCTTTTGGATCTATTGCTATCATTATCTTGCATTGTAGCATGTGTTGAGGTTTAGGCTGTGTTTGGGTTGATCATGTCTTTAGGCTGCTTTTTGCTACAGTGCTTTTATCCTGTTGGATGGTAGTCTTGACTAGGTTGAGTTCAGATCCCCTTGCAGTATCATTCATAGGTAGATCTCTTTTTGTAGAGAGTTCACCTTATGCTTATTATATGACTAACCGTTTTCGTGGAGACCTTGAGGTCACACTAGACGAGATAATGCCTTGTGCTTTCTTCTGCTTTTGAGTGTGCAGGAGAACAGGAACCTGGAAAGAGCATTTTGGCTCACGGACCCGATCCCACTTCTTCCACGCCTTGGGGTTCCGTTCGAGCAGTTCTCCAGCGAGCACTAGCTGCACCTGTGGGAGCGACAACATCAGGCGAGGGGGAGACGACTTCGGCGAGGCAGGCACCCCGAAGTTCAGCAGATTCAGGCGTCCCCTCGGGTATCACACCAGCAGGCGGTCATGCGCTTCATGAGGTACCTCCGACACACTTCTGAGTTCGGGTTTTGGTACTCTTCTTCCTTGACCTCTTTTTGTTGTGTGGTCTTTTCGATGTGGATTTTGCTGGCTGTCGCTTGAGCGTTTCCTGGCTCTTCGCTTGTGAGTTTGATGTGTGTTTCCCTTTTAGTTGGGGAAGCATTTTGCCTGTTGTATCTTAGTTTGACTTCTCCGATACCCTTTTGCTTTGGGTTTTCCTTTTTAGGCTAGTTTTGTTTTGTCTTTGATAGACTAGCTTTTGCATGCATTTCATCATGTATTCTAGTGCATTTTAGAGCTTCATGTTTAGAGCAATGAGAATGAGATTATGCTCTTTTTGGTATGCCCTGTTTATTCATGATGATGCTTGTAGCTTAGACTCTTTTTGATCACTTGATACATGCTATGAGCTAAGCTATTTTTGCAAATGGTGAACTTGATTAATCAACTATGAAACTTTTAATTTGTTCACCTTTAAGAGTGGCAACTAGCATGGGTAGGATGTGTTGAGATCACTTGTGCTATCTTTTGTATGCTAGGTTGCTATGTCTCTTGCACTGAGTCATTCACTTGCTTGGATTGGTCATATTTACCCTGTGCTTAAAATTTGATCCAAGTCTAGTGAAATGAAAAGATCGAGATGGGATTGCATGTGTTAGCACCTCACGGTATCGAGATTGTTTCTCATTGCACAATTGAGTTAAACTTGAGCCGTGTAGTGTAAGACCGAAACCGGTGCTTTAAGCTTCCGATTGCTTTTGTTGCATAGGCTTAGCCCGGTTGAAAAGTTAGGCAATGACCATGCTTTCAACCTCTCGCAATCACATGCTTTTAATCTAAACTTGTGTTAATACTGCTGCAAATTCCGATAAAATTTGATAATGACACAAGTCTATGCTTCATTCTATGGCATGATGATTGAACTTTGCTAGGGGTAGTTCACCTTTTATACTTGAGTTAGCACTTGGTTGATTTTCTGTCTATTCATGCTTAGTGCTATTTTAGTGGTGAACTCCTTTTTGAATGGCTTAAAACTGCTCATATGCTTAATTGTTCATATTTCGTATTCATTTGATCAGTTTGAGCCTTTTGCTAGTATTTGTTTTGGTTGCTACACTTTTAGGGCAGCACCCCTTTTGAGCATCTTTTCATTCTGATTGCTATACACTTGAAGCTGTTGCATTGTGCATATCATGCATTTTTAGCATAGTGTACATACCCCCAGCTCCGATACACTTCATGGTCACCTTCAATGCTTTCCACTGCCCCCATATGCTTTTGGTTGATGACTTGTCTTGTGTTTGTGTCAACTTTGTGAAAAATGTCAAAACCCCTCAGCCTGTTCCCTTTTGTCAAGGGGGAGAAGCTGTTTGCAAGGGGGAGCTTGAGTGTTGGCACAAAGGGGAGAGTCATGCATTTTGGGGAGAGCTTTGAGCTAGGGGGAGTTTAGCTCTTTTATGCCCTTCTTCAATTGGTATAGCTCTTTTATGTGCTTCAATTGGTATCATTCATAGTGAGCTTAGTTGCTTTGTTGCATAGCTTTTGTATATAGGCTTGCTTTCAGGGGGAGTCGTTTTGTTTTGCAACTCCTCTGCGTGCTCCGAATGTTTGTGCTCCATTTAGTTTTGAGCCTCTCTTTGTGTTTTCTCAGTCGGTATCGAGCCTGCTAGTCGTATTGAGCCATTTTTGCCTCTGTCTTGCGGGACTAGCAGTTTTTGCTTGGTATTTTCGATTTGTATGGAGCCTTCAGCTAGTTGTGTCGAGCCATTTTTGCCTCTATCTTGAGGAACTAGCTGTCTTCACCAATTTTTGGCTGCTTGTGATTGGTATCGAGTTTTCTGCTAGTTGTGTTGAGCCTCTGTGCCTCTATCTTGAGGAACTGGCAGTTTTGCATTCTTATGCGTTGATTCAGCCTTAATTGGTATCGAGCCTTGAGCTAGTGGTGTTGAGCCATTTTCTGCCTTTTCTTGAGGGATAGCTCATTTTTGACTTGGTTGCGTCGAGCCGTTGCCCATGTCTTTGGGAATCAAGTCTTTCGCTCTGTGTGATCGAGTTTTGCTCTTTGATGAGTTGTTGCTCCGATCCTTTGCTTGGTTGCGTTGAGCCGTTGCCCATGTCTTTGGGGACCAAGTTTTCAGTTTTGGTATCTTAAACCATCTCTTGTGCCTAGTTTTTGTCAATTCAATCATCAAGGGGGAGAAAAAGGGGGAGAAATCTTGACCCAAGTGAACCCAAGTGGATAAGTACCTTGGTTTCTTTTGTGATGATTGTTTGACAATTTATTTGAGATTGGTTTTTGAGTACCTTTTTGGGATTTCATGAAACTCTTGTTTTATCTTGACTCTTCGGTTGTGTGGAGGCTTTGCCCGCTTTTCCTGTTTCTTTCGGGACCGAGAGCTTTTATTTGGAGTTTTCATGATCCTTCTCATCTCAAGTAGCCTTGTGTTTGCTTTTGCTTGGCTTTTGGGCACTTGAACGAGGCTTGCCTTCAAACCCTTCCTTTTTGGTTTTATTGTTAGTCAATGCATTCATCAAGAGGGAGATTGAGAACATATATGATGAATGATTGACTTTGATGAGGAAGGTTTGAGGCTTTTCCCGGTTTAGTCCATATCTCGCTATGCGCTTAATGTTTATGACTAACCGGTGGCGTTGAGTTGTGGTGTTCATGTGTTGGTGTGCGTGTGCAACATGTGTCTCTTGGCTGTGTTGATGTGCAGGTGTGGAGCTCGGATACAGTGGTCGATGGCGAGGTGAAGGTCAAGTAGAGACGTGCCGTGCCGACGGACCGGGAGCGGTGAAGGATGGGCGTGCCGTGTGGCGGACGTGCCATGCCGATGTACCCAGAGCGGTGAAGGGCGGACGTGAGGCTTGGACTGACGGACCAGAGGGCCAGAGGACCAGCTGTGGTAGCTGGCATGTGGCATCGGCGAGCGAGAGCACATGGGATGTGCGATGCTTCGGCCGAGTCGGGAGGAAGACGATGGCGTCGTGGCACTTGGAGGGAGGTCGGACACGGGCTTGCGTGCGGCGCAAGTGCCGTCGGCCGAGTCAAGAAGGAAGGCGAAGGCGTTGTGCCCAGCATGGAGGCTGGACATGCATCGGCATCGGCGATGGTGGTCAGGGTGTGCGAACCACATCGCGTCTATGGTGCGGGTTCGGTAGCTGAGCCTCAAAAAGCTACCATCGACGGTTTCCAGGTTTGGACCTCAAAACCTGGGTGGCCGGTTTCCGAGTTTGGGCCTCAAAACTCGGGATGGACGGTTTCCAGGTTTGGGCCTCAAAACTTGGGCTCGCGGGTTTCCGAGTTTGGGCCTCAAAACTCGGGGTGGACGGTTTCCAGGTTTGGGCCTCAAAACCTGGGCTGGCAGGTTTCCCGGTTTGGGCCTCAAAACCGAGGGAAGGTCCAAAAGGACGGTCGACGCGTGGCGGCATGGAGAGGCTGGCGCGGCGGCAAAGCTATCCATGAGGAAGACGCGGTGGTCGATGTGATGGCACGTGGCGGCATCCTGGAGCTTGCGTCGAGGCAAAGCGAAGGATGAGAAGGCGCATGGCCGTCGGATGAAAACTGCTAGGGTTGGACAGTTTTACCCCTGGGGGTATTTGGGTTGAGTGCTTCATGTGAGGGCGTTTTGGTCTTTGGATGTGCGCCTATATATATGAAGGGGCTGGTTAGGGCAGCCCATCCATGGAGGTGTCACTCTCATTTTGTTTAGGTGAGAGGAGGCTAGGGTGAGAGGAGAGACCGGCTCTTGTTCTTGAGCTTTTCGCCATCCACGCTTTTTGTTGCAAGGAGTGGCTTGTAACCCGACACAGAGTGCTACACAATTCTTCATCTAGTAGCAATCCAAGGATCAATTTTGCCCCTCCTCTTTGTTGGCTGCAATTTGGATCGAATCGCGTTTTTGTTCTTCGCGTTTTCGTTTTTCCCTTCTCGGAGATTTGCCTCATTCTCCCTCTCCGAGCGATGATTTGCAATTCCGTTTGAATCAAATTGTTCTATGTCGTGAGCTCCTTCTTTCCACCGAAGGATTTCCCCTCTAACCTCACGAGCACATAGATTGGGTCGAAATCGCGTTCGTTCTTCGTTCTTCCCCCTTTTCTAGTGTTCTTCCGATTTCTCATGGATTAGTTGGTTTGGAGCGATGATATCCTAGGATTAGCTTCTCAACACATAGAAGAACACTTGGGAGAAGTTTGGTTGCATCCCCGTTCGATTTGGTGAAGATCCAATCGATTTTGGTTTTGTCCCGAGCTGTTTTTGGGCTTTCTGGACAGTGGTGGACTGTCCGGGACTCATCCCCGGACTGTCCGGGGGTCGGGGCTGTTCACGGGCAGCGAGGTCGCTGTTTTGATTTTTGAACGGCGGACTATCCAGGACTCATTCCCGGATTGTCCGGGGTTCAATAGCGGACAGTCCGCGGTTCACTAGCGGACAGTCCGCGACTGCACAGTTTTGCTAATTTCGTCCGTATCTTTTGCATACGAGCTCCGATTTGTGATCCGTTTGTTGCGTTGGTTTCCTAACTTCTTAAGGATCATTCCAAAGTAATTTTTCCACCATTGGTCAAAGTATTTTTGGTCGGACACTTCCTTCTTCTCCATAGGAGTTAAGTGTTCCGCTTTCGGAGTTTCGTTTGTTCTAGCGGCCGTATCTTTTGCGTTCGAGCTCCGATTTGAGATCCGTCTGTTGCGTTAGTTTCCTAACTTCATAAGGATCTTTCCAAGGTGCTTTTGCCACTAGTTGGCCTAAGTAGTTTTGGTCGAACACTTTCCTCTTCTCCATAGGAGTGGGGTGTTCCGTTATCGGAAGTTCGATTGTTCTAGGAGCTTGCTTGTGCAGTTTTGCCCCGTTGCTTTGGTGCTTCATTTTGGGGGTTCTTGGATAGTTCCGCTGTATCTCTAGGACATCTCCCAGGGTATCCACCTATTTGTAGGTCATGAACTCACCGGTTGGTTGAGTCTTCGCTTTTGTGGTGATTTTCTGGGACAAGGGCCATCATTTCTCGAGAAGAAATTTGAGGCTCCCATTCACTCCCTCTCTGGTCGCCAATTTGGTCCTTCAAGTTGAGCCTCAAAAAGCTACCCTCAACGGTTTCCGAGTTTGGGCCTCAAAACTCGGGGTGGCTGGTTTCCGGGTTTGGGCCTCAAAACTTGGGGTGGACGGTTTACAGGTTTGGGCCACAAAACCTGGGCTGGCGGGTTTACCTGCTTTGGCCTCAAAACTGGGCGGAGGTTCCTATGCGGAATAGTCGACGCGTGGGGGCATCGTGAGGCTTGTGTTGCGGCGAAGTTATCAGTGAGGAAGGTGCGGTGGCGACGTGACGACACGTGGCGGCATCCTGGAGCTTGCGTTGAGGCGAAGCGAAGGATGAGAAGGCGCGTGGCCGACGGATGAAAACTGCAGAGTTGGTCGGTTTTACCCCTAGGGGTATTTGGGCTGAGTGCTTCATGTAAGGGCATTTTGGTCTTCGGACGTGCGCCTATATATATGTGAAGGGGCTGCTAGGGCAGCCATCCTTGGAGGTGTGTCACTCTCATTTTGTTCATGTGAGAGGAGGCTAGGGTTAGAGGAGAGGAGGGCTCTTGTTCTTGAGCTTTTTGCCATCCGAGCTTTGTGTTGCGAGGAGTGGCTTGTAACCCAACACCACGAGCTAATACAATCCTTCATCTTGTTGAAATCCAAGGATCAAATTCATGCTCCTCTTTGTTGGCTGAAATTTCGATTGAATTCGCATTTTGTTCTTCGCGTTTCTCTCTTTCCCCTCTTTGTGATTTCATAAGTTCTTTCGATTTGAGGGATGATTTGCGATTCCATTTGAACCATCTTGTGCTAGGACGTGAGAGGCATCTTTCCACTAAAGGATTTTCTCAGAAACCTCACGAGCATAGAGATCAGGCGGAAATCATTTTCATTCTCCAAACATTCCCCTTTTCACGTGATCTGAAATATCTCTTGATTTACTTGGGTTCGAGCCATGATTTCTTAGGATTAGCTCACCAACATGTGCAAGATCACCTGGGTGAAGTTTGGTTGCAAGCCCTTTTGATTTGGTCGAGATCCGATCGAATTTGAGTTTAATACGGGCTGTTTTTGTGCAGTCTGGGCATTCCCGGACTGTCCGGCACTCATCCCCGGACTGTCCAGGGGTCGGGGCTGTTCACGGGAAAATTTGGTACGCGTTGTTACCGATTTAATTTTTGAACGGCGGACTGTCCTGGCCTTATTCCTGGACTGGCCATGGTTCAATAGCGGACAGTCCGCGATTCACTAGCAGACAGTCCACCAGTGCACAGTTTTGCTGTTTTCGTCCGTATCTTTTGCGTTCGAGCTCCGATTTGAGATCCGTTTGTTGCGTTGGTTTTCTAACTTCTTAAGGATCATTCCAAAGTACTTTTGCAACCATTGGTCAAATTATTTTTGGTCGGACACTTCCTTCTTCTCCATAGGAGTTAAGTGTTCTGCTTTCGTAGTTTCGTCGGTTCTAGTGTCCGTACCTTTTGCGTTCAAGTTCTGATTTGAGATCCGTCTGTTGCGTTAGTTTCCTAACTTCATAAGGATCTTTCCAAGGTACTTTTTCCACCAGTTGGCCAAAGTATTTTTGGTCGGACACTTTCTTCTTTTCCATAGGAGTGGGGTGTTCCGTTATCGGAGGTTCGATTGTTCTAGGAGCTTGCTTTTCCTACTCTGTGGTGACCCGTTGTGTTCTAAGGGAACATCCACCCAATCATTTGGGTCGTGGTCATCATGGTTGTAGCTCTTGGCTTTTGGGGTGATTTTCTGGGACAAGGGTCATCGTTTCACGAGTTGAAATTTGAGGCTCCCATTCACCCCCCTCTGGTCGCCAATTCGGTTCTTCAATTGGTATCGGAGCCAGTTAAGGATCTCTCTACCTTAACCGGTTCCGGATCCGCTAAGGCGACCTTTTTAGAGTAGTTTTGATTCCGACCTTGTGTGTCGAGGTGTTGAGCTTTTGTCTTGCTAACACTAATGGTGCTTTAGGTAATGGCACCAAGTTCTTCTTCTGGTGTGTCTTTGTCCTCAGGTGTGAATGATGGACATGCGATCGAGGACAACATATTGGCAAGGAGGAGTGCCGTTTCTGATATGAAACATGAGGTGGATGCTTTGCTGGACTTCCTAGGAAATGATGAGCATTCGACGGAGGATCGTATACGTGAACTTGGCAAGGCCAAGAAAGGTACACTTGCCATTTGTCTTGGGATCTTGTCCCAACAATTTGATGCTTGCTGTGATGACAACAGTAGATACGATGAGCTTTGTGATACCTTGCGTAGAAAGATCAAGAAATTGAAATGCTCCATTGCTAGGTTAAAATGTGGTCTTTTTCATTGGAAGTCTAGTGCATCTTTACCTTGCACCTCTTGTAGTGACATGGTTAGGAAGAATGATGAGCTACGCTTTTCTCTTGCTAGCTTAAAATGTGAAAATGAAATGTTGATATCTGTCGGTGTTTCAGACCTGGGGGTCTACACCAACGAGTGAATTTGCGTGCGTGTGTTCCCTGATCCGGATGGTGATGCAAGAAGAACACATGCGATTTATCCTGGTTCGGGCAAAAGAAGGCCCTACGTCCAGCGGGGAGAGAAGTTTGTATTGTCTTGCACCGAAGTGCTTGTACAGGGGCAAATACAAGCGTAAGCGAGAGTGGATGAGGGGTGTGAAGATGGGAGCTAGGATCCGAGAGCTAAACCCTAGACTATGGTGGAGAGCTAGGAGACTTGGGTGCTCGTGTCTGCCTTTTCTTTCCTTGCTTGCTCTAGTCTAAACCCCGATGTCCTCTTTTATAGACGAAGAGGGGGCACATGTTACACTATTTTTAGGGCTGTCGTGGGCGATGATGTCACTGATGACGTTGGTCATGACGATGCCAGTCATGTTGGTGCCGCTGTAGCGGCGCTCCTCGTCCTGTGGCGACGTGCCAGGCGACGGGGGAGAAGGACGACGCCCATGCACCGGTGTGGGCAAAGACGTCACGTCGGGAGTTGTTGGAGTGCAGATCAGTCCCGGTAGGCCTGTGCTCGAGGGCATGGTCGAAACCTTCACAGTTGAACTCGAGGCTAGGCGGGAGGGGTCGAGCCCCAGATCGTACGAGGGACGAAGCTTCGCATGTACCTCGAGGGGCGTCCTCGAGAGGTACAGTGCGTGATATGGGGCGATAGTTCCGCACGCCGTGCCCGTTTCTTGGGGAGAGTGGCTGCAGTTTGATTTTACTGGGGTTCGGTTAACTGTGCACTCGCTGTAGCCATGCGGGCTTTGACCGGAGTGGACATGGCACAATTTAATGCTTCCGGGGTCGTACAAGTGGTAGGTATGAGGTAGTCGACTTCCTTCGTGCGGAAGTTTTGGAGATGTATGGCGAGGCTTCTTCCTCGGTGCTTGACGCGGAGGGAGCGCTAGCCCGAGGCCAGGCTCGGATGGCTCGGGCGAGGCGGAGGAATCGCGCTAGTCCGAGGCCTAGCTCTGGAGGCTCGGGCGAGGCAGAGAAATTGCGCTAGTCCGAGGCCTAGCTCTGAAGGCTCGGGCGCGGCGAAGAAATTGCGCTAGTCCGAGGCCTGGCTCTGGAGGCTCGGGTGAGGCGGAGAAATTGCGCTAGTCCGGGGCCTAGCTCTGAAGGCTCGGGCGAGGCGGAGAAATTGCGCTAGTCCGAGGCCTGGCTTTGGAGGCTCGGGCGAGGCGGAGAAATTGCACTAGTCCGAGGTCTAGCTCTGGAGGCTCGGGCGAGGCGGAGAAATTGTACTAGTCCGAGGTCTAGCTCTGGAGGCTCGGGCAAGGCAGAGAAATGTGCCGTCTCGAGGTTCACCTTAGATTATTGGGCCGCCATGGCCCGCTCCCTCTTGACGGGTTTTCGGTCTGGTGGCTTATGAAACGCCAGTTGTGTTTTTTTTCGAAGTGGAGGTTTTGGGGTACCCCTTTCTTCATATCACTGACAGTAGCCCCCGAGCCTCAGCTCGAGCGCTGGCGCTCGAGCCGGAGGTCATGAAATCGGGAGCGTGGGGTATCCTGAGACTATTTCCATGGGGGACGCACGAGCGTTCCCCACGGGGGTAGCCCCCGAGCCCTGGTTGGAGTGTTGACACTCGAGCCAGGGGTGAGAGATCGACTCTGGGGATTTCGTTCTCCTTGTATGTGTTGAGCTCCCGAGCCTTGTATGGCTCGAAAAAAATTCTTCTGCGAAAGATGGATCGCTGGGCGCAGTCGTCGTGGCTCCGGCGTAGTGGGACATCTTGTTAAGGCCGAAGACTTAATGCACGCGTCATGCCTGATGTCGGGTGCGGTCGATATTCCACCTCTGGCGGGGCACGATAATCGAGCGGTCATATGGCATTTTGGCTTCCTCCTAGGAGATCGTGAAGGTCACACGGTGCTTCGACTTCTCTCTGGGGAAGCGCGAAGGTCGTGCAGTTCTTCGGCTTGTGAATGCTGGCCGCCGGTCCTTCTCGTTATAAATTTGGGACAAGGGCTCTCGCATTTGTCCAGTCTACCCTGCCGTCCTCCTCGTTGCCTCGCCATGGACTGCGGGAAGAGCCCTGCTGATGAGCAGCCTAGCTCGGGAGGTCCTGGGCAGCGTCGTCGTATCCCAGGGTTAGTTTGCCGTTTCTTCTTGTCGCAGCCTAACGGTGTTTCTAACTATATTCTTTGTGTGTTCCTCAGGTTGATCTCGACATCGAGGTCGATCCCGTTTCGCTGCTTGGCTTCTCCCCCAGCTCCTCCTTCGGTCCGTGACTTGGAGGACACGGTTTCGGCGGCGTTGGATGCCGCCGAGGAGGAGGCCGCGGAGCTTCGTGGGCAACTAGCCATGGCGGACGGCCGAGTGGCCGAGCTAGAGGCCATGCTCCAAGTCCTTCGTCCGGCGACGGAGGTGGTGGTGGAGTTTGTGCGTGCCAAAGGTTACAACCTCGTGGAACGTCTCCAGGATGTGCATGAGCGCGCCCGGGCTTCGATGGAGCGCGGTTTTCATCGGGGTGCAGCGGTGGCCCTGGCGAGCGCTCAGGCTCGCTCTGGTCGTGACCTGCGCGGGCTTGTGGGGTTTCCGGAAGGATCCAGGGCAGCCGACTTCGAGGAGCTCATCGAGGAATTCGATGATGCAGCCGAAGCCGTAGTTGCCGAGGTTTCTGCAGATCAGGTCATCCGAGACTCTCTGTGAAGGGGCCACGGTCGAGGTCTCGTCAGATGTCCTGGAGCGGCTTGGAGCCGGCGTTGACGGTGACGAGCACTTCAGGGTATTCCCCGGGTAGCTTCAGGGTGGAGCCTTTGAGACCCTTTATCTGTAAAATCATATATATATATATGCAATCGATCTTTGGTCGTTGAGCTCTTTCATGCCTTCCGATCCGTTGTTTGATCTGAAAAAACTGAAAATCTCGTGCTCGTCTGAAGAAAAGAAGTTAGTTACTTTCCTGGTGCCCCCGAGCCCCCGACTGCCGTCTAATGACTTTGGACTTGAGGGTAGTCCAAAGTTCTCTTGGCCTCGTTCGGGTGCGGAACGAGACCTCGAGCCCCTTTTTTCATAAAGGACCAGAAAGGGGCGGCTTCGTCTTAGTCTTTCGACCCTCACGCATCCTTTTCATAGGGAAGAGGGGTGGTGATGCCGCGCTACCCTCGGCGGGCATCGGTCACGGCATCACCGATGAGCTGTTAACGGGTAAGTCCGAGTGCATGCCCGTGCCTCGTTCGATAGGGGTCGGCTAGGGGCCCAGAGGCGCACACATGTAGCCAGAGGACAGTCAGCAGGGCCCGGAACCGTTCGATTGGTTCCGAGGGCTCATTGCCTCCCTCCGTAGGGATCCCGTTTGTGACCATCCTGCTAGCCCCGGATACGACTTTGGATGCCCTGAGTGGTCGAGCTCAGGCTTGGTTCGGGCCGTGCGACAGGCGCATCCGCGGTCATCCCTGACTTTGTTATCCTGAGGCGGCTGTCGAACCCTCGGAGGGGCCAGCCTTTGAACCCCTGGATTGTAACGGGCTTGATGCCCTTGGTTCCTTTGCTGAGAAGGAATTGGGGGTAGGCTACCTCTTTCGTCAGAGCGGTGGGCGCGCCTTTTTATGCGGTTTTCTCGGGGGCGTGGGCTGCGCTGGTTGCGGACGTGAGCTGGGACCCGCCCTTGGGCATTTAATGTTTGCGTGAGCACTCGTATCGAGGGGATTTCCGAAATCATGAGATCTCCCGGCGTGCACAACATTAAATGTGCGTGGATAGTGGCCGGCCGGGATCTGGCCAGTTGTTTTCACCCTATAAATACGCCCCTTGGGGATTTCGGGGCAGTTCTTTTCCTCATTCGCTCGTGTCCCTTATTTATTCGTCTTCTTTTTCTGTCGAGCCACTCAAAAGCATAGGAGGGGAGGGAGAGACTGGGCTAGCGGCGAAGTAGAGGCTTGCGAGGAAAAGAAGGAAGAGGAAAAAACAGAGAGAGAGAGAGAGAGAGAGAGTTTGAGCGACCTTCTCCGTGACGTTTGTGCCCCTCTCTTCGTCGTTCGGGATGGCCGATGTTGCCGAGCCGTGGGGCGCTTCCGTCGCGACCTCGGAGAAGTTAGCGAAGCTGGTGGAAAGAGGGCTTCTTCGGGGCCTTTCCAGCTCCAACAGGCCAGAGTGGATCGTCCCCGGTCTAGAGGAGGAGCCGAGGCCCCCGAACGGCTACGTGGTCAGCTTCATCGCTTTCCACGAGCGTGGGTTCGGGATGCCAGCGAGCCGGTTCCTCCGGGCACTTCTTTTCTACTACGGGCTCGAGCTGCACCACCTCGCCCCCAACTCCATCTCGTAGGCGGCCATCTTCGCGACCGTCTGTGAAGGTTTCCTGGGGATCGAGCCCCACTGGGAGCTATGGGTTCACCTCTTCCGGGGTGAGTTCTTTACGAAGGCGGTTTCGGATGGTCGGAGGTTGGTGAGGTCGGGGAGTTGCGTGCTCTGCATCCGCCAACATAGGGCAAGCCTGTACATCCCGTGCCAGGCGACCACCTCGAACAAGGACTGGCGCTTGGGCTGGTTCTATCTTCGCAATGACGACGGCTTGCTGCCAGCGTACACTGGCCGTGTCTACGAGTCGCGACCGGACTCTTGGAACTATGGCGTCATTGCCAAAAGGCAGAGTCGGCTTGACCCGCTACTCGAAGCCTTGTCGAGGTTGCGGAAGGCGGGTCTTACTACCGGGATGGTCGTGGCCTGGTTCCACCAGCGGTGTGTGTTGCCGCTGATGAACCGGCCCCTGATTATGGCGAAGATGAGAGACAACACGCCTCTCCCGCAGGGGTGCCGAACGAAGGCGTCTCCGCCCGCCTATTCTGAGCTCGTTCGCTGGGTGAAGGATGCGGTGAAGGAAGTGAAGGATGCGAGCAAGCTGCTCAGTATTCCGATGCACCCGTTCCGTGGGTACATCAGTTTGGTAAAGGGATCGATCCTTTTGGGTGCGTTGCCGTGGAGCTTTTCCTTCTCGTGTTCGGTCCTTACTTCTTCTCTTGGCAGGGTCTTCGGGGGGTTAGTGCCTTGAAGCCTCCCCTTCCTGAGGAAAGGGAGGAAAGGTGACGCCGAGCCGAGGAGGGGAAGAAGAGAAAGGATGATAGGGACGACCGACGTGCTAAGCGTCGGAAGGCCCGTGATGACCTGGAGAGGCGTCGGCGGCAATAGAGGCTTCATGGTGAGCCGGAAGAGTCCACCCCGACGGAGGAGGATTCTGATGATGACGACGAGGAGGGCTCGGAGGGGGATTCCGAGCCCCTGGCGGGGTTTCTGGATGTGGACCATTCGCCGGTACGGTTGGCGAGTCCCGTGATGGGCGCACTCGGAGCACATGCAGCGGCTGTGGGCCCTGTTCCTGCCCCGGGCGCATGTGGCGAGGCTTCCATGCCTCGTGGGGGTGATAAGCCCGATCAGGGGCCCTTGCTGCCACCGTTGGCTGGGGTTTCGATGGACATTCCCGAGACGGAGCTCCCACCTCCCCCGCGTGGGGTTCCCCCCATAGGGACACCGCGACTGCGTACCTCCTCCACGCCCCTTGGAAGGAGGGCCCTGAGGGTTGGGTGAGAAATCGTCGCTTATCTTTCCTGTGTTCGTTTGTGTGGGGGTTTTTCTTTGTGATGCATATCTTTCTTCTCTTGTTTCAGCAGGAAACGTTCTGCGGAGGTGCTATCCCTTCGCCACCGGAAGGCGCTGAAAGTGGGAGCGACCTCGTCCACCGGCCCGACGGTGGAACCGTCTGGGATGCCACGACCGCCGGGGTCCGGCGGGCCAGACATCACGTCCAAAATCGCCGGGTTCCCATATGGGGCCCCGGTCCCCAGCGGGGTGCCAGAGGAGGAGCCTGCTTCTGGGGCGTTGAGGGATGAGGGCGCCCCGGGAGCCTCAACTGCCGAAGTCGGGGCCGTTGAGGCGGCTGAGGTAGAGCCGTCCTAGGCTGTTGCGCCAAGGGCTGGGGTTGATGTCCTGCCTCAGGGGTCGCGCTTGTCGGAGGAGATCCATAATATCTCTTCTGACGAGGCTTCCCCAAAAGGTGGGAACGCCAAGGCGGAGGGCGAGGTTACCAACGCGCCGCTGAGGTTGCCAATGCTAGAGGTCGGAGGAGGGGGGGTAAGCTCGGCCCTCGCCCGCTTGTGAAGGACCGAGAATGCACAAGCAAGGCGACCAGAGGGGGGGGGGTGAATGGGAGCCAATCAAATTTCTTTCGAAACTTTGGCCGAGTGTCCCAAATTCAACCCCGAAAAGCACGGACCCAAAGCGTGATGCTCACGACCCTTGGAAGAGGGTGGATGATCCCTAGGATCACAGCGGAGCACCACCAAACACAAGCGAGGCAAACACCAAAAGCTTTGGCTCAAGTTTCCCTTGAGAGAACCGACTCCCGAACGTAGATCAGAGGCTACGTCGAGAAATCTCCAAATACCTATGCAAACAAGTTGCAAAGGTACCTAGAAATGTTTCTTGGTTAACTCTAGGAAGAAACGGAAAGTCCGAAAACCAAGCGGAAAAGCCGGGGCGAAGATTGCACTGAAAAACAACCTTCAGCAGGGTCCCGGACTGTCCGGACCTGGGGTCCCGGACTGTCCGCGGCTAGGGCGGACTGTCCGCCACCAGTTCCCGGACTATCCGCCGGCTAAATCACAAAAACAGCAAGGTTGCTGAACCCTTGCTGGACGACTCGCGGACTGTCCGCGACTTTGACCTGCGGACTGTCCGCCGGTCACCCGAGGCAAGAACAGTCAAGGCTGCGCGACCACTGCTCGGTCAGACCCCGACGCCCGGACAGTCCGCGGGCAAAGTGGCAGACTGTCCGCGGCGCTGCAGAGAGGGCGATTTTGATCGCCCCTCTCCCAAATCTCTCCAAATCCGATCCAAATCAAAATCCCAAGTTCCCAAACTTAGAGAAGATGATCATGGGGTAGTTAGGAGACTATCCCCAAGAAATCATCCGCTCAAATCGATCCAATCAACGGGAAATCACAAGGGAAGGCGGATGAATGGAAAAAGCACCACAAAAATGAAATCGTCCCGATCTATTCGATCATGAGGAGTTAGATGAATTCCTTTGGTCAAAATGACCTCCTCAATGATACGAACAAATTGGTTCAAACGGATTTTGCAAAGACGCACCAGAGAGGGAGATTGAGTGACGGGAAAATCGCGGAGAAAACGAAGAACGCGAAGAACATGATGAACTCGAATCAAAACGCGAATCGACACCACGATCTTGCAGCCGAAGCACAAACACACGCTACGACAAGGAGGTTACGACCTCCTTTCCTCAAAATCAACAGTACACAGAGGTGAGTCTCTCTGCGGATCTCAGCTAGCTACAACAAGGGATGGGGAGAGCAGGAAAGCCTAAAGCGAAAGAGCAAATGACTGAGATAGATGGGAGGAGGGTGTCTCCCTACTACTTATCCTAATTCTAACCTAAGTCTAATTCCTACTCTACCCCTCTCTATTCTAATTACAGAGCGAGCCAGTCAAACCCTAGGGTTATTCTGGACCAACTCGGTGGTAGGTGTATCCGACGTCCATGCCCGCACAATTCGAAGCGTTGCCTCGACGCAACCTCCGGATCGCCGCCACGTGCCGCCCTCGCTTTGCACCCCCGGTTTTGTGGCCCAAACCGGGAAACCAGCCTTTTCAAGCCAACCCCCGGTTTTGAGGCCCAAACCGAGAAACCAGCCCACCAGCATCTGAGTTTTGAGGCCAAACTCAGCAAACCCTCAGAGCCCAGGTTTTGAGGCCCAAACCTGGAAACCGTCCTCAGCCCGAGTTTTGTGGCCAAACTCGGAAACCCTCAGCCCGAGTTTTGTGGCCAAACTCAGAAACCGTCCACGGCCAGGTTTTGAGGCCCAAACCTGGAAACCGTCCATCCGATGGTTTTTCCCTGGCTCTACCACCAAACCGACGTCGTAGAGGGGATGCACCTCCCGTGCACCCCGTCCACCGGCACGTGTCCCCGAGTCCACGACTCAGGAAACACATGACCGCACTTCTTCACTTGTCATCGTCACAGGCTGCTAGCCACCACAGCTGATCCTCGGGCCTCTGGTCCCTCAGTCCAAGTCTCACGTCCGCCCTTCGCCACTCTTGGTCCATCGGCACAACACGTCTCTACTTGACCTTCACCTCGCCGTCGATCACTGCATCCGTGCTCGACACCTGCACAACACAAGCCAAAGAACATGCGCATCATACCAGTTGACAATCACTCATCACTCAGAGACCCGGCATACACCCATGTATCCGCAGCTTGGGAGGTCGTCCTCTCGCATGGGGCGGCCCTCGAGTGGAATGGAGGGATCCAGCACATCCCGAGGTCGAGCCAGTGTTCGACCTTGATGACGCTCCTGAGGGCAAAAATTGGAACGTCCTCGGGCTGCTCGGCACGCTTCTTACACGGTCTTTGAAGACGTCCCTGGCGTTGGTGGAAAGGGACCTTCCTCGTTCCGTCCAGGTGAGGATCCTCGTTCGGGTGATCCTCTTCTTCCCGTTTTGTTGTAAAGGAAGTTATTGTTTGGTTGATTGTCCACCCTAGGAGCTTATGGAGACTTCTCGGGCTAAGTCGGATTTCCTCCGTCGGGAGAGCCACGTCTGGGAGCGGCTTCGGGCGTCGAGCGTTGAGCTTGCCCGCACCAAGAAGCAGCTTGCCGAGAAGAGTACCGAGGCGGGCGGGCTGAGCCTCTGTTGCTCAGACCTGACCGCCGCGGTCACCGAGGCCAAAGAGCATGCCGCCCGGGAGGCGGAGAAGGCTAAGGACCTGGCGCTACGGTTGGAGGAGTCCAAAAAGGCGGCCAAGGCTCTTCGTGCTCAGTTTGCCGAGGAGGCGTCCAAGGCGCGGGCCCTGAGCACGGACTTGGAGCAGGCTCGGAAATTGGCTGAAGCCTCGGCCACCGATGCCCAGAAGTTGGAAGGGGTGGCGAAAGGTGACCTTTTGTCCCGTATACCTTGTGGTTTCCTCATCGTATTTTTTGATCTTTTGACAAGTTGTGTCTGTCTTCTGCAGAGCTGAGGGGGAAGCTTGCTGAGGCGGAGGAGGCCTCGGTCGCCCTGCAGTCGATTTACCAGGCTGAGGCCTCGGGTCACCAGGCCCTGCAAGACGTTGCCGCCGAGGCCTGCGCGTCCCTCGGGACTATAGATGGTCAGTCGGGGAGCTCCCTGACCAACCGTCTGGCCGCCCTGAGGGGTCAGGTGAATGACCGGGTGCGCGGCGCCCTGCATCTTGGGGTGAAGTGGGCCTTTGCCGTGATCTCCAGTCACTATGACGGCCTCAACTTCGACGCCGTCAGCCAGGGATATATCCTGCCGGACGATGAAGACGAAGCCGAGCGGGAGATCGTGGAGTTCACGAAGGCCGTCGAGGCCCCTGGGGAGGCCCTGGCTCGGTTCTTTGAAGAGGACGTGGGGCTTCCACCAGCTGCGTTCTCGCCTCCTGAAGTCCCCCTGGTGACTGCTCCGGCGGATGAGCCTTGAGAGGAGAGAGAAAGGTAGTTTGGGCCATCGAGCCCTTATGCCGTGTCTTCCATTGGAGGACATTTTTTTTGTAAGAAAGGTATGCTCGAGACCTTCGAGGCATAGCCTGGGGCGCAGGAGAGCTTTTGTCTTGATGCTCCTCGACCCTTGGGAAGCTCAAAGGGTTTTCTATGTAGTGTGTTTGAAGTATGAAATAACGTCAAGGTTGTTATGTGATTTTTTAGGAACTTAGAGGGTTACCCCTCAGTCAGCCCCCGAGGGAGCGTCGACTCTGATTCGACAGAGTTGAGGCTACCTCTGTTTCGATTGGGAAAAAGGGAACTTGGAAACGGGAACTTTTATTCATTCGTGTTGCAACGTTTGTACAAAATACGTGAAGTGTACAATGCCTCGAGGCTCTAGGGATAGAAACGTCGTAGTTGTTCAATATTCCAAGCGTCGGTGAAGATTTCGCCTTTGCTGTTCGAGAGTTTATATGTTTCGGGCTTCAGTACTTCAACTACGGTGTATGGTCCTTCCCATGGTGGAGTCAGCTTGTGCCGTCCGACGCTGCTCTGCTGTTGATGGAGGACGAGATCGCCGACTTGCAGTTCTCTCTTGCGCACATGCCTGTCATGGTAGCGTCGAAGCGTTTGCTGGTACCTTGCAGAGTGAAGGAGGGCCATGTCTCATGCTTCTTCGAGCTGGTCGGCGGCGTTTGCAAGGGCCCCTTCATTTGTTTTTTTCGTTGTAAGCCTTCAGTCGAGGGGACCCGTACTCGAGGTCAGTGGGGAGGACGGCCTCGGATCCGTAAACTAGAAAGAACGGAGTGAAGCCAGTGGCCCGACTGGGCATTGTTCTTAGGCTCCAAAGGACCGAGGGTAGCTCTGCGGCCCATCGTTTTCCGAACTTCTTCAGTCGGTTGTAGATTCTTGGTTTGAGACCTTGGAGGATCATACCGTTGGCACGTTCGACTTGACCGTTAGTTTTGGGGTGGGCAACTGCAGACCAATTCACACAGATGTGATGATGGTCATAGAAGTCCAGGAACTTTTTGCCTATGAACTACGTGTCGTTGTCAGTGATGATGACGTTCGGGATCCCAAAGCGGTGGATGATGTTGGTGAAGAACTCGACCGCCCGCTCGGAGCGGATGTTGTCGATGGGCCACGCCTCGATCCACTTAGTGAATTTATCAATAGCTACGAGCAGGTGCGTGTGGCCTTTGGTTGTCCTTTGGAGGGGTCCCACGAGATCGAGCCCCCAGACTGCGAATGGCCATGAGATGGGGATCATCTGGAGGGCGTGTGCTGGAAGGTGTGTTTGTTTAGCGTAGAACTAGCACCCTTCGCAGGAGCACACAATGTTCGTGGCGTCGAAAACAGCTGTCGGCCAATAGAATCCTTGTCGGAAGGCGTTGCCAACGAGGGTTTTTGGCGCTGCGTGGTGGCCGCAAGCCCCCGAGTGGATGTCTTCAAGGAGGCTCTTGCCTTCTTCGATGGGGATGCAGCGTTGGAGAATCCCTGACGTGCCTCTTCGGTATAGCTCTTTGTTGTCTCCATAAACCACGTAGGTCTTGGCGCGCTGAGTGATTCGACGGGCTTTGGCTTGGTCCTCCGGAAGCATGCCTCGAGTCAGCCAGTTGATGTAGGGAGTTCGCCAATCTTGTGGGTGACTCGAGGAATGAGAGGGTGGGTTGATTTCCATGACTTCGACATCGGCCGAGGGTGCCTCAGTCGTGGGGCTGGGGTCGAGCGATGGTGTTATTGTGTCAGCCCTCGAGCCTAGGTCGACGGAAGGCTTGAGGATGTCTTTTGAGAAGACGTTGGGCGGAACGGTCCCTCGAGAGGATGCGATCCTGGCTAACTCGTCCGCGGCTTCGTTGTAGCGTCGAGCGACGTGGTTGAGCTCAAGGCCGAGGAATTTGTCCTCCAACTTGCATACCTCGTCGCAGTAGGCTTCCATTTTTGGGTTATGACAGCTCAAAGCCTTCATGACCTGGTCGATGACGAGCCATGAATCGCCTCGAGCGTCGAGGCGTCAAACTCCGAGCTCGAGGGCGATGCGTAGGCCGTTAACGAGAGCTTCGTATTCCGCGACATTATTGGAGGCAGCAAAGTGGATGCAGATGATGTAGCGCATGTGCACTCCGAGGGGTGATATGAAAAGCAGGCCCGCGCCTGCTCCCGTCTTCATGAGCGACCCGTCGAAAAACATTGTCCAAATCTCAGTCTGGATCTGTACCAGAGGTAGTTGGGTGTCGGTCCATTCTCCGACAAAGTCGGCAAGTACTTGAGATTTGATCGCCTTACGAGGCGCGTAGGTGATAGCTTCGCTCATGAGCTCGGCCGACCACTTAGCGATTCTTCCTGCCGCCTCCCGGTTTTGGATGATCTCCCCCAGCGGAAAGGACGAGATCATGGTGACTGGATGGCTGAGGAAGTAGTGCTGGAGCTTGCGGCGTGTAAGGACGATGTAACGTCCCGCCTCCACGCGGCCGGGCCCACTTACATCTGGCAGCTTTTGTAGGACATAGACTTCCCTCACAGACCAACACCAGTCTTTTCTGCGCACTTTGTCCTCACTCGTGCGCACCCGGGAAGAACTTCCCGGTCAGTCACCCATTCCTAAATTTCTCTAGGCCAAGCACGCTTAACTTTAGAGTTCTTTGGAGATGGGCTTCCGAAAAAGAAGTTGCAACTTGTTGGTATGAGTATCCTATTATTCCTATTAAGCCTTGGGCCGGGATATTACATCCTCACCCGGCCCAAGGCTTAATAGGAATAATAGGATACTCATGCCAACAAGTTGCAACTTCTTTTTCGGAAGCCCGTCTCCAAAGAACTCTAAAGTTAAGCGTGCTTGGGCTGGAGAAATTTAGGGATGGGTGACCGACCGGGAAGTTCTTTGCGGGTGCGCACGAGTGAGGACAAAGTGCGCAGAAAAGACTGGTGTTGGTCTGTGAGGGAAGTCTATGTCCTAGAAAAGCTGCCAGATGTAAGTGGGCCCGGCTGCGTGGAGGCGGGACGTTACAGAATGGTATCAAAGCCGACTCTCGCGGTTTCACGGGCACGTGTGTCGCAGTTGCTCAGGCATGGTGGTCACGGCTGGTGTGGACCCGGAGTGGTCACACAGCATGGCACATGTGCTGGCACTGGACACACGGACGTGGAGAGAGGACGTTCCTGGCTTGGGATTGATCGACAAGGACGTCGATCTCGTAAGGGGGTGAGGATGTAACATCCCGGCCCAAGGATTAATAGGAATAATAGGATACTCATACCAACAAGTTGCAACTTCTTTTTCGGAAGCCCGTCTCCAAAGAACTCTAAAGTTAAGCGTGCTTGGCGTGGAGAAATTTAGGGATGGGTGACCGACCGGAAAGTTCTTCCCGGGTGCGCACGAGTGAGCACAAAGTGCGCAGAAAAGACTGGTGTTGGTCTGTGAGGGAAGTCTATGTCCTAGAAAAGCTGCCAGATGTAAGTGGGCCCGACCACGTGGAGGCGGGACGTTACAGACGATCGCGTAGAGCAACTTTTGGATGGGTGACCGACCGGGAAGTTCTTCTCGGGTGCGCACGAGTGAGCACAAAGTGCGCAGAAAAGACTGGTGTTGGTCTGTGAGGGAAGTCTATGTCCTAGAAAAGCTGCCAGATGTAAGTGGGCCCGACCGCGTGGAGGCGGGACATTACAGACGATTGCGTAGAGCAACTTTTGGATGTGCGGGTAGCGAATTTTGGTCTCTGAGAGTACTTCGCTGACGAAGTACACCGGCCGTTGGACGAGTAGCACGTGCCCCTCCTCTTGCCTCTCGACCACTATGGCCGTGCTGACCACCTGGGTGGTTGCGGCGACATAGAGGAAGAGCGGTTCGATCACCGTAGCGGGTCGAGGTGGGACAAGGATTGGAGCCGAGGTTAATACACCCTTGAGCTTGTTGAGGGCTTCTTCGGCCTCTTTGGTCCATGCGAAATGTTCGGACTTCTTTAAGAGGCAGTACAGGGGGAGAGCCTTTTCCCCTAGCCGCGAGATGAAACGGCTGAGGGCGGCGAGACAACCCGTGATCCTTTGTACGCCCTTTAAGTCCCGTATTGGCCCCATTCTCGTGATGGTCGTGACCTTTTCGGGGTTAGCCTCGATACCACGTTGGGAGACAATGTAACCTAGGAGCATGCCGTGTGGCACGCCAAAAGTGCATTTCTTCGGGTTGAGTTTGATGTTTTTGGCTCGAAGGCATCTGAACACGATTTCCAAATCTTTAATGAGGTCGTCGGCTTTTCTGGTTTTGACTACAATATCATCGACGTAGGCTTCGACGGTTTCACCTATATGATCTTCGAAGACGTGAAGCATGCATCGTTGGTATGTTGCCCCGACGTTTCAAAGGCCGAATGGCATGGTGACGTAACAAAACATACCGAACGGGGTAATGAAGGAAGTCGTGAGCTGGTCGGACTCCTTCATTTTAATTTGGTGGTAACCGGAGTAAGCATCAAGAAACGAAAGGATTTCGCATCCTGCAGTGGAGTCTACAATCTGATCAATGCGTGGTAGAGGAAAAGGAACCTTGGGGCATGATTTATTTAAATTGGTGTAATCCACGCACATCCTCATTTTTCCGTTTTTCTTTTTGACTAGTACAGGATTTGCTAACCACTCGGGATGGTGAACCTCCTTGATGAACCCGGCCACCAAAAGCTTGTGTACCTCTTCCTCGATGATCCTACGCTTCTCCTCGTCGAAGCGGCATAGGCATTGTTTCACCGGCTTGGATCCGGCCCAGATTTCCAAAGCGTGCTCGGCGACATCCCTCGGTATGCCCGACATGTCCAAGGGACTCCACGCAAACATGTCAACGTTTGCGCGAAGGAAGTCGATGAGCACGGCTTCCTATTTGGGGTCGAGGGACGAGCTGACCGTCAGCGCCTTGTCTTCCGATGAGTTCGGGTCAAGGCGGATCTTCTTGGTATGCTCTGCCGCCTCGAAGTTGCCAACACGACGCTTAGATTCGAGGGCTTCGGCGGCGAGGTCGTCGAGCGCTGAGGCTAACTCCGCTGTTTGCACATCGGCTTCTCCCTTCTCGACGCACTCGACGTCGCAGGAGTAGGCATGCTCGTAGGAGGAACCGATGGTGATGACCCCTCGAGGCCCCGACATCTTCATTTTTAGGTAAGTGTAGTTGGGGACTGCCATGAATCGGGCGTAGCCGGGTCTGCCGATGATGGCGTGGTATGTACCCAGGAACCCAACCACCTCGGAGGTGAGGGTTTCTCGCCTGAAGTTCGAAGGGGACCCGAAGCAAACCGGGAGACTAACGCGCCCGATGGGCAGGGCCTTTTTTCCTAGTACGACCCCGTGAAAGCCCCCGTTGCTTGGCTGGAGCTGCGACTCCTCGACGCCAAGGAGCCCGAGGGTTTCGGCGTAGAGGATGTTGAGGCTGCTGCCCCCGTCCATGAGTACCTTTGAGAGTCGGGTGTTTGGGATTACGGGATCGACGACAAGCGGATATGTCCCAGGGTTGACGACCCGATCTGGGTGGTCATCACGGCTGAAAGTGATGGGCTCATCAGACCAGTGGAGGTACCGGGGGGCCGCGGTCTGGGCAGAGAGGATCTCCCGTCGTTCTTTCTTGCGTTGCCCAGGACTGAGCTTAGTCGAGGGGCCTTCATAGATCATGTAGCAGTCATGGATTTCTGGGAAACCCTCGGCCTCTTCTTCTACGTTCTTGTCGTCATCTTTGCCTTTCTTCCTGTCATCCCCCTTTGCGCCGGTGTTGTCATAGTGCCTTTTGAGTAGGCGGCATTCCTCGAGAGTATGGTTTACCGCTCCTTGGTGAAAGGGGCAAGGTTCTTTTAGCATTTTATCGAAGGCGCCTCCGCCGGGGGGCCCTCGAGGCTTCTTTCGTTCTGTCGCGGCAACGAGATCATCTTCCTCGGCCTCACGCTTGGTATGCTGGCCCTTCTTCTTCTTTTTGTTGTAAGCGTTGACGCCCTTCTTTGGGTCCTTGCTCGAGCCCTCGCCGTCCGGGGCCCGCGCCTTGCCCTTCTCGCTTGCTCCGTCGAAGAAGGCTCCGACCGCTTCGTCTCCGGTAGCGTAGTTTGCGACTACATCCATTAACTCGTTGATCGTAGAAGGTCGGTTACGTCCTAACTCGCAGACCAAATCCTTGCAAGTGGTGCCGGAGACGAACGCCATGATCACGTCATGGTCGGTGATATGGGGGAGTTCCGTACGCTGTTTGGAGAAGCGTCATGCGAAGTCGCGGAGGGACTCGTTGGCCTGCTGTTTGCATCGGCTTAGATCCCACGAGTTGCCTGGACGAATGTAGGTTCCCTTGAAATTTCCCTCGAAGACCCGAACTAGGTCGGCCCAGTTTCGGATCTGGTCGGGGGGGAGTGCTTCGAGCCATCTCCGGGCGGAGTCGGAGAGGAAAAGCGGCAATTGACGGATGATGGCTCGGACGTCGCCCCGAGCCCCACCTAGCTGACAAGCCAGGCGGAAGTCGGCCAACCAGAGCTCGGGCTCGGTTTTGCCATTGTATTTGACAAGGCTTGTCGGGGGTCGGAACGGTTCTGGTAGCGACATGCTGCGGATGGCCCTGCTGAAGACTCTCGGGCCAGGCGGTTCGGGCGCAATGCGGTCTTCGTCACTATCATAACGTCCCCCACGTTGGGCGGCAATGCCTCGTTCCTCGGCTCCCTTGTCCTTGCGACGCCGGCCCCTGAGGATGTCGTGGCGGGCATCATTCAGATCGCACGGTTCACGTGGATCAATGAGGCAATCCCGCACATTTTTATCTTGGCGGGGGTTGGGCTGGTGAACCGAGGCTTCCCTTTCATTACGGGGGGGCGCGATTGGTCATTCCGAGACTGCCCCTCAATGCTTCGAGGCCAAACTCTCAGCCTGCTGTACGGCTGTGGCATGGAAAAGGTCTTTTACCTCATCCCGAATGCGTCGCCCCTCGGGGGTCGATGGCTCGGGCATGTTTCGCAACAGCATGGTCGCTGCTATGATATTCTGCCCAGCTCGAGGAAAGCAGTTGACGGGGAGCTCGGGCACTTTATCTTCGATGATCTATCGTTGGACATCCCGAGCCCTGCTTCGAGCGCCTCCACCGTGCGGCGAGACGTGGCTTCGCCCGAGGGTTTGCTCCATCTGTTCCAGCCACCGGCGATCCTCGTCGAGTTGGGCCTTCAGTTCCCGGATTTGCGCTATCTGCGCAACCTGTTCGTCTCGCGGGTCGGCGGGATCGACGGGATCGTCTGGTCTGTTTCCTCGTTCGGGAGGCGTTCCCTCGGCGGCCGCTGCGGCTGCCACGGCGACCGCGTCGGGGCCTCACGTCTCGCTGTCCGAGGCGGCGGCTTCATCATGTTCAAGGTGGAAGCACACCCGCGTGGGGTCGTAGTCGTCGTCGTCGTCGAGGAGGTCGTCCTCGCTAGCGTCGAAGTCATCGAAACAGTAGTTGCTGACCGCGAGAAATTGGTGTAATGCCTCGGTGTCGTGGAGCCCGGAGAAGTCTGCGCTTTCCCACGTGTCGTTGTCGGTGGTTTCGATGGGCGTTGCTGGTGTTGTCACCGGGCTGAGAGCTGGTCCCAAGCGACACCCTGGGAGACCTGCAGTGTTGTCGAAGAGGGTACGTGCCATCGTGGAGTGGGTTTTAGCGGTGTTGTCGAGGCCGTAGAGGTACGTAGACAACACCACACCTGCCTTAGGCGCCGGTAAGCCTGGCGCCTCTATCGGCTGCGGTGTCAGAGTGCTTGTCATCGGGGTTCGGGGAGGGTACGTCGGTGTCCTTCGGCCGGCCCGACCTTTCTCAGCAAAACCCCTTACAGGGGGTTTCGTCGGGTCGGCCGGACAGGAAGCTCTAGGGGGACGTGGTGCGGCGTCCTTGGTCCGCGTGGAGGGACTGGGCGCGATCGGCACCCAACGCCTTCGCGGGGCGCGGGGTGAGCGACGTTCCGGGTGTCTGAGGTGCCGAGTAGTCTCGGTGGCGAGGGGCTGCTCGGGGGGTAGAAGAACCATGTCATAGCCGCTGCCCAGAGCGATGAACTCCAGGTTCCCGAAGCACATCCTCATGCCGCGGCAGAGAGGTAGAGGGGGATCTGCCATCCAGAACGTACTGTGGGGATTCGCTGGAGACACGCGCGGCCCCTACCTGGCGCGCCAACTGTCGGTGTTTCGGACCTGGGGGTCTACACCAACGAGTGAATTTGCGTGTGTGTGTTCCCTGATCCGGATGGTGATGCAAGAAGAACACAGGCGATTTATCCTGGTTCGGGCAAAAGAAGGCCCTACATCCAGCGGGGAGAGGAGTTTGTATTATCTTGCACCGAAGTGCTTGTACAGGGGCAAATACAAGCGTAAGCGAGAGTGGATGGGGGGGTGTGAAGATGGGAGTTAGGATCCGAGAGCTAAACCCTAGACTATGGTGGAGAGCTAGGAGACTTGGGTGCTCGTGTCTGCCTTTTCTTTCCTTGCTTGCTCTAGTCTAAACCCCGGTGTCCTCTTTTATAGACGAAGAGGGGGCACGGGTTACACTGTTTTTAGGGCTGTCGTGGGCGATGATGTCACTGATGACGTTGGTGATGACGATGCCAGTCATGTTGGTGCCGATGTAGTGATGCTCCTTGTCCTGTGGCGACGTGCCTGGCGATGGGGGAGAAGGACGACGCCCATGCGCCGGTGTGGGCAAAGACGTCGCATCAGGAGTTGTTGGAGTGCAGATCAGTCCTGGTAGGCCTGTGCTTGAGGGCATGGTCAAAACCTTCACGGTTGAACTCGAGGCTAGGCGGGAGGGGTCGAGCCCCAGATCATATGCGGGACGAAGCTTCGCATGTACCTTGAGGGGCGTCCTCGAGAGGTACAGTGCGTGGTATGGGGCGATAGTTCCGCACGCTGTGCCCGTTTCTTGGGGAGAGTGGCTGCAATTTGATTTTACTGGGTACGGTTAACTGTGCACTCGCTGTAGCCATGCGGGCTTTGACCAGAGTGGACAAGGCGCAATTTAATGCTTCCGGGGTCGTACAAGTGGTAGGTATGGGGTAGTCGACTTCCTTCGTGCAGAAGTTTTGGAGATGTATGGCGAGGCTTCTTCCTCGGTGCTTGACGCGGAGGGAGCGCTAGCCCGAGGCCTGGCTCGGATGGCACGGGCGAGGCGGAGGAATCGCGCTAGTCCGAGGCCTAGCTCTGAAGGCTCGGGCGAGGCGGAGAAATTGCGCTAGTCCGAGGCCTAGCTCTGAAGGCTCGGGCAAGGCGGAGAAATTGCGCTAGTCCGAGGCCTGGCTCTGGAGGCTCGGGCGAGGCGGAGAAATTGCGCTAGTCCGAGGCCTAGCTCTGAAGGCTCGAGCGAGGTGGAGAAATTGCGCTAGTCCAAGGCCTGGCTCTGGAGGCTCGGGCGAGGCGGAGAAATTGCACTAGTCCGAGGCCTAGCTCTGGAGGCGGGCGAGGCGGAGAAATGTGTCGTCTCGAGGTTCACCTTAGATTGTTGGGCCGCCATGGCCCGCTCCCTCTTGACGGGCTTTCGGTCTGGTGGCTTATGAAACACCGGTTGTGTTTGTTTTTTTCGAAGCAGAGGTTTTGGGGTACCACTACTAGGGATGTGATCATCAGTGACGTAGTTCTTTCGTCATTGTAGATGAGCAAACCGTCACCAAGTTTAATCTGTGACGATTTTGTGACGAAAACTATAACGTCATTGGGGTCGCGTCACATTTGTTCTGTTGTGATGAAATGTTAATTTTTGTCATAGATGTGCTTCCGTTTTGTGACGAAATGGATGTGGTCACGGATGTGATACCATTCTGTGACGATCGAGTTTGGTCAAGGATGGGTCCAGGTCTTTGTCATAATCCACCGTCTGAACTCGCGCCGTAACGACGTCGTTAACAGCGTTTGTAACCTGTGACGGCCCGTTTTGGTCACAGATTGAACTCTGTTTTCGTCATAATGGTCCGTTTGGAAGCCCCGACGGCGCTTGCCACGTAGGATGCTGACATGGCTGATGACATCGTCGATGACGTGTCACGTGATGTGGCGATGACGTAATCGATGACGTGTCACGTGACGTGGCGATGACGTCATCGATGACGTGTCACGTGACGTGGCGATGACATCATCGATGACGTGTCACGCGACGTGGCGATGACGTCATAGCTAGCCCGGCTGCTGCCTTTGTTGCCACGTGGACGAATCATATTCTGCCACGTGGCTTGGTTTGATTGGTTCTTATTTCGTCATAGATTGCGGTTTGAAATCGTCAGTGAAGATGAAAGAGTTTGGTCACAGATGGCTACTTGAAATCGTCATTGAAGATGACACAGTTTTGGTCACATATTGTGATTTGTAATCGTCACTGAAGATGACACAATTTTGGTCACATATTATGATTTGTAATCGTCACTGAAGATGACACAGTTTTGGTCACATATTGCGATTTGTAATCGTCACTGAAGACGCCATCATTTTCGTCAGAGAAAATGCAGATAATAATTTAATTGCAATTTGGAAATGATACTACAAAGACCAAACAATTCCATACTTAATAAAACAACATTCCAACGAGCATACAGCTCAGTTCACATCAACACCAACATTACAACATATAATTAAAAGTTGCCAACCAACATTACAGCATTTAATGTATATGTTGCCAACCACAAGCAACTTAAGTTGGACTTCCCAAAATGAACAACCCAAACACAGGAGCACTGACCACGAGCCCTCATGTCGACGAAGAAGGATTACCATGCAAGGATAACAGCTTCTTGATCAGCGCATTGGTCTCCTCCATCTCCTTGCTGTTCTTCTCGGTCAGCATCTTGTACTCCGGCATCTCTTTTTGTGTCCTCGCCAGCTTTTCTTCAGCTTCTTCACTTTTCTTCTTGAGCTCATCGAGTTCACCTTGAACAGCAGTCGCCGCTTCAGATGCAAGTTGTTCCCGAAGCTCGCTTTCATGTGACTTGGAGGATGTCGGTGTTTTCATGCCAACACTCTTCAGGAAATGATTTCAGCTGGTCTGGGAGAGCACCTTGGACACGAGCTCCACACTTGATGGTTCCGTCCCATCTTCATCAATAGGTTCAACCCTCAAAGCTTCCATATCAAGCTAAAATATCATGGACAGAAAATAGTTACATGTTCATGCTACTTACGAACAACAAGATGAGAGTTGTTACTTATTGCAATGATTTGAGGAAGACATGTCACAGAAGATGAACATAGCAAGCAAAGGAACTTACAAGTGCTTCTCTTGCAGCTTGACTGAGGCCACGTTTGGAGCTGGTATGGCAGGTCTCAAAGGCCTCCACCGCATCTAGTTCTTCATTCAAATCGGTGCTGGGTTCTTCTCTATTTCTCTTCTTCTATTTCGTGGATAAACAATCACAACAAAAATTGACTCAAATTACATGCAAGAGAATTTGATATGTTCAAATATGTATGGAGACTAGTACAAGGTACTTTGAGCTTACATATTCATGCAAGTGTGCCACATAGGAGCGAGAACCCATAGCCTGATGATACTTGACTTTACTGCGGTTCTGCTTGTTCTTTTCACACGTTTCCTACAAGAGAATTAACATGTCAGATGAGATTATAGGTTCAATAAGAGAAGAGCCTTTGCAAAATGATTGTGAAAGAAGCATATATGGTAAGATATCCATACCATGTTCTTTGGATCAGACCACTTTGCAACTAGTGCCCTCCACTGTTCATCAGACATGTAAGAAACAGGTGAAGTTGTCCTAATCGCATTTGCAGGAACACCATTGAAGTATTTCTGCTTTAACCGATAACGCATTTGTTTTACCGTAGAGCGCATCATATCTGTGCAAGCATCTTGTGTTGGCCCGTTTTTTGTGTTAATTGCCAAGCATCCCTAGGTAAATTACAGTTCCATAGTTAGTTAGTCAATTTAGGTTAATCATGTATACAAGTTAACCATAAAAACAATAATGCACTTACATTTAGCTGATTTACAAAACTCTTGTAGTATTTATCATCTTTCTTGTAATCTTTCCAATGAGGTAGGACAGGCATGTTTTCCTGAACAATGATGCCAGCCTCTGATGCAAACTTGGCAGCTTGAACAGGTTCATGAGGCCTTTTATTGCCTTCATCAACAAGTATGGGCAATCTCCTTCCCATAGCTTTAGTCATCTTGTCCAGCTGTTTTTCCTTAGTTGGTTGCCTAGGTCTCCTTGGAGCTCGCTCTGCAGTAGCTACAAAATAGAAGCCGCATTTAATGAAATGTTTTAGTTTCATGTAAATCAGCAAAAGAGATTTCATATTGTACTGACAAAATTACTATAACTTGCCTTCAGTTTGTTCACCTCCATCTACATTGCCTTAATCAGCACCTGTAGTGTCAAGATCAACAGCTCCACTGTCTTCCTCTGGAGGTCGACTCTCATGATCACTAGGTCGAGGTGTAGTAAACCTGTCTGATATGTCATCATAACCATTTGTAGGAGCCTCTACATTGTCCCCATTTGTATCTGCACTATTAGGCCTTTTTGTTGATCTTGTTTGGGCTCCAGAATGCTGCACCTGTGATTCTTCAGATGCCCTCACTCTCTTGCTCCTAGTTCTTGGAGCCATGTTAGGATCTCTATTCTTAGAAGCGAGGGTTTTCCTTCTAGCACTTGGAGGATACTGTAAAAAAAGTCAGCCATGTGCAATATTAAGCAAGAGCATATATTAATTACAGGTATGAAAAAGACATGATGAATATGAAAGTAGGATCATATATTATAGATGAGATTGAAAACATTCAAATGCAATTCAAATACTCCCCATCCACTACTTGGAAGGTTAAAGAAGCACCTTAATTGCCAGGGGTTCTGGATGCTCTTCAGATTCAGTGTCGTCATCATCACTATCTCCTTGATCATCTTCGCCAAGGAGATACTCTGATGAATCCGAATCTGAACTATTGGTTTTCTTGTTTGTTGTTTTTTCCCCTTTGTTGATGCAGGTTGTGGTAAAAAATTATTAAAACTGGCACATAGATTGTGCAGTCCCAATTCTTCCATCCTCTTTAAATTGTTCGCCACATGTCTATCCCGGTTCCTCTCATAATCGGTTATTGGAGGTTGTATTACTTGCAACATAGCACAATGTGTGTATTAGTTCATGTGAAGGAGATTACTAAGAACTAGGAGGTAATACTAATTGGCACAGAGAAAAGAGGTAAGAGCAAGTATTGCCTACTATAGAGCAAATAGAAAAGAGGTGATAGGTTATAGATTAGAGCGAAGAAAGACTAGAGGTGATATGTTCCATAACAGTAGTTCATGGATTACTACATTGAAGTGAGATTGGGGGCATATATATTCCACATCTGTATATATATTATTAAATTGCAAGGCGTATGGAAAGCTGAAGGGCAGTACCAACTTAAAATCCCATGCATACAGGTGGATTACCTTCTTCTTGTTCAGGTTGCTTGTTCCATTGCCCCCTAGTTGCCACCATCGAGGTCGTCAAAGGGGAAGCAGAGCTGCTGCGGTGAACCCTAGTCGACGATGAAGCAGATCCAGTGAAAAGTCCACGGCGATGACCCAAATCCTGCGATGGTTAGGGTTAGGTCGTTGCGAGCGAAGTAGTCGGCGACGACGCAGCTCGTCGCCGGCTGTGGTCCCCCCGGGGGTGGCGGTTTGGTGGGGGTGGATTTAGGTGGAAAGGGGGAGGAACAGCTCATCGACGGCGGTTGTGTTCCGTCTTGGCGATGAGGTACCTGGTCGTCGTGGTCGAGGAAGCAGCTCGTCGACGGCGGTTGAGTCCAGGCAGCGGCGGCTAGGGTAGAAGAAATGGGGGATGGGGGGAATGAATTAATAAGGGGATAAATATGTGATTAGTGGCAGGATCAATTTTCGGGACGACACCTGTTTTGGCGCTCTTATTTTTCGGCCACAAGCTGGGGTATGTCGTCATTAAACTAAACTGCATCGAAAGGTTATCGAAATTATTTGAATAGCACAGTGGTAAGGCAGGCTGATTTTGGTGCATTGTCACGGGTTCGAATCCTTCAAAAGGCATTTTTTGTTTTTTCTAAATTTTTGTGATCTTCACTAGTTTTGTTTTTCTATTGATCTTTGAATATATTTTTGGTATAATTTTTTTTAAGTTTTAGCACTGACATGTTTTGGTGTATGGTCATCCCAAAAAGATTCAAATTAAATGATTTGGAGAAAATGGTACTTTATATTTCCCAGAAGGATGAACATCTCTCACTTAGTAACAAGGGTATGTGTGATGTGCATCACCACTTTCTCAGAATCAGTTGAAACTTTTTTTGTCAACACTATACACCTAAATGAGGTGTCCATGCAAGTTTTGAGTTTTTTGTAGGTAGCTTAGGATATTTTACCATTTATCCTTAGGAAAATCAACAAATAATTACAGTAATAGGTAAACTTGGTCTGAAAATTGAACAAATGCACACACCATCATGGGACACCTACATAAGCATCCTAAAAAAATTTCGAATGATTTGGTGAAAGTTGTACTACACATCCCCAAACGGATATGCATCTCTCACTTCCCCACTATGAATTTCAATTACAGATCAGGAAAAAGTTGAGAACCTTCGTGTCCTCCTGAAGGGCAGATACTTCCACTGATTTGGATTGAAGCCAGCAGCAGTGATGTATTTTGGTGTAGTTGAATAACATGGACGTAATTGTATAAAGTTGGATGTATGAACTTAAGTCTCACTTGATGATCTATGTAAGAACATAATAGCAGTAATGTTTATATATGCAGTGATCTTTATATATACAGGATTGCCTGTGATATTTTAGTTTGTTTCCAAGTGATCTTATATATACAATTATATATGCATACTACAAGTCATCATCTTCATCATCTGTGGATATGACATCATTGTTGTCATCGCCACCATCACTAAAGTATTGCAGCACTGTATCATCCTCATCATCACTCTCCTCAACATTAATAACAGCTTCCTTCTTGTTTCTTATAAGTTGTTGTAAATTGCCTTCAACTATAGTCGTTTCTCCACCTTCAACAGTGTGCATAACCTCATTATCATCACCTTCTTCCACTACATGCTCAGTGTCAGAACAATAATCGTCCTGATGCACATCATGACTGCCCTGTTCTGTTTCAACCACATCATAAATATTCCTATGTTCAAATTTCTGCACAACTCGCTAATCTGTACAATGTGGAGTTGTATCTTGCAGGTAAAATATCTTTTTTCCTTGCTCTGCCAAGATGAAATGATCAGTCTTGTACCAAAATGACTAAACATTGATGGACTTGAAATATTTGTCAGCTCGAAGGCCCACAGTCTTGCCTACTTGGTTGTACCAATCGCATCGAAATAGAATCACGGACCGATGAACTTCATAATTTGAGGGATATAGCAACTCAATAACCTATTTAAGGACACCATAAAAATCTATGGTCTTTCCAGCATGTGAACCTGCAGTCATTACACCACTGTTTTGTGTCTGCAAGAACTTCTCACGATCCGCAGTGCTATACCACACTCTATTAATCTTGCAACCTGTACTAATCTTAACTCGCCGAACTGGACCACATGCCAGTGCCCACAGTCCTTCGCTTACCGATTCTGGATTCTCACTGCGCTTGTTCTCAAGCTGGTGGAACGAAAATACAAAATTGATCAGGTAACCATTTAATATGCCTATAAACAAAATGATGAGTGACTTACAAGGGACTTAAACCACTTTGCAAATCCCTATTCGACCATTCGATCTACTTCATTTGGACGTGCACCTTGCTGCAGTAGCTCCTCCTTGTACATGCTGTAGGAAAAAAATCGATTCGTAAGAATAATTTCAAATTTAATAAAACAGAAACTAAGTCTCAGACATACTTACTCCAAATATTCCTCTGCTTCTTCAGCATTATTTAGCACATACCAAACTAGCTTATTCATGACAGCATCTTCAATGTACTCGGTCCTATTAGCTCCAACAAGAGTAGCACCATGCTTAAAAACAGATATGTCATTAGGCAATGGCATCTCTGTACCACTATCGTCCTCCTGGTTAAATTTAGTGTCAACATCCTCCATGTACCTAGAACAAAAGGTCAATGTGTCACTTGCCATATATGTCTCAGCAATTGATCCTTCCGGCCTAGCCCTGTTCCTTACAAAATTCTTCAAAGTGCCTAATCGCCTTTCTATTGGGTACATCCATCCATACTGAACAGGTCCTCTAAGCAGTGCCTCATCGGGAAGGTGGACACACAAGTGCACCATGACATCAAAGAAGGCAGGTGGAAAGATTTTCTCAAGCTTGCATAGGATCAATGGAATTTCTCCTTTCAGTCGTTTCACAACATCTATCCTTAGATTTCTACTGCATAATTCCCTAAAGAAGGTCCCCAGCTCTGCAATTGCTTCATATACATCCTTCCTCACTAGTCATATAAGGCCAACAGGTATGATTCTTTGCAGGAGTATGTGGCAAGAATGTGTCTTCAGCTTACCAACCACCATGGAACCATCTTCACTTATGTATCTTGCTAGGTTAGCCGCATATCCATCAGGAAACTTGATACCTTTGAGAAACTTGTAAAACTTGACTTTTTGATCCTTCCCCAAAACATATGGAGCAGGTGGAGCCCTGCAGATTGAGTTGCCATCCTCCTGCAAGTGCAATTCATGTCGTATGCCCATATCATATAAATCTAGCCTAGCATTTTGTGTGTCCTTGGACTTGCCTAGTATATTGAGTAATGTGCCAAGAATATTTTCACATATATTCTTCTGTATGTGTATCACATCGAGATTATGTGGAAGCTTCAAATGTTCCCAATATGGCAATCTCCACAATGCACTTTTGCGGCTAAAAATCTTTGGACTGTCACTGCGCTTCCTTTTATTTCCAGTAATCTGAGGTTGCTTCTCTGGCCTGATATCTTTCACCTTCTCTAGCTCTTGTAGGACCTCCTCCACAGTAAACTTGCCAGGCTAATCTTTCTTTTCACGCTTACCATCGAAAGCCAAGCTGTTCTGCCATGCGTGTGTCATTTTAAGGTAACGACGATGTCCTATGTAGCATATCTTTTTCCTTATTCCCCAAGACAACGGATCCTTGTCACAATGAATACATGCATAATACCCTTTTGTTGTTCGCCCAGATAACATGCCCAGTGCTGGATAATCATGTATACACCATAGCACAGCAGCGCGAAGCTTGAACTTCTTACTTGTACATGCATCTAAGGTACTGACACCCTTCCATAGCTCGAGCAGTTCTTCGATTAGGGGCTCAAGGAACAAATCAAAATCCTTTCCTGGAGATCTTGGACCTGGGATGAGTAAAGACATAAAGCAGTTTACTGGATTTATGCATTCCCATGGTGGGAGATTCAGCGGTGTCAAAAGCACTGGCCACATACTGTACTGTGTACTCATGTTGCCAAATGGATTGAATCCGTCGGTAGCTAAGGCAAGCCTCAGGTTCCTCGGATCATTTGCAAAAGCTGGTTCCCTCCTGTCAAAGTCCTTCCATGCTTCGATCCCCATCAGCTGGATGGCTCATCACATTGGCAACTGGCTTCCTCACTTTCTTGTGCCACTGTGTTTCCTCCGAAGTTCGTTTTGAAGCATAAATTCTTTTCAACCTTGACAAGAGTGGAAAATGCCTCAAAACCTTATGTGGAACCCTCTTCGTCCCTGTTTCGTCTTTCCATCTAGACTCCTTGCATACTGGGCACGCATCCTTTTCAGCATAATCCTTACGAAACAACACACAATTGTTCTTGCACACATGGATGTTTTCGAATGCAAGGCCCAATTCTTTAAGATATTTCTTAGCCTCGTCATATGATTTTGGCAACTCACTCTGAGGGTATGCATCTGACATCAGCTTCATCATTGCGATAAATGCTGTATTGGTGATTCGATAACGAGACTTCATATACAACATCCTCACCCTAAAGGAAAATTTTGAATGGCTAGAACCCGGGCTAAGCGCCTTCTTCGCATCTTCAAGAACTCTTGCAAAACTTGGCTTTTCTCCATCAGCCTCTGCGGCTGCATACAGTTCGCCTATCATTTCTAGTACTCCATGATCATCATTGTAAACATCATCGTCCCCATCCACATGTATCCCAAAGTCATGATCATGTTCTTCGACCTCCTGATCTATACCCTCATCAATTACAACATCTGCAGGCTCCCCATGATGAATCCATCTGGTGTATGTAGGTGAAATTCCATAAATGTGTATATGGGTTTCTACTTCAGTCTGATGTAACAGCCTTCGATTATGACATTTGATGCACGAACAACGAATGTGTTCGTCTTCGGGGTATCTTTCACTAACAAATTTCATAAACTCTTCAACTCCCCTCACATATGCAGGTGTGAATTGTTTCCCATAAACCCAACTTCTATCCATCTGTTGTGACAATAAAAGAAACCTTGTATTAACTCCCTAACTGTGATTGCACTAAACACACATCGAACACATGCTATATCAACCAAAATTCGAACACAAAATCAAACCTTTCCTGCGCCCAAAGCCCCTGCTTTCCCTGCGCAACGAAGGTCGGCGCTGTTCTTCAGTCCTCACAGAGGCCAATGCCCTCGATCCCAATGCCAGTTCTCCTTCGCCGCCGCGTCATCGATGGGGGGTTAGGTCGACGAACAGTTGCCCGATGATGGGTCTATGGCCCAGGACCTGTGATGCATTCAGTTAAAAGACTCACCATTCAATTATCATGTCGATACCTAACAAATAGAGTAACTTTCTTTTTTTTGCAAGAAAGGTCCTGTAGCCCAGTGGTAAGGATATTTCTTGCCTGATGCCAGGGCGCGAGATCAAACCTCGACCTTCGCATTTTTTTTGACAAAAAAAGGCTTTGATAAGATTAATAAAAAAGAGTAAATCCCTATCCTTCTCGCTTCTGGCCCGACAGATCCAGCCCATCCGGGCCTTTTTTTTATTTTTTAACCTTTTTTTAAAAAATATTTCAATAATAATCCCACCTAAATAAAATTTGTACATTCTAACCTTTTGGTCGCGCCAGCCCCACTGGCGCGACCAAATAACGTTGTCGCGCCACCGGGAGTGGCGTGACAAGGTCTTACACGTCGGATATCGTTTCCAACGTGGAAAACCTTGTCACGTCAATGCATGTGGCGTGACAGTAAGGTCTTGTCGCGCCACCGGGAGTGGCGTGACAACACTGAATTTTTCAAAAAATTATAACTCTTCACTACGATGTCGGATGATGATTTTTATATGAAAATTGTAGCTTTCGATGAGATCTATAACTTTGTAGTTTTGAGTTTTTTCATTTGAGGACGTTAAGATGCTCAAAAAAATTAAATACTTTTTTCAGCACCATAATAAACGTATATAAGAGTTTGTGGTTTTTGAAAATTCATATATTTTTTTGCATGGTATCAAATAAAGATACTTTTTGAGCATATGATTTTTGAAAAAAATTCATGTTTTTCATATCTTTATTTGGGTGGGATTATTATTGAAATATTTTTTTTAAAAAGGTTAAAAAATAAAAAAACCGTCATGCCTATCCTATCGTTGTTGGTCGTGCGCATACGAAGTAGCATTCAATATGGAGTACTCCGTAGACGCGTAGACGCAAGGGTTTTCTTCTCGATTTCGTCGTCGTCCCTTCACTTCCCTCGATTTCTTCGGCGACCAAAACTATCGCCGGTGCGGGGATTTAATCCCAATCTTTTCTTTCCTTCCGGACCTTACGCTGCATTCAATCTTCGATCCCAAGCGCCATGGCGGCGAGGCGATACCCGCTGGCTCTCCCGGATGACATGTTGGTCGAGATCGTCGGGAGCATCGCCGAGACGTCCACGCATCCGATGGAGGACATCTGCAGCCTACGAGCAACGTAAGTGCGTGACACCAGTACACCAACTATGCAACCTTCAACTCGGTGATGAACTCCATTTGTGTTTCTTGCATTTGTGTTTCTTGCAGATGCCAGGACATGTTCAGGGCGTGCAAGGATGCCTCCATCGGGAGGCGCTGGGTGCTGGAGCCAGAGGAATCCATTAGGTGGTTCCAGAACGACCGCTACCTCGCTCTTGTCGACAACCTGGCCGCCGCCAACAACCTGGAGGCCTGCTTCGTCCTCGGCGTCACGTTCGTTTTCGCGAAACAGTGCACGCCGCTCGGCACTCAGTGGCTCCAACGGGCGGCAGACGCCGGGCACAAGGCGGCGGCTTACGTTCTCGGCATCCATCACCACAGTTGCAAGGAGAAGGAAGAAGCCGAGCGCTACATTAGGCAGGTCGAGGACGAGGGCGGCGTCGTCGTCGGATGTAAGCAGGCCGGCCGCATGACCAACCGGGAGTGCGCCAGGTACCGTGCGCACGCCGTCAAGGTGATCCATGATGTGACATGGAAAGTGGCCAGAACAGCCCCATTGGGGGCACTGCCGCCCGTACCACCGGCGGAAGAGGACGGACAAGGTTGCGGTGGCAGCGGATGTGGCATGCCGGAAGGCTGGGCTAATGACTATGCCTTCTTTTGTAGCGAAGGCTGTAGGATTAGGCATGAGTACTCTGCCTTCTTTTCGCGTGTCTCTTTACCTCTTCATTAGAAGAACAAGTTTGGCAGCTAATCCGCAGCCAATGGTTTGACTATAGCCTATGAAGTGCTTTTGGAAGCTGGTGAAATCGAAATGTTCCTAAGTACTAAATGAATAATCTTTGCTTGGGTTTGTGTATGCAATGGATTTACAAGTGCTTGCATTATGGATTAGTAAAAGTACTTTGTTAGGCGATTACTTTGGTTTTCTTCAGGATTTTGTGTTGTTAGGCGATTGCATGCGTGTCCTCCTGTTTTACAAATCAATCAGAGGATATAACATTAGTGATGGGTGCTTGCTCAATGGTTGTGTTTAGTAGCCAGTTTTCAAGAGAACCAATAATACTCATGTCCGGGGCTTGGTTTCATATCTGCTCACTAGGTATAGATGACAAATCTCAGTCTATGGCCCAGGACCTGTGATCTAAAGAGTTAAGAGAACCACCATTCAATTATCATGTTGATACCTTACAAATAGAGTAACTTTGTTTTTTTCACAAGAAAATAGTCGAGTAGCTCAGTTGTAAGGTTGTTACTCGCCTAACGGCAGGTCGCGCGATCAAAGCTCCACCAGCGCAATTTTTTTGCCAAAAATTGTCCAGCCTACTGTGTGCAACTGTGGCCCAATATGAAAAAAGGTCGACCGACGGCCCACGCATCCAATATGATAAAAAGGTCAACCGGGCCGTCTGGGCCAATCATCCAACGCCGTCAAGTGGTACAGGCGGGGGCAAACTAGACACTTAACTATGACGTTAGGAAAAATGATCTGTGACCAATTCATTTCGTCACTACGTGGGCCAGACGAGGCAAATTATCTATGACCATATCAAAATATAATCTGTGACGAATATTTTCATCATTACAATATAGCACACCGACAATATGATCTATGACGATTCCATTTGGTAATCGATGACGTTCCTCTCATTTTCGTCATTGAAAGTGAAGCCAAAACATCGTCACTTGTACCTTGTGACGAAAACAAAAATTTCGTCATTGAAAGGTATCATTCAGTGACGAAACTTACCAGTGTCACTAGCAAATCATCACTGATGATCATATTTCTAGTAGTGTACCCCTTTCATCATATCATCGACAATATCCGATGCTTCCAAACCATGTCTAGTTTGCATTGACTTGCGCAAGGACCTCGATTGTGCTAAAACTGAACTAGCCTTGCTTAAGTCAAATGCTTTGTTACCATGTGTTTCTTGTGAGTTTTTGCATGCCAAAATTAGTGAACTAAAATTGACTCACACCACATGTGTAGATGAATTTGAGCATGCTAGAGCTGAAATTTATGAGATAAATTCTAGGCCTTGTAGTTTGTGCGCTTTGAATAAAAATTCTTGCCTTACTTCTTGTGCTGATCATGATTCTTTGCTTGATGTGAATGGTGATGTTTCTTCCACCGATTTCATTTGCACATCATGCATTGATTTAGAAAAAAAAGTTTTGGCTTTGAAACTTATGCACGATGATATGAGCGCCAAGTTGGTTGAGCACAGTGATATGAGTGCCAACATTGAGATGGAAATTGAACTCTTGCGTACCACATATGCCGAGAGCATTAGAAAGGAGATGGACAATCTGAAAAATGCTCCTTATGGTACTTGTGATCGCCTCATGTTTGAAAATGAGGTTTTAGCCAAAAGATGCAAGAGTCTTCGTGCTAAGTCTTTTGATTCACACAATTCTTGCAACTCCGATGTTGGTGTTTCCAAGTTTGCATCTTTGCAACCGGAGTTGAGTTCTTGTGTTGCGCGTGAGTCTTTTGACTGTAGCATTAGTGTCGAGGTTTCGGATAGCTCTTTCATAGCTACACCTAACCTAGTTGTTTCTTTGAGTGATGTTCAAGGGACTTCTCTTGACAAGGGTGCTTCTCACATTTTTGAAACTCGTGTTCTCAATCCGATATTTCAATGCACCTTTTGCAAGAAGGATGGACATTCGCTCAACTTTTGTTTCCGCTGTGTCAAACACGAGCGACGTATTCAAGCTGAGGCTTTTAGGAAGCCACGTAGCCTTTCCCATGGCACGTGTGCTCCTAGTGTTGGCACCAAGTTGAATGTTGATGCTTATTGTTCTAAGTCCCAAGGAACTTCTCACTTGACGGAGAATGGTGTGCCTTCCAATAGGACTTTGTGTCATTGCTCTTTTTGTGAGAAAGATGGGCATCAAGAAAGCTTTTGCTATCGGCGTGCCAAACGCTTGTGCCAAGCTCGTTCTTCTAGGAACTTGGTGGTTCATAGCCCTTCTCATGGCATGAACACTTGTGTTTCTAGTAAGAAGCCCCTCTTTGTTGATGGGTTTTATGACTCCTTTTCTAGTGAGTTGGGTCATGGTCGTGGACATGCTTCTAGTGCTATGTGTGTTGGTCCACGTCATGCTTCTCATGGTGCTTCTATTGGTTCTTCTAAAAAGGCCTTGGGAGATGTTTGCCTCTTTTCTCGTTGTACAACTCGTTCTTCTCCTCAAGTTGCCCGTTTGAGGAATACTTCCAAGGATGTTTCAAAACTGCATTTGAACGAACCTTTGCATCATGCTAACCCACATGATAAGTTGAGTGCTCCTTTGAGATGTGTGACCAAGTCTTGGGTTCCCAAGTACATGCTTGCTAACCCTTCGGGATCCAAGACTCGGGTTACGTTTCCTCTTATGTGTAGATATGAGGACGTAGGGTGGAGAACATGCGCCTGATGGAACTTGATCTTTTAGATGTGATCAATATTTGATGGTTCTCTACATCCCGTTTAGATTTGCCTCCAAAGAGGCTTTTTGCTATTCGGTGAGCCTTCATATACACTCATACCTTATACATCCATGATCTACTTCTTGCAGTATGAGATGGTCTTTTATGTGCTCACTTGTATAGTTCTTGCATATACATTTTCTTTTGTGTCATGCTTTTGTCTTGTCTAGCATGTGTTATCTTGTGTACCATATGTCATGCTAGCTTTGTGTATAGTTTTAGTGGCTAATCCACTTTTCATGCTAGTTTGTGATTGTTGGGGGAAGGGACCCTCGACAGTGACATCCCGCGAGATGTTCCGGAGAAACCACCCTCGCATGCTTTGACAGCTTTCGAGAACCTACGCGATAGGCACAACCTTCGCCGCTGACACTCGACCCTCGGGTCGGCCTCTAATCTTTGTCTGCAGGGAAAGAGACCGTGGGAGCACGGAGACTCAGTGCCCAGCAAGAGAAGCTCAATTTGTCCCAGGAGCGAAGGTCTCTCAGACGCATGACTGTTTTCCCCGCCCTTGCGAAGGTGCGCGTGACGCCGACGGCAGCGGGCAGGGAAAGCAAGAGTTAGGGTTTTGGGCGTCTCATGTGTTTGTACGGTTTTACCCTTTCGCCACTTAGTCTACGAGGAATCTTTCTTGTCCCCTTTTGTAAATTGGATAGTGACCCCTGGTATGCCCTATAAATACCAGGGGATGAACAGTGTAAAAGGGAGGAGGATTTCTTGGGAAAAAGGAAACACTCCACCGTTCGTTATATTGTACCCTCACTCGTTTATCCTCGCTCTTTATTCAGACGACTGGCCCCCCTTGTCTCGCCCCAACACGCGTGTGAGGGTTGAGCGGGTGCGGTTCCAACAGTTTGGCGCCATCCGTGGGGAACAAAAGCAAACATCTTTGCACAATGGCGGGAACCAGGAGAACAGTTTTGAGCAGAGATCAACGCTCAACCGGCGAAGTCGCGGCGACAGCACGGACCGCACAAGACAACACTGAACCCTCGGGGGCACAAGCAGTTGACCCGAAGACCGAGATCCCGAGCTCGCACACTCGGCCAATACCTCAGCAGCACCCTCACTCCTCTGGGGAGGGAGGAAGAGGGGATGAAGAAGAGCTAGGCCTCGAGGCTCTAGAGAGGCTTAATACTTGTTGACACTTGCTAACGTCGTTACTAGGAGTAGACTATGGAATCTATCCCCGGCAACGGCGCCAAAAATGCTTGTTGGTAGTTCTTAGCTACACCTAGGATAGGGTAACTAAAGTAGCTATCTACTAATGCCAAGCGGGGTTGTCAGTCCCGACACTAGTAGGAGCTAGCTAGCGAGAATGCAATCTACCAAGAGGATATTCTGCAAGCGCACAGAACTATCGTAGTAGCACTTCGCCTGGGAGTACCAGGTGTCGATTTATTTGATCCCAAGGGAAGGCTAGGGTGGTGTATGAGTCGAGTCAAGGAGGGGATGAGAGTCGAGGAATAAGAAAAGGGAAAAGGGGAAAAGAGGAGATGAAAGGCTAGAAAGAATATATGGGTGGATAGGTAAGGATGATATGGATGGCTAAGGTAAGGTGGATAACTAGATAGATAGATAGATAGGATAACTAAGGATAACTAACTAATTACTAACTACTAACTAATCCTAGATAACTACAAGCAAGATAACTGCGAAGCAAGATAGTTACGAAGCAAGGCAGGCAAAAGACAATAAAGAAACTAAGTTGAGTATAGTTTTATTCCTATCTTGTCAAGTATCGAGGTGTACTAGCCTTTACCACTTATTTAGGTTGAACGCTAGCACAACGAGCCTTACTGTTAAACTGGGCCAACTACGTGGTGGAATTCAAGGCGCACAGGGCTGTCACCACCTGCTTGCTACCACAGCTATCCGGGGGTCCAGCCGTATCTGAAGGTAAGTCTATAACTAAGCACCACGCTTAACTATATTCTAACTATCTCTACCCTAGCTTTGAATAGAGACACCCTTGCGGACGTCAGAGCAAACACTTGACTTAATAAGATAAACACTAAACTAACTAAGCAACCTATTGGCAAAGATCAAACACTAAGCTCACTAGAGATTAACTACTATGGCTAAGTGAATTGAACTATAGGATAGCTAGGCACTCAAGCAATCAATCAAGTATACCACTCAATACTGATAAGTAGAATAAAGTAATACTTGAAATGATGAAATAGAATATAGTAAAGTGCTTGAGTAACATGAGCAAAACCTGAACTAGAGATGAAGGAAGACTCTTCCCAGCTCCAGAACCGATCACTCGCACGCCTCTACTCTTGAGCTAACCCTTGAGCAGCGCTACCGCGAGGGCGAAGATGCCTTGCTCTACTAGCTACCTACTTGCCTAAGCTCTCTGAGCTTCTAACCTAACTCTCACTTGCTTCTCTTGCTTGTGTGTTGCTCTGGGATGGTAATGTGTGATGGTACGAATGAAGTAGTGTTGCCAGGGGGTATTTATAGCCCAAATGAGTGAGGGGGGTACTTATAGGGGGCAGCCAGCCGACCTAGGGCTAACCCTAGTGGCGGGCGCCAGCCCTAGGTGGCGGCCGCCACCTCCCTCACCGTTGGATGCACCGCCTTGGCTTCAACGGCATCCAGGTGGTTGTCCAAGGCGGTTTGGAGGTCAGTTGCATGTTCTAGCAACCGTCATTCAGCCTTGATCCACGCCACTTCATCCTGAGCCGTCCGATGCCACTGACCTAGTGACCAAGGGCCAAGATTTGGCCCTGGGAAGGTCACACGGATCGGTGACGTGGCAGGGAGGCCAACCCAAGTGGCGGGCGCCACCTAGGGGTGGCGGGCGCCACCCCCCTTAGGCCCATTTGGGCCCTGCTGAGTGGGCTTGGCCTCTGGTGGGTCCATATGTCCCAATTTGGTTCAAATCCTGCATTCAAATAAAATTCTATGGTCATGTGGAATTTGGTTAGTTTGAAACCTATTTGACTACATTTCATGCCTTTTTGGTGGACTTTAGGGTCAAATGTTGATGGTAAAACAGGTGTTTAAGGACCGTCAACAAGCTCCCCCAAGCTAACCTGTTGCTCGTCCTCGAGCAACAATGCGATTTAAGCATTGAGCATGAAATGGATAGCAACTTAAGATGTCTGCAAGTGCATATTGTATAGTGAGAAATAACTTAGCATATATCATTAATCATAGCAATGTGGGGCTTATAGCTTTTCACTTCAAACATGCAAGAGTGAAATAAAGCAGTAGATAGTAAACTTTTATCTTGCTTAGGTTTGACTAGGATTCTGTCTGGAGGTTTTTCAAGGTTTTCAAAAGATAACAACTTGCTTAAGTCCTCCAAGATTCACTCAATCACTAAATGGTGTTTAAATCCTCACTTAGGCCAAAATGTAGCCTCTCCTATTTCTAAAGAATGATATGTGGAGTTATAGGAAGGCTAAGAACCATGAGCAAATTGCCTGATGTTTATTGCTAAGCTAGACACTCAGATCATAAGGAGCAGCAAATCATAAAAATTGATCAAGATGTGCATGTGTGGTTATGTGGAAGTGTATAGAGAGATATTTCGTAATCCTTCCTAGTTAATTTCTGGGGTCTAGAGCAAATGATAATTCTCTCTCTCTTTTTTTTGGATACATAGTGAGTAGACAAAAGATGTGTCCTCACATTTTCTTAGGACATAGTCCTCTTTTGAGCTACTTTGCTCACTCTTTTTTTTCCTTCAGGACATAGTCCTGTCTTGAGCTACTTTGCTCATTTCTCTCTCTCTCTCTCTTTTTTAGCTCTAGATTTCCCCAGACATCTATAGGAAAGGATTTCAGAAATGAGTAGGGAAAGGGAGAGAAATGCTTATTCCCAATGTAGGATTAAGCATAAGGCTAGCAATGGGATGTTTGGCAGGGTATTGCATATCTCCGGTGTAGAGAATAAGCAATTTATTTGGTGGTTGCAAACTTCCAAAGTGGAAAGTAGGCAAAATATGGTGGGTGTGCGTGAATCTTGATTCAAAAGATATGATAAGCTTCTCTACTAAGATCTATGAGGTCTAACAAAGCTCAACACAAACAAAGCTCTTTGTGGTTTTGACTAATGACTAACAAATATTTGGCTGGTGGTGGGATGGGATAAAAATCTAGGTGGAACTTTTAGCAAGGTTTTCATAATTTTTAAAAGAAATCCTCCAGATTAGGTCCTAATTTCACCTTAACAAGTTTAAAGAATTACTCCATTTCTTACTAACTTTACTCACTAAGCATGATTTCAGTTAAAGCATGTGCAACCCACAAAAGGTACAACTTAGATAAGACCAGTTATTCAAACCATAACAATAGCATTTGTATGACATATTTCAAATCTTATTCAGGTTTCAACTTGTTCATGCAGATATTATCAGTTTTATTCATGGAGTGGTTATTTAGGCAAGCATGTGACATTCAAAAGATATAGAATTTAAGAACTGAATGTAAAGTGTAGGCTTGAGACATACCTTATCGGAGCGGGAGTCTCCCCCAAGCTGGCTTCTTGCTTGGTGAAGGATCTTCTTCTTCTCAGTCGGAGCTCTTGTTCTCATTTTATTAAGGGAGAATTGGCCATGGGACACTCCGAAAGGCCTAAATTGGCCGGTGCACACATCCACTTTTAATATTTGCCAGAAGACACTATGGTTTTGTGTAATTGGGCCAATAGACATCGACCCTCATCCAATATTTTTATAAAATAAATATAAAATTATATAAGTGCCAAAAAATTATAATATAATTTTTTCGACACTCTACATGATAAGAACTACATACTAAAAATATTATTTTGCACTAAAATGATAATTTTGCCTCTCTTCATGAATAGACAAAGATAACCATGATTAATTAGTTAATTTATTTGTAATATATTAAAAATACTGACAAAATCACAGAATGCATACATCACCAAATCTTGTCTATCATAAAAATATCATATCAAAATAACAAAGTTTAATATATGAATTAAGCTCCACAAGAGATAAATCTATAATTCAGTCATGCTAAATATGTCACTATAAACTTTATTATTTTGAGCTAATATTTTTAGCATTGTCAAGATTGGTTGATGTACGCATTCTATGATTTGTCCCAAGATTTGTAGTGACCTACAATCATATAAGCAAATTAACCATGATTATCTTTGTTTATTTATGAAGTGGGGACAAAATGATCATTTCAGCGCAAAACAATATTTTTAGTATGTAGTTCTTATCATGTAGAGTGTAGAAAAATTTATAGTATAATTTTCTAGCACTTATATAATTTTATATCTATTTTATAAAAATATTAGATGAGGGTCAATGTCCATTGGCCCAATTACACGAAACCATAGTGTCTTCTGGCAAATATTGAAAGTGGATGTGTGCACCGGCCAATTTAGGCCTTTCGGAGTGTCCCAGAGCTAATTCTTCCTTTTATTAAAAGGGAAACTATCTAATGTTGTGAAAAAGGGAAACTATCCTATTATGATATTTTATTATTCTAACTAAGTTAACATATACCTATGCATATAACTAATGATAACTGATTTTTTTTAGTTACATGCATGACATATGTTATTTATTCGAAAAAGGAAAATTTGAAGGGAAAACAAAGTAAAACCATACCTTAGGTCCATGGAGTTTCATCCTTATCGGGTGGATCTTCTTCCTTGGGCACTTCTTCTCTTAGTACTCCATCGGGTTCTTCTTCTTTTGGCACCTCTCCCTTGTTATGTGAATCACACAACTCAGGAGGTGGTTCTTTCTTTCTGTTCCACCTTGTTCTTGGACGCCTCTTCTTGGTATGAACGGGTTTTGCTACCTGCATGTTAGCGGCATATGTGGGACCATGGGAAAAGGAGAATATTTCCTTCCTCCCTCCTAATGTCATTTGAATTTTACCACTTCCCACATATATGCAAGCATTAACAGTATTCAAGAAGGGTCTACCTAAGATTAGAGGCACATCTTTCCTATTTCCCATATCTAGTATTATGAAATCAGCAGGAACATAGGAGCCTCTAATAAGAACAGGTAAGTCATTAACTATTCCTTATACATAGCAAGTGGATTGATCAGCTAGCACAACATAGGCAGATGTGGATGACATGGGTGGAAAGAACGAGTTTTCATATAAATCTTTAGATAAAATGTTCACACTCGATCCTAAATCACACATGGCATTTTTAAAGACTTCACCAAAGATTGAGCATCTAATTATGGGACTACCAGGATCACCCTTTTTAACAGTCATGGTTTGATCTTCATAATAGTTAAAATACTTTATTTCAACCATATTTGCAGTTTCCATGTCAGGTTTAGCAGGAATTTTGCCAGTTTCAAAAGATGGTATGATAGCAGCAAGTTGAGCTAATTGGGTTTTGTAACACCCCTGGTGTTACTAGTGTAATTAACTTGACATGTCATCATCTTAAGCATTAATCATTTTGTGATGCATTTGGATTGCTTAATTGCTATGCTTTAGTCCCTTTCCAAAAAACCCTAAAAGCCCAATTCTCTCTAAGGGCAAAATGGTAATTTCACCTCTGTGCCTAGTTCTATGTAGTTCTTGTTTGAATTTGATGCCCTGATGTTTGTTGCATTGATCAAAGTTCTAAAATCAGATTTGATTTGATTTTCCTTTTGCAAAACCCTAAAATTCCCAAATCCTGGATTTATTCCCTTTTCGATAACTTTTTCAAAATTCAAAATTCTGGGTTGGTTCAAAAAGCAAAGTTGTGAATCTGACCTAAAGGAACAACTTTGGTATTTACAAATTTTCAAGTCTCAGTTTGAAATCCAAAGTAATTTTGATTTGAATCAAATTTAAAAAGTGTCCCCTTTTCTGTTTTTGTATATGGTTCAGAAACTATTTGGAATTTGAAAATGTTCATATTGACAAAGTTGTAGATCTCATTTTTCTGAACAACTTTGGTGTTTTGAGTTTTTGTTGCCCAGTTCAAATTTTGGAAGTAATTTGCAAAATACAGAGATCGGCCAAAAGTCAAACCCTAAGACCTAGCCCTGTTCATCTTCCACCTACAGCTAGGGGGCCCCGGCCGTGGCCGAGCCTCCGGCGTTGCGCGCGCCACGTGTTTGGCAGCCGCTCGTCTGCCCCCGACTTGTCGCCCGCGCCCGCGACATCTTTCCGCACCCGCACGCGCGAAGCGCTGACTTCCGCCCCGTCCCCTACTGCTCCTGCTCGCCGCCGCCGCGTGGCCATGGCCGGCGCTGTCTGCGCCCGAGCCCCGGCCGCACGCCTGTCCTTCCCGCCTGCGCGCAATCGAGAGCGCACGCGTCCGCCGAGCTTATCCACCCACCCCCGTGCTCTCTACCGGCCTCTGGCCGCGGCTATATAAGCCTGCCGGAGCTCCGACCTCCGCATTCAACCCCGCCGCCGTGGCCAGACCACTCCAAAGCCTCCGCCGCTCAACCATCTAGCCCGAAAGCTCCGCCTTGAGCTCGTGAAGCTTTCCCACCCCCCAATTTCACCTTCCCCGCCTCCGATTGCCCGGCGTAACCCCATCTTCCCAATCTCCGACGGAACACCGGTGAACTCGGGACCGCCGGATCGCCGGAGCGCCGCCGCGGTCGTCTCCTCCCTCGAGAACGTGTCGAGCCTCACCCTCGAGAACGAGTCGAGCCTCACCCTCGAAGCCCTGCCTCCGACCCGTGGTAAGCATCCGAAGCCTCCGGCCTCTGCTTCCACTCCGTTTCGCCCGAGCCCAAGCCTCGGCGAGCGCATGCCCTCCGCTTCGCCCGAGCCCAAGCCTCGGCGAGCGCATGCTCTCCGCTTCGCCCGAGTCAGGCCTCGGACGGAGGCTTACTTCTCCGTCTCGCCCGAGCCTCCGGGCCAGGCCTCGGACGAAGCTGTCGCTTCCGTCTCGACCGAGCCCGTCTCGACCGAGCCCCGCGCGATTCGCCCGAGCCCCCGCGATTCGCCGAGCCCGGCCTAGAAGGAGCACAGTGCTCTTCTCTTTTTCTGAGAGATGTGAATAGTATTCTGTTTTCTCTTTTTTGTATGATTTTCTGTGTGCATCCAAAAATTCTGAAATTTTTGTGGTAGACTCTTTATGCTCTGGAGTATTTTATAAAAATATGAAACTTGAGTTTTGTGCAAAAATTTGAAAATGTAAAATTCCCCTTTTAATTGAAAAATGAAGGTTTTGGTATTTTTGGAGAGTGATCTATAACTCCAAAAATCTTGAGATAAATTTTTGTGACCTTTTTATGACATGCTGAACCTCTGGTAAAATTTTGAAGTCTTTTGGAACAAGTTGATTTTTGAGCTTTTATTTTAATTGTTAAATAGTGCCTTTTGCTAATTAATGTCTGATTTTTTTTGAGCACCTTAATGACCTCCAAAAATTATGAAATTTGTTTTACCTTCTGTTTATGCCTTAATGAACTTATGTGATTAATTTGGTAATTTTTGGAGCAACTTCATAAAATGACCTTTTAAATAAATTAAGGAAAATAGAAAAGATGGATTAGGGTTGGTAATAAGTGTTTAATGATGTGATCTTTGGATTGATTGATGTTCATAGACCCCTACCCTTTGGTCTATGATGGTTGTGATGCTATGATTGGTTGATTCTTAGGATAATTATAATAAGGTCTAGTTTAATCAATATTGCTTAAGGAAGAAATGGTTACCTTTTATGCTCAACCTAGATTTCGATTATACCTTGCCTAAGAGTAATCTAGAATCAGTAGAATTGTCTTGCACCATAAGTCCATATCATCATTCTCATGAGCATTCATCATTGCATCCGTATAGTTGACGAAGAAGGTACCAGAATCGAGGCCGCTGTTGACGAACCAACTCCCGAGGCGACCCCGAGCTCCAACACCTATACCTACCCCGAGTCTGCTATCTTTGCTCTTCAAGGCAAGCCCCGGTGCATTTAACCCTTTCCTTGAATTTTATAAAATGATTTCCTTAAATGCTTTTGAGTTAAATTATTGCATTAGGTTTATAGGAGTTGTGTGCTATCCTAATTGATGCACTATCCACCTTGACCACTGATACACCCGATACCTGCTTTTCAAAAGTATTTGAAAAATGCTTAGCAATGCTTATTGAATTAGACTTTGCAATAACATGCCAATTTTAAAAGTGTGATCACTTAAGGAATGTTTATGGGAATTTTGGTCTTACTCCCCGGCTGTTCGCTAGGTATCTGATCCGTACCTAGTTAATAGCGAGGAGAGGTTGTCCGAGCGTACGGTGCCGTCATGTTGTAGTCCGGGACTCAACAGTTGACACCGACCGGGACATGGTTGAAAAACTGACAGGACTATTACGCTTGGGTGAGATATGACCAAGGTATAGTTCTGGCTGGAAAATTAGGGACCATCCGTATGGGGGCCTGCTGGTCAAGACTTGTAACTATTCACATACTACGGAAAGCTCTGGCTCCGAGGAATCCTTTATTGGACCGACAACCGCGCACTGGGAGTGGAGAGATGGCGGAAGTAGCATGTACCCACGTGGGTTAAAGTCCCGGATTGGAGTGGTGTACTGTACTTCCGGGTGGCGTAGGACCGGGCCCAATCTTGGAGGAATCGTGGTAGACGAGTTGGCATATGCAAGCTTGGGTGCTACATATGCAGTGTGGATAGGGATCCTCAGCTGAGTATTATTTATCCGGATTAACGTTGCTCCTTGGTTATGGAGACTTGGTCCACTGACTGTCAACGGAGAGTGGTTCTCAACTAGGAATGTTTTGAAATGTAAAATGAATCATGAATGATGAAGAATTGAGGAATACTGAATCTTTCAAAAATAAAATAAGGTTTACAAAAATGCTTTTCTGCAAAATACTTGATCTTGCTTAAGCCTTACCTTGACTACCCTAAGCCTCTCATTCCTGAGTCTTCTCCCTTTTTCTTTAGTCGGGTAAGTCTTGTTGAGTACCCCAGTACTCAGGGTTTGTTACCCATGTTGCAGGTATGCCTGAGACTCTGATGTGTCTCGCACCCTGTTGCGTGACCTTCGTCCAGGAAGAGGCCGATGAGGCCGATGAGTAAACGTGCACCCTCGGGCTGGGTGTTACATGTATCTTTATGTTAATGTTTCCGCTACGTTGTCTACTTTGAATTTCCCGAACAATGGTTTGTAATAATCGTACTCCTTACCTCATTTGAAACCTCGGTTTGTAAAACTAATGTTATTTAAGTCTTCCGCTCTGTTATCTCTGATATTTGTGAAAATGTGAAATGCTGTAACCGAAAGATGAGATGATCCTGCGGACATTTGGGCACTGATGTAGCCCGGTGGCGAACAGGTCTTAATCACATGGAACATAGGTTCGGCTGTCAGAGGTTGACAGGGACACGTGGGCCATGGGATTAGGGTCGTTCCGTCACAGGTTTCTAACATCTTATTAAAGCTAAGTTGATTTTTCAGAATAGATGAGAAATCTTCCAATTTAGCATTTATATTCTCAAGGGTTTTATCATTCGACATTAATTTCTTATTCAAGAAATCAGTAGTTCTACCTTGTGAGTAAACTAAATTTTTCAGGAATGAGAGACTATCAGAATTATGAAAATTAGAGCGGGGTAATGAATTGTTACCTTGAGAGTTTGCAGGCTGATTCCATCCTTGATTCTGTTGACGGAAACCGTTACTGTTGTTGATGAAGTTCAGATCTTCATGTAGCTCGGGGCAGTGGCTCCCAGAATGTCCGGTTTCTCCACAGACTTCACAAGTCATGTAGGATTCCAGAGATTGGACACTCTCTTGTTGGTTCATCTTCTCACATCTGTCTAGCTTCTTTGCCAGCAGGTCCATCTTGGCCACGATCATGTCGGCCTCCTTAAGGGAATGCATACCTCGCTTATGGGGCTGCAGTCTCTCGTCATTCCATCCTTGGTTTGCCACCATCTTCTCTATGAGAGCCTTAACATCTGCAATATTCAGGGAAAAGAATGCACCGCCGGCGGTGGCATCCAAATGGCTTCTAGAGAGTGGGGTTAGGCCATGGTAGAAGTTCTGGATCAATAGCCAGTCCTCCATACCATGGTGCGGACAAGCAGCAACATACTCTTGCAACCTCTCCCAAGCCTCGGGAATAGATTCCTCGGCTTGTTGCGTAAAGCTGGAGATTTTGTTGCGCAGAGCATTCGTCTTGCCCATCGGAAAGAATTTGGCGAGAAAAGCATTGGAACACTTGTCCCATGTGTCTACAGCATTGCAATCGGTATAGAACCATTGCTTTGCTTTTCCTAGCAAAGAGAAAGGAAAGAGACGAAGACGGATGGCTTCTTGGGTTATCCCCTTAATGGTGAAGGTGCCGCATATCTCCAAGAATTGTTGGAGGTGAGCTTTGGCATCCTCATGAGCTTTGCCACAGAACGGGCTAGCTTGGACCATCGTGATCAGAGCCGGTTTCAACTCAAAATTGAGGTTGGCATCGATCACGTCTGGTCCTATCGCTACATTAGCGGCAGAAGGAGCAGAAAATTCACGAATAGTCTTGTTGGCCATCGTGAAGATAGAACGAGATAAGAAAGAAAGAAGTTGAAGAAGATGAAGGAAAAAGATAAGAAGGACTAAGGAAAGAAAGAATGAGGTAAGATGGGATTCGCTAAGCGGGAGCTTGAGCGAAGATAAATTCGACACGGACTCAACCGATACACCGATTGCCTTCCCCGGCAACGGCGCCAGAAATGCTTGTTGACACTTGCTAACATCGTTACTAGGAGTAGACTATGGAATCTATCCCCGGCAACGGCGCCAGAAATGCTTATTGGTAGTTCTTAGCTACACCTAGGATAGGGTAACTAAAGTAGCTATCTACTAATGCCAAGCGGGGTTGTCAGTCCCGACACTAGTAGGAGCTAGCTAGCGAGAATGCAATCTACCAAGATGAGATTCTGCAAGCGCACAGAACTATCGTAGTAGCACTTCGCCTGGGAGTACCAGGTGTCAATTTATTTGATCCCAAGGGAAGGCTAGGGTGGTGTATGAGTCGAGTCAAGGAGGGGATGAGAGTCGAAGAATAAGAAAAGGGAAAAGGGGAAAAGAGGAGATGAAAGGCTAGAAAGAATATATGGGTGGATAGGTAAGGATGATATGGATGGCTAAGGTAAGGTGGATAACTAGATAGATAGATAGATAGGATAACTAAGGATAACTAACTAATTACTAACTACTAACTAATCCTAGATAACTACAAGCAAGATAACTGCGAAGCAAGATAGTTACGAAGCAAGGCAGGCAAAAGACAATAAAGCAACTAAGTTGAGTATAGTTTTATTCCTATCTTGTCAAGTATCGAGGCGTACTAGCCTTTACCACTTATTTAGGTTGAACGCTAGCACAACGAGCCTAACTGTTAAACTGGGCCAACTACGTGGTGGAATTCAAGGCGCACAGGGCTGTCACCACCTGCTTGCTACCACAGCTATCCGGGGGTCCAGCCGTATCTGAAGGTAAGTCTATAACTAAGCACCACGCTTAACTATATTCTAACTATCTCTAACCTAGCTTTGAATAGAGACACCCTTGCGGACGTCAGAGCAAACACTTGACTTAATAAGATAAACACTAAACTAACTAAGCAACCTATTGGCAAAGATCAAACACTAAGCTCACTAGAGATTAACTACTATGGCTAAGTGAATTGAACTGTAGGATAGCTAGGCACTCAAGCAATCAATCAAGTATACCACTCAATACTGATAAGTAGAATAAAGTAATACTTGAGATGATGAAATAGAATATAGTAAAGTGCTTGAGTAACAAGAGCAAAACCTGAACTGGAGATGAAGGAAGACTCTTCCCAGCTCCAGAACCGATCACTCGCACGCCGCTACTCTTGAGCTAACCCTTGAGCAGCGCTACCGTGAGGGCGAAGATGCCTTGCTCTACTAGCTACCTACTTGCCTAAGCTCTCTGAGCTTCTAACCTAACTCTCACTTGCTTCTCTTGCTTGTGTGTTGCTCTGGGATGGTAATGTGTGATGGTACGAATGAAGTAGTGTCGCCAGGGGGTATTTATAGCCCAAATGAGTGAGGGGGGTACTTATAGGGGGCAGCCAGCCAACCTTGGGCTAACCCTAGTGGCGGGCGCCAGCCCTAGGTGGCGGCCGCCACCTCCCTCACCGTTGGATGCACCGCCTTGGCTTCAACGGCATCCAGGTGGTTGTCCAAGGCGGTTTGGAGGTCGGTTGCATGTCCTAGCAACCGCCATTCAGCCTTGATCCACGCCACTTCATCCTGAGCCGTCCGATGCCACTGACCTAGTGACCAAGGGCCAAGATTTGGCCCTGGGAAGGTCACACGGATCGGTGACGTGGCAGGGAGGCCAACCCAAGTGGCGGGCGCCACTTAGAGGTGGCGGGCGCCACCTAGGGGTGGCGGGCGCCACCCCCCTTAGGCCCATTCGGGCCCTGCTGAGTGGGCTTGGCCTCTGGTGGGTCCATATGTCCAAATTTGGTTCAAATCCTGCATTCAAATAAAATTCTATGGACATGTGGAATTTGGTTAGTTTGAAACCTATTTGACTACATTTCATGCCTTTTTGGTGGACTTTAGGGTCAAATGTTGATGGTAAAACAGGTGTTTAAGGACCGTCAACAATACTGAGCTACAGGAAAAGAAAAGGCGTTTGGATCAGCTTGAAAGGCACAACCGGCTGCGTACCATAAGGCAGAAGGCGGATGAGGCTAGAGAGCAGCTTCGCCAAATGTAGGAATCTTTAGCTGCTGCCGAAGCTGAGGCCGAAGGCTGGAATGGGAGAGAAATGCCACCACTTGGCGGGGAGAATGTTGACCCACGCGAAGGCAACATCCAACAGCCACCACCAAACCCCCAACCGTTCAATCACCTTTACCCAGAAAGATAACCAATCTTTCACAACCTTTACCCAGAAGAGAGAGAGCCAAACCTTCGCAATCCGCAGAGGGCCCAACAACATCAAATGCCTTATGACCCAAAATCACCACTTTCCCAAATACTACAAACCCAACCTTGGCCCCCCGTCTTACAACCCACAAAACTTGCCCCGCTATGACGGACATTCAGACCCTCGACAGTTTGTGATGAGTTATGAAGCAGCGGTCGCTGCAGCAGGGGGAGATAACTCAACAATGGCTAAGTTATATGTGATCATCCTTCAGGACATCGCACAATCTTGGTACAGTAACCTGCGCCCTGGTACTATGGATTCCTGGGCCAACCTCAGAGATAAACTCTGCACAAATTTCAAAGGAATCACAACAGCCCCGTCGAACCCCATCGAGTTATTCAATTGCAAACAAGAAGAGCGAGAACCGTTGAAGGATTATTGGTGAAGGTTCATCCAAATCAGAGCGAGAACTCCAGGGATATTTGACGAAGTCGTAATCCTTGCAGCTGTAAGTGGTTTGCGACCATGCTCGTGTTCCTCCAAGTTTGCCAGGAAGCCGACAACCACAATCGAGGAATTACATGAAACAATGGAAAGGTATTGCAGAGCGGACATGGATTTCAGGGCAAAATCCGATGCCCGTAGGACACAGCAAAAACCACAAACGAGACCGCAAGCGAGAGAGAACAACCTGAGGCAAGATCCAACAACATTGGTGCAATCAACAGGGCAGGACTACCCGAAAACCAGAGGAGGGATACTCTGGCTCGGGTAATCAACCCTCGCAAGGGCTACCACCACCGCCAGACCAAAGAAACCAGCAAAGGGACCCTGCGAAAATGTACTGTCATTTCTGTGGACCGTCTAAGGGTCACACCCCCAAGCAATGTGAGTGCTTCGCTAAGGGCAAAGAGTTCCAGGAATCTAAAAGAGCCGCCTCGGCAGAGAACCGAACCATCAACCATACTAGAAAGCCAAATTTCCACCCTACACACCCTGCATACCAATACACCCCCATCAATTACAACTTACCCTCGCACCAACCTTTCTACGCCCATCACCCCCACTTCAACCACACCTCATACCCACCATCTGCTACCTTCCAACCACCATCTGTTACCTTCCAACGTCAAAACACGCCCTATATTGTTTCTTTCCCAACCACTCCACAGACCCAAACACATCAGCAAACAAGTATTGCTTTACCACCACCACCTCTGATACCCGCTTTACCGCCCCCTCAACCTGTCAAAGCCGAATCCCAAACCCAAACAACCATCAACAATCAAACCTCAACCTTCGGCGTAATCCTCACCATTACTGGGGGTTCCAACGAGGACAACGACAACAAAAGGCAAAGAAAAGAACAAGCCAGAAGAGTACACCACGTGGCGGTCAAAGGTCCACACAAGTTTGGTCGATGGTCCCACATCCCAATAACCTTCAACGCCAATGACATGAAACTGAGGGATTACCCCCATACTGATGCCATGGTGATTGAGACCAATCTTGCAGGCTGGACAGTCACCAAAATTTTGGTTGACACTGGGAGTTCCGCGGATATTTTATTCACCTCGACCTTCGACAACATGAAGCTAGATAGGAACTTCCTACAGCCTGCTGGCAACCCTCTGTATGGTTTTGGCGGTCAACAAGTCAGAGCAGTCGGAAAAATCTCATTACCCGTCACCTTCGGAGACCAAGTAAACTGTAGAACTGAACATATAACCTTCGAGGTGGTGGATATGTTCTATCCCTACAATGCTATCTTTGGTCGAGGGGTCACCAATGTTTTCAATGCGGTAATCCACCCCACGTACCTTTGTATGAAACTTCCTGCTCCGAAGGGAGTCATGGCAGTATATGAAGACCAAGACATTGCAAGAGCCGCCGAAGGCACAGTTGCCCCGGGGCAACGCAATGTGCACAACTTGACAAAGCCTCAAATAAAAAGCTTTGTCGCGAAGAAAAAAATTCAATGAACAAATGAGAGCATCACCAAAAGAGCAAACCAAACCAGTACAACTTTTCAATGGCAACACAGAGAGGAAAGTAATCATCTCAGCTCAGCTTGGACCCCAAACAAAGAGGAACCTCATTTCTTTCCTCAAAGACAATTCTGATACCTTCGCTTGGTCTGCTGAAGATCTCAAAGGAGTCAACAGGTCATTGATCGAACATAGTTTAAACATCAAAGAAGGGTATCGCCCAATCAAACAAAAGCTCTGCAAAATGTCCGAATAAAGAAAAGAAGCAGCAAGGGCAGAGGTAAAGAGACTCCTAGATGCGGAGGTCATTCGACCTATCCAATACCCGACATGGCTCTCAAACGTGGTCGTGGTCCAGAAAAAGAACAAAAAATGGAGAATGTGCGTGGACTTCACGTGCTTGAACTAAGCCTGCCCGAAGGATGATTTTCCTCTGCTCAATATAAGCACTGTGGTAGACAGAGCAGCTGGTTGTCAAATGCTTTCACTCCTCGACTGCTTCTCAGGTTACCACCAAATCTGGATGAATAAGGATGATGAAGAAAAAACAAGCTTCATCACCCCTTCAGGTACATATTGCTTCCGACGAATGGCAGAAGGCCTAAGAAACGCAGGCTCTACCTTCGCTCATATGACATCCGAAGTCTTCAAAGATAAACATGCCATTTCTGCTTACTACGATGATTTGATTGTACAGAGAGAACCACATATCAGACCTGTTAAGAGTTTTCTCCAACCTTCGATCAGCCGGATTGAAGCTAAACCTCGAAAAATGCGTTTTCGAAGTTAGCGAAGGAAAGCTTCTAGGTTGCATCGTGTCAGCAAGGGGAATTGAAGCTAATCCAGAAAAAATAGATGTCATCCTAAATATGGAGCCACCAGCAAGCAAGAAAGTAGCTCAACCCATGTCAGGACGCCTAACAGCTCTCAGCAGGTTCATTTCAAGATCAGCTGAACGAGGGTTACCTTTCTTCAAAACCCTAAAATGCACCGCTCCATTCAACTGGGGACCTCGGCAGCAGAAAGCCTTTGAGGACTTAAAAAGGTATCTCACCAACATGACCACCCTAACCAGCCCCAGTTTGGGGGACAAATTACTGTTGTATATTGCAGCCACGCCGCATGCAGTCAGCGCTATGTTGATAAAGGAACTGCACGACGGTAACAAAACCAAACAAGCCCCCATCTACTATGTTTCAAAGACCCTCGAGGGCCCCAAGCAACACTATTCTGAGCTTGAAAAAATAGCATATGTTGTGGTCATGGCATCAAGAAAGCTCAAACACTATTTTCAGTCACACGAAGTTCAAGTGCCCTCAACCTACCCCCTCGAAAATATTTTCAAGAACAATGAAGCTATCGGCAAAATAGCAAGATGGGTTGTCGAACTCAATAGCTACACCATAACAATTATGGGAAGGTCAGCAATTAAATCGTAGGCTCTAGTAGATTTCATAACCGAATGGACTCCCGACCCTCGCAAAGAAGGAGTCGAAGTAGACCCATTTTGGATGGTGTACGTCGATGGGGCCTGGGGAGCAGCTGGAGCAGGAGCATCAGCCATACTAACTTCGCCATTTGGAACGAAGCTACGCTATGCAAAATGACTCGACTTCAAATGCACAAATAATTCAGCAGAGTACGAAGCTGTAATTCTGGCACTTTTGAGGCTTCGAGCATTATCAGTACGAAGGGCAGTCATCAACACAGATTCCCAAGTCATTGTGGGATACATTGAGAAAAATTACAAAACAAAAGATACAGAGCTTCAAAAGTACTTACAGCTTGTCTGAAGGTTAGAAGTCTTTTTTCTGGGCATAACAACGAAAACAATTCCAAGGGCTGAGAATAGCGAAGCAGACAGTATGGCCAAAGCAGCAGCACAACAGTCACAGTTACCACCAGACGTCTTTTACGAAGTGGCAACACAACCAGTCATCGAAGCTTTTGGAAAAACAGCAAAGCAGATTAACGCAATACAAAGTGAAGATTGGAGAGCTCCAATCATGGCCTACATCAACGGGTTGTACGAGCCCGACTCCAAAGAAGAAGAAAACAGACTCAGCCAAAGAGCTCGAGGGTATAAAATAGTCGACAACATCCTATTCAAAGCTTCGGTAACATCCCCATGGCTAAGGTGTGTGCCGCACAATCAAGGTAAGGATATTCTCAAACTAATTCACGAAGGTATATGCGGTTCATATAACGGCTCAAGAGCGTTGGTGGGTAAAGCCTTCCGCCAGGGTTTCTTTTGGCCAACTGCATTACGCAATGCAGAAGAGATAGTCAAGCATTGTCAGGGATGTCAACTAACAGCAAAAACACAAAGCGCAGCAGGTGCTCCGACAACATTGATATGCCCAACATGGCCCTTGCAAAGATGGGCAATGGACCTAGTCGGACCTTTACCAGCAGCCCCAGGAAACCTTCGTTATGCAGTGGTAGTTGTGGAATACTTCACAAAGTGGATTGAAACAAGACCATTGACATCCATAACCTCGCAGGCAGTGAAAAAGTTCTTCCGACAACAAATAGTTTGTCATTTCAGAGTTCCCAAGAACTTAACCGTCGACAACGGAACTCAATTTGACAGCGAGGTTTTTAAGGAGTTCTATGGTCAAGTTGGTACAACCTTATGCTTCGCCTCAGTCCGGCATCCGCAATCAAACAGCCTCGTTGAAAGAGCTAATGCCACAATTTTCCAAGCAATCTCCAAAAAAACTCCACGGCAGGCCCAAGGGCAAATGGGTGGAAGAGCTAACCTCAGTCACCTGGTCCCATAACACGTCAGAGTGCAGAGCAACCAAGCTCACGCCCTTTAGGCTACTCTTTGGAGAAGAAACAATGTTACCAGAAGAATTGAAATATGGCTCACTTAGAACGACCCTCGAATCAGACGAACAAAGTCAGCTAACAGATAAAGATTTGCTCGAAGAAATAAGATGCAACGCAGTGCACAACCTTCGCAAGTATCAGTAAGAAACCAAAAGGTGGAGAGACAAGAAAGTAAAAATCAAAGATTTGAAGAAGGGTGACCTCGTCCTCATAAGGAAACAAAATGCCCACTTGGCGGGAAAATTACAACCAAAATGTGCAGGACCACACTTGATAATAGGAACAAATCGCCCGGGGTCCTATCATCTCTCCGACAACAAAGGAAATCATCAGCCGCATACCTGGAATGTTGACGACCTACGCAAGTTCTACCCTTAGCGGGGCGAACATCAGCCCTCGCGTTATGTAATTTGTTTATTCTATTGTTTTCTTACCTATTCTATTGTTAAGCTTTGTAACAAGAACAAAAGGTGTTGCACTCTTTTTCCTTGCGAAGGGACGCAAGGTTTTTTAACGAGGCAGTAAAATCAATAAAAACAGGAAAATCCCCCGGAAAATGAACATACTCTATTTTGAATTTTCATCATCATTGAAATAGCTCCTTTTTCAAACAAAGTGCTAATATCGATTAACAACCCTATAAAATTGATTCGAAACAAATCTATCCCGAATCAAATTTGTTGAAGCAAACTTCACCTCCACCCAAAATAAGGGGAGGCGCGAAGTCTCAAATTGTCGAGCACCCTAGCGAAGACGCCAGGGGCTCGCAAAAGCAAACTTCACCTCCACCCAAAATAAGGGGAGGCGCGAAGTCTCAAAAAGTCGAGCACCCTAGCGAACAAACTTCACCTCCACCTAAAATAAGGGGATGCACGAAGTCCCAAAAAGACAAGCACCTTCGGAAAAACGCCAGGGGTTTGCAAACGCCAAACTTCACCTCCAACAAAACAAGGAGCGAAGTCCAAAAAAGCCAAAAACCCTCGAAAAATAAGTCAGTGGCTTGCAAACGCCAAACTTCACCTCCAACAAAATGAGGAGTGAAGTCCAAAAAAGCCAAAAACCCTCAAAAAATAAGCCAGGGGCTCGCAAAAGCAAACTTCACCTCCAACCAAAATAAGGGGAGGCGCGAAGTCCCAAAAAGTCGACCAGGGGCTCGCAGAAGCAAACTTCACTTCCACCTAAAATAAGGGGAGGCATGAAGTCCCCAAAAGACAAGCACCTTCAGAAAAACGTCAGGGGCATGCAAACGCCAAACTTCACCTCCAACAAAACGAGGAGCGAAGTCCAAAAAAGCCCAAAACCCTCGAAAAATAAGCCAGGGGCTTGCGGACGCAAAACTTCACCTCCGGCATTCGCTGTTTTTCAAAAACTCCTCTTGAAAAATAAGAGCAAGCCTCGCTAAAAAGAAAGGGGGTGTTGCTGTTTTTCAAAAACTCCTCTTGAAAACACAAGAGCGAGCCTCGCTAAAAACAAAGGGGGTGTCGCTGTTTTTTCAAAAACTCCTCTTGAACACACAAGAGCGAGCCTCGCAAAAAAGAAAGGGGGGCATTCGCTGTTTTTCAAAAACTCCTCTTGAAAAACAAGAGTGAGCCTCGCTAAAAAGAAAGGGGGCGTCGCTGTTTTTCAAAAACTCCTTTTGAAAACACAAGAGCGAGCCTCGCTAAAAACAAAGGGGGCGTCGCTGTTTCTTCAAAAACTCTTCTTGAACACACAAGCGCAAGCCTCGCCAAAAAGAAAGGGGGCGTCGCTGTTCTTCAAAAACTCCACTTGAAAACAAAAGAGCAAGCCTCGCTAAAAAGAAAGAGGGGCGTCGCTGTTTTTCAAAAACTCCACTTGAAAACAAAAGAGCGAGCCTCGCTAAAAAGAAAGGGGGCGTCGCTGTTTCTTCAAAAACTCCTCTTGAACACACAAGAGCAAACCCTCGCTAAAAAGAAAGGGGGGCGTCGCTGTTTTTCAAAAACTCCACCTGAAAACACAAGAGCGAGCCTCGCAAAAAGGGGGGCGTCGCTATTTTTTCAAAAACTCCTCTTGAAAACACAAGAGCGAGCCTCGCTAAAAAAGAAAGGGGGCGTCGCTGTTCTTCAAAAACTCCTCTCCAACACATAGGAGTGCGCCTCGCCAAAAAGAAAAGCAGACGCCGCTGTCTTTACAACAACACTTGCAAATATCAACAAAAAGTCCTCGTAATTACATACTCTTGCAAGATTACTTATTCAATGAATTTGCAAATGAACTTTACAAGGTCTAAATTTACAACTCATCTTTACAAAAGCTAATCCTAATCCCAGTCACTCCCCTCGGTACCTTCTTCAATTTCCAAATCGAGTGGAACAATTGGCCCCCACAACAAGGGAGCAGTGGGAACAATTGGTAGATCACCTGACAAAACCCTCGCTCTATACATGTATCTACAATCCCTCTCACTAATTTCAACAGGTTCCTCCTTCGAAACAACAAGAGCCCCGCTTGAATCAAGAATAAGGTTACTACGACCAAACAAAAATCCTAGCGCATCATCCTCATCAATATCATCATCCATAGGAGTTTGCGAGGAAGAACCAAACAAAACTCACGAAGCTTGCCGATCTGTATAATCAGCATTACGCCAAAAGCAGCTCGATATACTGTTTTTAATATCATATCTCCGCACCTTAGACCACCAGAAATGATCGAAGGATAGCGAAGGATATTTGTGTTTGGCACGAGCCCAGGATTCACCAGAGATAAAAACATCCTAATAATTTAACATAAGGGGCGTCACATCAAACACGTCATGCACGGTTCCATCAGGAACATGCATGGCAAACAATCAAACAAACACGTTCAGTCCTTAACAACCCTCCTCCCATACAACAAAAAAACCAATTCCAAAACCAAACCTAAGTCTTTCTACCCCTTTCACACCTGATCAGGAGCTTCAAGCACCTCCGTTTCAGCCTAACCAGAGGCAGAAGTTTCCGCCGCAGCTTGAGCAGCTTCAACCGTCCCAACTACATTCGGAGCTTCGACAGAAGTTTCCAACATTGGAGAAACATTTCCAGCTTTGACTGTTTTCTCGGTCGACGGCGCATCCACAGACTCCTACACAGGTGCGGCTTCCGAGAAACTCGCGGCGTCTCCAGCCGCTGACGGCGAAGGCAGTGCATCTTTACGAGCCTGCAAAAAAACCCACACCAAATAAAAACGACTTCCACAACACAAAACAATATCAAGATAAACACACATATAAATAAAACAAACAAGAATGACAAATCTTGTACTATACTAACTTGATGGGTAGCCTCGGCGGCCTCTTCAAAAGCAAGAGTGCGACCTCCACCAGCAATCCAAAATCTCTGCAGTAAACGCATCGCACTGTTGCGCACATCAGCGTCGTCAACTTTCATCGCACGCACCTCATCAACGGTCGGGAAAACGTGGCTCGGCCTCTTAACTTTCCGAAGGTGGTCATAATCATCTTGACGAAGAGTGCAAGCCATCGACAAAGCTCCTGCATAACCACGGAAGTCGGCTGCATTCTCAACAAGTGAGCTGAAAACATCAAGCTCAGCGAAAAGCCAATTCCCGAAAGCTTCATCATTAACAGCAGGAAGTGGCTCTCCGGCTGAACCACCAGCTTCGGTCAAACACCCGTCGAGTTTAGCCTTTATCTTCTCCATACTCGCTCGCCATGACTCCGTTTGTAAAGCCAGTACCAAGGTCAAATCATTTAATCGACTGTTCGATGAAGGCAAAGCTTTGTCCTTTTCGCGGACAGTCGAAACCAAGTCAACATTACGCTTAACAACCTCTTGTGTTTCCTCTCGAGACTTTGTAACTTTCTCCATCGCTCCCTTGAGCTCAATTTCTTTACTATCCAAACTTCACCGAATCTCTTTATTTTCTTTCTCGAGCTCAGCAACTCGACCACTCAGATAATCATGGTTATAACTGGCCCTCCGCCGAACCGAATGACTGAGGAGCATCAACTCTACCACCTTAACATCAACATCATCTAGTATATCGCCCAAAGGTTGGATGGCAAGTCGAAGCTCGGCCTCAGGCACGCAAACATGGCCAAACACTCGGCTGAGAAAACGCCTTTCCTTCGAAGCACATTGCAAGTGGCATGCCCGAAGGTCCGGACTTGTAAACAATTCAGTCACCGGGTCACAAACACCAATCTTCTTTGCAAAGTAAGGAAGACTGGAATGGCTCGCCTCCCCATACGGCCTCTTGCCAGGATTCCGCTCGGATTCAAAGTCGACCGACGCCTCGAAACCGTCAACCCAAATATGCGACCCAGCAAACTCAGGTATAAACCCTCGCACGGGACTCTCAGGCTCGACGTCCCGAAGCATCTCATCAACATCAGCAGAGGCAACCAATTCAGTAGACGACGAAACAATCCTCTTTCCTCGGTCGTCTCCAATAGAGACATCCTCCTCTGAACCCGCTCCACTGTCGGAGGTATCACTAACCTCTTCAGACGAGCCACCCTCAGAGCTATCCTCTTTTTCAGCATTTTTTCCCTCATCTTTCTCTTCATCATTGGAGGAAGCCTCGTCATACGAAATTTGGATCAGTGATCTAATACCACCAATTCGCGGCACACGCCCAGTCACGCCATTGCCGCGGCCTCCCGCACTTTGCATCATGGCCAATGAAGACGACGGACCTGCAGAGGACGTCGCAAAACTTTTCCTCGCAAGTGTTTTCACTCGACCACCGCCACCACTTCCGCGTCCACGGTCGCGACCCCTCTTCGCAGCCGCCTCGATATCGCCCTCGTCCTTGGACGAGCGTCTCCTCTTTTTTGGTGCCTTGTCACTCGAAGGCGCCGGCCAATCCGAATACGGAATCCCAAATATGTCAAAAATCCTATTGACTCTACCTCCACTCCCTACCGTACTATGAATGGCCTTAACTTCTAATGTGGAAATCTTTCCAACAAGATCTTCCACTTTTTGAAGAACCCTCTTCAAAACAGCTTCAACACCACTGTTCCGGTTGGGAAACTTTCTGAGCGTAGGTTCCCAAATCTTATTCAAGTCAAGCTTCGGTTTCTTCCAACCTCTCTTCTCATACTTCAAACCATGACTATTTCCGGCTAAGAGGACAAGCCTTAGCATAGCAAAATTCCACCACTAGGTCTCGGGCACACTGGGAACGGGCAACCACTCTAAGACAATCAACTGCAGCATGTGCTTCGCTACTCATCAATGCTTCGGCAGTCACCTCTCCAAGAGGTGGAAGCTAGCCACAGAGCTCGGCAACCCCACTAAGCTTGTAATAAAAGCAATGCTCTTGCCACCCGCTCAACCATTTATTCTTTTGAGCCTGCACTGGAAGCTCCGAACCAGTGCGATGGCAAAAGGTATACACCGCAAACTGACCAAAGCTAGTGTTACCCTCGCCATCGGTAATCTTTCGAGGCTGCATACGCACACGATGCATCCGCACGAAACCCTCGACGTGGGGAACAACACCCTAAGAACGACAGGCCCAGACAAAAATAGAAAGCTTGGTAAAGCACGACGGGCTGAGCTGATGGAACTTCAGATTGAACCTCTGCAGCACCAAAGTCATTAAAGAGGACACTGGAAAACGAAGGCCAACTGTAAAGAATTCTTCAAAAATAACCACCTCATCAGGCCTTGGCTTCGGAATAGTCTCTCCCTTGCTAGCCCTGGCTTTCCCCTCCTCAATCCAGCCTCGCCTGACATACGACGCTAAATCGGAATCACAAACCCGGCTAAGCCCAAACTCGAACGTCACCCCGTCACTCGTGGCGGATGGAGACACAAAACGAGCAGTCTGCTTGGATCTGGCCATGACCTAAACGAAGCACAAACAGGAAACCTTCGTAGAAGCAAGAGAACCAACAACCCTCGCAGAAAGCAAAATGTAGCAGCAGGTTGGCTAGAGGAAGAAAACAGCACAAATATGACCAGCTCACCAACCCCATCTATTTATAGACAAAGGGTGAGCAGCCGAACCCAGGAAACTCGGCACGGCTCCCGAAAACGCAGCACGAAAAATGAAATAAACTATAGAATAACAAAAACAAAATTATGACGGCCTGGCCCACAAGCAATCGCGGGCGTCGCTGCCAAGGACCACTTTACTTTTTTCAACAAGGGACGCTGCTTAGGCCCAAAGACCGTCTTTTGATCCAAGCCATCGAGGGGCTACTGTTGGGGGAAGGGACCCTCGGCAGTGACATCCCGCGAGATGTTCCGGAGAAATCACCCTCGCACGCTTTGACAGCTTTCGAGAACCTACGCGATAGGCACGGCCTTCGCCGTTGACACTCAACCCTCGGGTCGGCCTCTAATCTTTGTCTGCAGGGAAAGAGACCGTGGGAGCACGGAGACTCGGCGCTCGGCAAGCGAAGCTCAATTTGTCCCGGGAGCAAAGGTCTCTCGGACGCATGGCTGTTTTCCCCGCCCTTGCGAAGGTGCGCGTGACACCGACGGCAGCGGGCAGGGAAAGCAAGAGTTAGGGTTTTGCGTGTCTCCTGTGTTTGTACGGTATTACCCTTCCGCCACTTAGTCTACGAGGAATCTTTCTTATATCCTTTTGTAAATTGGATAGTGACCCCTGGTATGCCCTATAAATAGCAGAGGATGAACAGTGTAAAAAGGAGGAGGATTTCTTGGGAAAAAGGAAACACTCCACCGTTCGTTATATTGAACCCTCACTCGTTTATCCCCGCTCTTTATTCAGACGACTGGCCCCCCTCGTCTCGCCCCAGCACGCGTGTGAGGGTTGAGCGGGTGCGGTTCCAACAGTGATCCTCATGAACATTGTGCCATATTTTACCATATTACTCCATGAGCTTGATTTGTAATGGTATGATGTTCATTAGGTGTCACTTTTCAGGTGTTAGTTTTGGTTAGCTACATGTACCCTGTTGACATGTTTAGTTTCAGCACTAGCCTTTAACACTTGTATCATGTTACATGCTTTTGGATCTATTGCTAGGGCTCAACTCCCTTATTATTGTAGTGACCTAGGAAATTTGGAAGGACATGAGTGTTTGTATTTTCAATGGCGTAAATCCGAGTGTCATGTTAGTGTTGCAGACCGCAGCAACCGGCAAACTAGTAAAAATGGTATGTCAACAAACGGCATGAAAGGACACGTCTTACCAAAATTTTGTGGAAAAAAACACCCCTTCTATTTTGTGTCAGCAACCTAGTCAGTGCCAAATGTAGGCACATGGCTTAGAAAAGCCAAAGGTAAGCATTTTCAGCACTAGTATTACTTAACAGCTGATCACCATCTGTAAGCGATCTTGGCTAACAAGCCTGAATGCCAAGATTGACGGTAGATAAGTGATTGACACTCAATGTAGTGGTATAAAGGGATTATCTCTTTCTTCCAGATCAACCCAGAACTTTACAGAAATTTAGGAATAAGAATGGAGTTTCGAAATATTTAAATTGGATTCACACCACATTAACATACCATTCTAGAATTGAGTCTACAGCCTGACCATGATCCGCAAGAATGATTATGATGTAGCCATAACATTTCTTAGATATCGGGGTAGTGATTTTTCCTAAATGGCATAAAAACCAGTTTGTAATGATAATTCCACAATTCTGCTCTCTTTCTTCTGAAATAGAAGTTATATTAGAAGGTGCAGTCAAACCTAAAAACTTTGACCAAGAATGCACACATATTTTTAGAATTTAGAACATGGAAATGATACTAGTAAATCCATAAAGAAAAATTGTACCATTAATTTTTGTTTACAATTTTCACTGCAAAATACTCCCTCCGTCACAAAATAAATATATTTCTAGAGTTTAAAATTTGTCCCAAAATAAATACAACTCTACATATAAGACAAGATAACTCTATTCGTCTTTTTGCACTTTTTCGTTTTCCAAAGTGCAATGATTGCAACTTTATAAGGGAATTTTGGTAATTTTATTAGGATATTGGTAATTGTACTTAGTCCTAGAATTATATTTATTTTGGGATGGAGGAAGTATTTATTAAAACTAATGGAGACTGTGTAACTGTCTTAAATGACAAGTAAAATTTAGTGAGCAACCAATCGTTAACCTGTTTAAGACTGTCCACAATGTTGCCTTTTGCCGATGCTCAAACAACAGAGAGAGGGTTGAAACATCGGGTAGTAACGTTGTGGGATGCGATGCTGAAACCAAAAAAGCAAGCACCGGCTCATGTTCGTTCACCGGTGCCAAGAAGATAAAAAAAATATTTTGCAACGTCCGTTGCCTTGAACCAACACTGAGCAGTACGTTGACACTTTTGAACATTTGTGCGATGGAACCGTTCAAATTATAAGAGCTCAAGTATCGTCTTAGCCAAATAAGCTGACTCCGGCCCATGCTTGAACCCATATAACTCCGGTAGTCCGGAAATCTTGAAGGATTTCAAACAACTTACAACATACAAGATCGCATCATTCAAGTACCACATTCGCGAGGATACAACCGAGGACATTCGAAATCGAAATTAACATTAGAGTGCGAAATCTTAAAAGTTATTACAATACTGAGTTTGAAATGCGCAAGCTTAAATAAGTCTAAAATACGACCACCACACATGTAGTCCAAATAAAACATTGTTTTGATAACTCACTCCTCCCTTTTCAAATACCGTGCCACCATTAGTCTTAGTCCAGCAAAAGCAAAGAAGAAGCTTCTAGATGACTCTGCCCTAGGCCTACTCCTCATCACCCTACACGGGGTAGAGGCAGTGCTTACAATAGCCGAAGTAAACTTGGCCATCTGCAACAATGGGATAAACCCTGAGTACGGGAATGTACTCAGCTAGACTTACCCGTCTAACTGAAAATAAAAGACACCAAGGGTATGCAAGGTCTTTTGGTAGAGCTGGAAATTTAGTTGCGAAGAGCTCAATTTAAAGAGAGTAACAATTACTTTTGATGAATGGGCAGTCAAATTTTAAGCCTATCTCTTAGTCTAGGTTTGCACCTGACCTACAACATTCACTTGAGTCTAGCAAGCAATAAAATAAACCATATCAAGTTGACTTATCCATATTTTAGTTGAACCTTAAAATATCACATGGAGTTGTATCGTGGTGAAGCTCGACATAGTTTCCCACTAACCGGGGGAGACGGCGACTCGAATGAATTACAAACCAGCTGGCGAGAAACCTTTAATACAACCCCACACTTTTCCCGTCGGGTCCATGCATTTGGTCACCACTCGATACTATTCGTGGTGGTAATCGTCGCGGTTCAAGCACGGACCGCCCAATTGGAACCTGGCGATGGCCACGCGAGGCAGATCGCATTTCCATACTAGAGGGCACGACACGGGTTGAGACCGACCCGAACAGCGTCTAACCGGCTTTGGGGTCGGCGATTACGGCACCGACAACCCTAAGTAAAAGGGCGCTTTCAAAAAATGAACGAGGGCCAACATCGATACAAACCTACACGATCCAACGGACGAGCTGCCCCTGCCCCAAGTTTCTAATTGTGCCTTACCTTCCAATTGACCGTATTTCATTACTACTCAGGTTCTTTTCCACGATAGCAAATATAGCCAACCGTGATCCAGTAATTACCCACCAGGGGCATTACAAGAACATCCTCAAATTACTACTTTTATTTAAGCAGACTAAGCAATTCTATATTCTAAATAAATACAGGATAACAAGGAAGATATTAATCAATAATCAAGGAATGGTAATGCAGCAAGTAGGATTCAATCAACTCCTATACCGAATGCATCACAATATAAAATACTCAATTAAATTAATTATAAAAACAGAGAGGCTTAGAATGCTCCGGGGCTTGTCATGGGAGAAGACCGAGGCCTCGTGAGAGGGGCACTCGGGCAGGTTAGTTTCCGCGGCGGGTTCGGCCTCCTCGCTCCTGAGCACCTCCTGGATCTCTGGCTCAGCGTTTGCTTCCTGCTCCTGATCGTTCTCTGGGGCTATCGATCATATTGCAATACGGTAAAAGTAATTAAATAATGCACAGTGCACTTATGATGGTATGCAATGTAAATCTTTTTGCAAACCAACAAAACCAACTTATTGAACAACTTTTGACATTGAGGAAAATACTTATTTACTGCATTAAATAAAACCATTAACTCAACCATTTTCTATTTATTAATTCAAAAGAAACCTAGGTTTAAACAACAAGTACTATTTGTTGTACTCAGAAAAATCCACAAAAATTACAGTAGATAACCTACATCCACTGGACTCCATTGTACAAATTTCAGCAAGAGATAAATTACTGGACGGTAGATATAAAAAGATGAAATTAATTGCCACAAAGGTGTTTTGAACTCACTTTTCTTTTAAAAAGTGTCAAACAACATATTTCACATTTTTCCTAGCTTTACCTACCTATTACAACCTTACTGCAGAAAAATTGTTGCTAAAGCATGAACACATAAATCTACACAAAATAAACAAGTTTAATACAATTTAACTCCTTTGAACTGCAACCCTACTGGAAAAGGGTGCAACCTTCACTTTTATATTTTTTCCAGATTCTACTCCATATTTCATTTTTATCAACAAAGTTCCAGGAACAGTAAAATCATATTCTTTTCTGCATGAATTTTTCAAGAAAAACTGAAAGGATCTAATCAGCCTAGAGGGGGGTGAATAGGTGATTTTTGATAATCTGAAACTTCACAAACTAGAAATTGTAGTTAGACAACAACCGGTGTTACCGGTTTGTTTGGGTTGGTACTACCGGGTGTGACACACCGGTACTACCGATACAAACAAACGGCACTACCGGGATCCTAAAGAGGAACTACAAATCTAATATATGTGAGCTATGAATGTAATACAAAAATATGCCCCACTTCCGTAAGTATGATAGATTGCGTAACTAGCCTTATCAAGCCTTGGTTACTTTCCATGGTGTGGATCGAGCCTTCTCAACCTAAGAAAGAGATAGGGAGAGGAAGAACACGAATAACACAAGTAATATGCAAAGTAGAGATAATCAACAAGCACACGGGACACCGATTTATCCCGAGGTTCGGACAATCCACTAAGGAGTGCCTACGTCCTCGTTGTTGAGGTGACCACAAAGGTCGGAGTCTATTTCACCTCCTAGCCTCACTCAAGCAACCACAAAGGCTACTAGAGTTTCTCCACTAGAAATCATAGGAGAAATACAAACGCTTCGGGGAGCCCTCACAAATGAGGCAACACGGGCTACCACGAAGAACACCTAACCGGCTAGAGCTCAAAGAGCTCAAGAGTAATAGACACAAATCAAGCCGGGTAGATGGAAACCAAGTGCTCAAGTCGTAGATCGAAGCTTCCCACTCTCTAATCTCACTTCCCTAGCTCAAATCTTGCAAGTAGGTGAATCTAGGAGCAAAGGGGGAGAGAGAGGGGAGGAGTCAATGCTTGGAGGCACTTTTGTCTGAAGTTAGGTCGCAATAAGTGAGTGGAATGAGTGGGTAACGGTCAAACGAGAGGAGGAGAGGTATTTATACTTTCCCAGTCCCGAGGCTGGTCGGTAGTACTGACCACCCATGGTTGGTAGTACTGACCAGTCACTAACCGTTGCACAGATCTGGATCTGACCTAAAACCAGCTACCGGCCTCAGGTCGGTACCACCGAGGGTCGGTAGTACCGGCCTTATGGCGGTACTACCGCCAGGCCAAATTGGCCACAAACAGAGAGCTCCGCAGAATGGGACTTGGTCCCTCGGTTACTACCGACCACGGTCGGTACCACCAAGGGTTGGTAGTACCGACTCTATGGCGGTACTACCGCCAAGTCAAAATCGAGTCAATACAGAGAGCTCTGCAAACTTGACTTACTACCGGCTTGGGTCGGTACCACCGAGGGTCGGTAGTACCGACACTATGGCGGTACTACCGCCAAGAAATTTTGAGCACGAACAGAGAGGTCTGCAGAAACAACCTTTCTACCGACCAGGGTCGGTACCACCGAGGGTCGGTAGTACTGACCTTATGGCGGTACTACCGCCAAGTCATTTTCAAGCCTATACAGAGAGGTTGTAAAACTGGCTTGCTACCGGCCAAGGTCGGTACCACCGAGGGTCGGTAGTACCGGCCTTATGGCGGTACTACCGCCAGGCCATTTCAGGGCCGATCCAGAGAGGATGTTAGAATGGTCTGGATGGTCGGTACCACCGACCTTATGGTGGTACTACCGCCAGTTCAAAATGAACACCATCCAGAGAGCATTGCGCGCTGCAGCCATGGTCGGTACTACCGACCACCCATGGTCGGTACTACCGACCACACAGTTTTACCTCTATGTGTTCGTGATCGTGCGGTGTCTCTCAAGCAAACTTTAGTTAGTCGATTTGAGCACTTTTCTCCACATCTAGCCAACCTAATTTGTGACCTTCTTGATAGTCCGGCTTACCTATGGCTCAAGTTTAAAATCAAACTTTCAAACCACCACTTGAGCTAGGTATCTTTTTGTCCAAATGTATCCAGCGTGCTTTGTTCACGAGATTTCAACATTTTAAATCTTTCTAGGACTAACACCTGCATATATGCTTTTATAAATTCGTTAGTCCCTAATTTGATTGTCATTAATTAGCCAAAACCCACATTGGGGGCGAATGCACTTTCAAACTCCCCCTTTTTGGTAATTGATGACAACCAACTTAGGCTTACAAAAAGATAGACAGAATTGAAGCTTTTGAGTTCCAAAATTTAGTTCGAGCTCCCCCTTAGTGTATGCTTTGGATATGAATTTCAAACCTTGACTTAAAGCAAGGTTGCATACACAAGAACAAGAGTTCCCCCTAAATTTTGCAATTCGTGGGGTGCCTAAGTGTGTGACAACATCATATATATCAATTTGTGATGCATAAACAAGATGGCATGGTGAATCATATAACAGTGTAATATGAAGGACCAAAAGTGCAACCAGAAAGCGACCAGAGGGGGGGGGTGAATGGGAGCTTCAAATTTCTTTTCAGAAACTTGTCACCACTGTCCCGAGAATTAACCCCAAAAGCAAAGCCGATAAGCGTGATGTCCACGACCCAAGAGAATGGGTGGATGTTCCCTAGGAACACAGCAGGACACCACAAAAACTTCCCAACCTAAGTTCACGCAAGTCAACAAAGTGACAGGATGGACTTTGGGTAACCTCAACCTCCCCCGAGCAATGCGAGGGAGATTCAGGCTATTTTGTAAAGTGAGAGGCCCGATTTCAGTAGAGCCCGGAGTCTAGAATCCAACGCAAAAAGCGGATCGCAAATCGGAAACTAGGTGAATGAACTGCGGATGAAAACATGCAGATCAGTACTGACCGGACTCAGCCTGCGTCCGATTAGAGATGATTGGACGCGTCTGGTCAGTTCAAAGATGATTTTGGACCTCTCTGTGTTGGACCGGACGCACAGGGGTGGAGCGTCCGGTCACAACTTCACCAGCGTCCGATCGATCAAAAGCTAATGAACAGTAGCAACTACGCGTCCGGTCAGGGAGGAGCAGTGAGTCCGGTCAGGTTCACACAGAAAGTTGTTGCTCAACCTTCAATGACCGGACACACGGGTCTGGGTCCGGTCGGTACGAAGGTGAGTCCGGTCATCCCGATTTTACATAGTTCGTCCACCGATTCTACTCAATCTCACCCAAAACGAATCCTCTAGGGATCAAACTTGGTGAGAGGAGTCACAAGAAGGATAGTGAGCTATCTCTAAGAGATCATGACTCGAACCTATCTCCAAAATGATGAATCGAAGAGATTCGGGGAAAGGGAGAAAAACTTGACCCAAAACGAAATTCAACCGATCTACTAGCTCGTGATGTTAGAAGAGAATTCCTTCGGTGGAAAGAAGCGCCTCACGATCTAGAACATCTTGGTTCAAACAGATTTGCAAACAACGCACTAAGTAGAGAGATCGATCAACGAGAAAATCATGGAGAAAAAGCAAAATGCAAAGAAAAATTCCAAAACGCGAATCACAGCCATGAATTGCAACCATGTGGCTACCACACGCTACAACAGTGAGATTACGGTCTCACTTCCTCAAAAACTCATGGACACAGAGGTATTGTTCTCTTCTCTGTGGATCTCAGTTTGCTACAGCAGGGGAGTGGGAGAGCAGGAAAACCTAGAAGGCAAAGAGCAAATGACAGAGATAGAATGGGAGGAGGGTGTCTCCCTCTACTTATCCTATTTCTAATTCCTACTCTACCCCTCTCTAATTACAGAGCAAACCAGCTAAACCTTAGGGTTATTCTGGGCCAACTCGAAGATGCTGGTGATCCGACGGCCACGCCCGCACAACTGGTAGCGTTGCCTCGACGCAACCTCACCGATTGCCGCCACGTGCCGCCACCGCTCCGCTTGTCCTTTTCCAGACTTCGCCCCCGGTTTTGTGGCCCAAACCGGGAAACCAACCTTCACGACCAACCCCCGGTTTTGAGGCCCAAACCGGGAAACCAGCCGTCCATCGCCTGAGTTTTGTGGCCCAAACTCAGAAACCCGCAGCACCCAGGTTTTGAGGCCCAAACCTGGAAACCGTCCTCAGCCCGAGTTTTGTGGCCCAAACTCGAAAACCATCAGCGCCCAGGTTTTGAGGCCCAAACCTGGAAACCGTCCACCCGGTGGTTTTTCTGTGGCTCAACCACCAAACCAAGCCGTCGAGGGGATGCACCGCCCGTGCACCCCGTCCACCGAGACGTGTCCCCAGGTCCTCGACCCAAGCAACACCGTGCCTGCAAGTCTTCGCTCGTCGCTGTCCCAGGATGTCAGCCACCACAACTGATCTTCGAGCCACTGGTCCCTCAGTCCAAGCCTCACGTCCGCCCTTCACCACTCTCGGTCCATCGGCACGGCACGTCTCTACTTGACCTTCACCTTGCCTCTAATCACTGTATCCGTGCTCGACACCTGCACAACACAAGCCAAAGAACATGCGTATTATCCCAGTTGACAATCACTCATCACTCAGAGACTCGGCATACACCCATGTATCCGCAATCTCCCCCTTGATGAGTGCATTATCAACTACCAACACAAATCATAATGAATAGAGGAAGGAAGGAAGAAGGAGAGAGAACTCGACCAAATGACCGAAAAGCATAGCAAAGCCGAAGAAGGTCAAGTGGAAAGAGCAAGACAACTTGGTTCCCAAAGACATGGGCAACGGATCGACGCAACCAAGCAAAGCAAAGCTAGCCCTCAAGAAGAGGTAGAACAGGCTCAACACCGCTAGCGAGAAAACTTGATACCAATTGGAAAATCAACTGAGAATCAAGCAAAACAGAGCTAGCCCTCAAGAAGAGGCAGAACGGGCTCAACACCGCTAGCGAGGAAGCTCGATACCAACTGAAGAGAGCTAGATATCAGCTAAAGAGCATAAAAAGCAAAGGTACTAGTCCCTCAAGAAAGAGGCAAAGGCTCAACACAACTAGCTACCAAAAATGCTCTGAACCAGCTGTTACCAGCTTGAAAACGCAGCAGCGAGCAAACTCCCCCTCGAGAAGTGCACACAACCAAGAAATCTCTCCTTAAGATCAACTCGGAAAGCACAAGATTTTGAAAATGTTTCTCTCCCCCTTAGTTGAACACTCGGAGAACATATGATTTGCAATTTCTCCCCCTTAGTTGAAAATGCACCAGCAAGCAAATTTCTTCCCCTTAACAGAATAACTCCCCCTTCCAAAATTCTTATGAGTAAAAAATGCAAGTTAGCAGCTTCAGGAATATAGTCGATAGAATATGAAGATACTCGACAGAGTACTGATCCGATGACTGAAAGAATGCACAGAATGCTAGCAAAGGCTCAAACTGATCACTAAACATGAAATCTGAAGATTTGAGCAACAAGAGCAGTTTTTAGCCAAAAAGGTATTCACCACCAAAATAGCACCAAACATGTATAGACAGGAAGTCAAACAAGTCCTAATCATGTATACCAGGTGAACTACCCCTAGCACAGATCAAACATCATGCTATAGGATGAAACATAGACTTGTGTATCCAAATTTTATCGGAGTTGCAGCGGTTAGATTACACAAGTTCAAATTTTAGCATGTGATTGCGAGAGGTTGAAAGCTTGTCATTGCCTAACTTTTCAACTGTGCGAAGCCTATGCAGAAGCAATCAGAAGCTTAAAGCAACAATTTCGGTCATACACTACACAACTCAAGTTTAACTCAAAGTGCAATGAGAAACAGTCTCGAAACTGTGATGTGCTGACAAGCAATCCCATCTCGATCTTTCCAAAATACTTGACTTGGTTCATAAATTAAAGCAGAATATGAACATACCAAGCAAGTGAAAGACTCAGAACTAGAGACATAACAACCTAGCATATATGAAAAGCACGAGTGAAATCTACACATCCTGCACATGCTAGTTGCATACCTCAATGGTGAACATTTTTAGATTTTAGGTTTATTATACAAGTTCACCGTTCACAAAATGGCTCAGCTCACAACATGTATCAGTGATCAGAAAGAGCATAAGCTACAAGTAAAGTGTTGACGCAAAAAGTGACACCTTGCGCCAAGACACACAGCAAGACGAACGAGGCAAGCTTCAATCGGGTGCCCGGAGTGTGCTGAATCCGGAGACGTGCCAGTCGGTTTGACCTGAAAATCAACAAGGGATAAAACGTGAGAATACCTCTGGAACGTGCTGGGTAAAACCAGACAGTTCCATATGTACGGCTTCGAAAGCCAATCGCGATGGCACACAGCTACAGAAGCTGTCTGTCAGAGCATGTTTATAAAGCCATTCGACAAGTATGAGAACAGAGTGTGTGAAGCCTATTAACTGCCGAATGCAAAAGAAAGACATGCTTGAACAAATCAAAGATATTATAAACAGGCAACTTGCAAGAATATATCTATTCAAATAATGCATGCATAGGCTAATCCAACTAATCTGCCGTACGTTTAGTCTTCATAAACTCATCAAGCATAAACTTAAGCGAAGCTAATCCACCACATGATACCACTTGCTATAAGTCTATACCATTTCTTATAATCAGATTAATCCACCGCATGATACAATCTAATTATAATAAGCTAAAAGCATACATATATTTGAATAGATCTATAAAAGCTCGTTACTCATGTAAGCATAACCAAAATTAGCAAACTAGCCGAATTGGGGTCCATGAGGAAGGAACATACAAGCAATCATGATCAAACTAATCTAAAACCTGCATCTGCCGCACGACACCCAGTTCTATCAAAGCATAAACATGGTCGACATGTATGAACCCACAACATGTAACAACCTAGATTGAAAACTGATCCAGCCATCATGATCTTATGATTAGCAATGCACAAGCAAACTTGTGAAACAAGACCGAATAGAGATCAATCTAGATTGGGCAAAAGAGTGTTACAGGAATTAAATAAATAAAGCACATAACACATGATAACTTAATGAATCTACTTGATCTGCCAAATCTAATAGAGCCGATAACTATTTTTACTCATGTCTTAATCCGCCGCACGATACAAGGCACAAGCAAAAACTTCCCGTCATAAGCTTAAATCCGTCGCACGATACTAAGCTTAACATACGAGACTACTTGCACCATATCTAAATCCACCGCATGATACTAGACATGATAACAAGGTTGTCGGTACTTACGAAGGTCGACGGATCGATGTTTCCTCTCAAAGAACTCGACGACTCGACTTAGGGACTCGAAGATGGCACAGGGCCGGTTTGTATTGATGTGGTTGTGAACAATTTTACAATGGTCGAGGGCTTATATTTATACCCTGGACAAAATACGAGTCCTAGACGATTACAATTTACAATGATAAAATATGGAAAGATACAAAATCTATTCCTAATCTTCTCGGTATCTTTCATCGGCATATGTCTTCTCATGCAAGCCGGCTTCATCTGCAACATCCATTTCCCGAATGGAAACATCTCTATGCAAGATAGCCGACCGCACAGACATTCATCGAAATCTTGAGGACCAAATAGCCATCTGATTGCTTGCCGAATCCTTTCTTCTCTGCTGGCTGGACCCATCTGTCATATCCTCATGCGTGCGAAATTCTGGTGTTAACACATGCCCCATAATTTTGGGATAAATATTTATTCCAAAATTCCTTCTCAACGTGGAGCCTCCAGAAGCGTTCGCCTTCACATGCTATAATTGCTATACCTGCCGACTCATCTCCCGATGCACCCTCTGGGATTCTTTAAAACCCTCTTTCGCCCTGTCTTGACTTGCGTACTCTGAACTCCTCTGCTTAGACTCAAAAAACCCTCTTTTCTCTTGTCATATCTCACTCTGGAGGATGTCTTCTGCAGCGAGTCGCCATAGTTCCAAGCTTGGTGCTTCTAGCACCTCCAAAAGGAGGTTGTTCTTTTCTTTCTTTCGTTTCAAAATAAAGCAGTTGTTCTTACCTCACCACTCTCACTAGAAGGGCCAGAGACGACCTCCCCGAGGTCCTGATTCAGAAGATTGCAGTTCTTCAATTCGATTCGGAGAGGAAGGATCGGGAGATCACACGAATCTCTCGAGAGCACAATGTCGCTCGGGAACGGGCTATCGGTAAGCATTCCCTCATCATCTTCCTTTTCATTTTCCCTTTCTGTTCTTACCGACTCTTCTTTCTTTTTAGCTCTGGAGACCAAGCTTCAATCTCTCGAAGCAGCTATTGCTAACCTCGCCGTCACGGCCAATGTACCAGGTACGACAGCTCTGCGGCGGGAAAACGAAGTCAACCGAGCCCTCCCTGACATTTCTAGAGCTGGTATGGGATATGGCGTAGCACTCGCCTTCAACGCGGTACGGATTCACTCTAGAGCCGATTACCGTAATTTTGACGTCTGCGAGCGAGGGCTAGAATACAGGGTGGCTCATTCTGTCGATGATATGAAAGAAGCTGGAACAGATCTGGCTGATTCCTTCGACTTTGATCTCCCAATTAGAAATAGGATAGAATGGATGAACTGATCCTCCACTGTAATTTATTTTGTAAATAAAAAGTTCCTCCGTTCGTCTTTCTGAAATCAATATGTGATTGATCCCTCGAGATCAATGCATGCACTGTTTTCTGCGCATCAATCATTAACTCTCATTTTATTCTAGCGGCGATGTTTACCACATCGGCTATTGCTGACAATCGCATTAGATACCTTTGTCTCGCAGGCAATTGTTGTATTCAGTCATTTTGGATCCAAAGCATCCGATTTTTCCCTCAGCTTTCCGATCCATGATGACACCAAGGTAGTATTTCTTAAGGGATTTTCCGATTCTCAGTTCTCTGCCCTTAATGCCAATTGGTAACATGAGTTCCCAAATTACTAGTTAAAACTGAACAACTCTTAACCGAATCCCATCGGCCTTCTGACTCTGGAGTCACAACCTCTTCCAATCGTCAGAAATCCAGCTCGGCCCAATAACGGCCCATAAGACGTGGAAACCCCAATCTGATGCTTGGTCTTCCAGTGTGCAAGCCTTGGTCCTATAAATATGACCCTACACAAGTTGTTATCCTTATCTCCAGTCAAATAGTTTGACTTGCAAAAATTTTCGTCTCTCGGCTTCTAGCCAAGCCGGAGAGAAAATTTCTTGCTTGCGTTTCCATCAATGACAGGCAAAGGTGACCACGGCAGGCACCCTGACAGAGATGAAGCAGGAGGAAGTCGAGCATTAACTCACTGGTGCCATAGGTAAAAGACTAGTCCTCTGCCCCCTTGCGATAGTTCTTCTTGCTCATCCTTCCCTGATCCGTCGTCCTTCTTAGGGTGGGGTCTTCATCCAGCCAAGCTCGAGCTCCCCTCCCAGAAACGGTAACTCCAATAACTTCTCAATCCTTTCCCTAAACCATCAGATTTGAATTTGACGATTCGATTTAGCGGACCCATCTGGATGCTCTTCGATACCGCGAGGAAAAGGATAAGGCCTGGAAGGAACTGGAAAATGCGTCCAAGATGCATAGTATCGAGGAATCTGAGTGGGCAGACCAATGGAAGCAACTCTGCAACATCATCACAGGTTAGCAGATCCTCGGTCCTCTTCTTCTGGTTGAGTTTGCCTTACTTGACGCATCCCTTCTTTTGTTAGCCCTTTCTGCAGAGAATGACCGTTTGAAAATAGCAGCGAACAAAATTGCCCTCAAAGTGAATGCTCATGGGGATTCAGCCAAAGCCCGTCTTGACGCCATGGATGTTCGCATAGATCAGGCCATCATCCAAGGTGTGCACGCCGGGGTTTCCCTCGGGCTATCAGCAATGAGTTCTTGGACCAAAGAAGATTACTCCTTCCTACCAGTTGGCTTCACAGGCGGGGATCCGGATGAATTTGAAGATCTCGAGATCTATGATAACCATGCCGCTGCCATTGCCGAGATTACTGAGCCTCAATCCATTGTGAACAAATTATTTCAAGGGTAGTTTGTATCAGGACAGATTTGTAATCGAACAAATGAAGTTTGTTCTTCTCTGAATAATGTCCATTTGTATCCCTCGATTCCTCGGTGACCTTTCTGACTGCAACATTTCCCTCAGAGGGACATTTTGCTGAACGTATGACGTCACCTTAGCCGACTAGATCTCATTTCTGATACGTCATATCACCCGGCATCCCACTCACTGCACTTCATCTTTCCTTGTTAAACCTGCTCACTTGAAAACGTTGGGGCCACCAGGGTCATAAATATCTTGTGCTAAAGGCGATATAAATAATATCGGCTATGACTTGAATTCTTGGAACATTTTTCTGCTAAAGGCAATGCTTTACATCGGCTGTACATAAGTATTCCTCAAGTTACATGCGTTCGGCTCTTAACAAGTAGTGCCGAAGCTTGATCCACGAGTGACAAAATCTCTTTACAGCCGAATACCCTTCTCCGGGTTTAACATTTTTCGGCTAAAGCTAGCTGCTATTTATCTTTAAAATTCTAAAATAAGGGTCAATCCTATTGCAAGGCTATCGGCCGCCACGTACAACTTGAAATAATCACCAAGTTGCGGAAGTGCCTTCATACTCTCCAAAACCCTCTGTCGTACGTCACCTTACGTGAACTCTTGTTCTTCCCTTAGCTTCGGCAATGGAGAAATAAGCAGAACCCTCTCAAAAGTTCGTTAACACCAAAACATGCTCGAGACCCAGACTTGCATACATTGGTCCTATCTCGCCTTCATTATCAACACTTTATTCCTCGTCAACCGACATGAAACTTGGTCTCAATCTTTCTCCATTACCATCAGTCGGACTATTTATTCAAAAATTGCTCTGAGAGCCGATCGTCTGAATCGGTTGTTGGTCCTCGTTGAAAACGTTTACAGGACCTGCTTCCCAAGCTCTTCCAGAAAAGCACTCAACGCCATCATATTCCCAGTAGATAGGCTCTGTATTAGCAATACTCACTGAATCATCAGCATGAACGATTTCGATGTCATCTCCGATCCACTGGATGAGGAACTGATGTATAGTTGACGACACACAGCAGTTTGCATGTATCCAATCTCTTCCCAATAGTAAACTGTGTGCCCCATTGCCATCAATGACGAAAAAGGTAGTAATCAAGGTCTTAGTCCCGATCGTCAACTCAACATGGACTGCTCCTCGAGTATCAGAAGAATTGCCAACAAAGTCTCTCAACACCATGTCGGTCTTCAGCAAGTCTTCACTTGCCATCCCAAGTTTTCTGAAGGTGGTATACGGCATGATATTTATGGCAGCCCCTCCATCAATGAACATCTTAGTCAATGGATTGCCATTAACATAGCCTCTCATATACAATGGCTTCAAGTGTCGATGCTTAGCTGGTTTATCGAATACTGCACTCTGAGCCAAGACAAGATGAGCCAACAACTCTTGGAATTCATCTGCATCAAAATCTGAATACACTTCGTCTTGGACATCCTGTTCTTCGGGAGCTATAAATTCTGATGGAAGAAAGAAAGCCATGCCTGCGTCAGCCGAACGATCACCCCTATCTGGCTTCTCTTTGGGGCGCCAAACTCGCTTTACTCTGGCTTTGCTTGTTCTAGCTCTCTGTTTCTTAGGCGCTGCACTCTCCTTTTCTGGCTTTTCCTCAATCCTGGTGGACACCACTATCCTCTCTGCCAGACATACTCACGGTACTCTTCTTCTTCAGTGCGAACCCAACTTTGATCGGCAAATCCTCTTCCCTGTCGATCTTCAGAATTATTTATTTTTACGCGCCGATCGTCCTAAGGGATTCATGCCCCAAGCCTCTCATGGACCGATCGGCGGTTGACTCGAGATTGCCTATACTCAGAGTACTGATTACTGCACTCAGGGCAATTGTTCTTAACAGGCAGCTTCAAGCCTTCGTTCCAACAATACTGGAAGAACGAGCATTCCCAATGAGACTGTTCCTGCTCCTTCGTATCTTCCCGTTCTTCCCAGTATATCTCTTCTTCATACCTTCGTTGTTTCTCCAGGAACTTCCGTTCTTCATAAAGTCTCTGCTTCTGGTACCGTTCCTGCTCCCGACGCCATTTATTCAACAAGATGCGCGTCGTGACCCTAGGTCTGGAAGTTTCACCTGTCTCAGTTCGGCTATTTTGGAACCGAACCCTCTGCTGAAGCTCTCTCTTTGTAATCTGCCGATTAGGGTCAACGGCACCAGCTTCCCTCGCTCTATCAGAGGTTAACACCTTCATTTTGCTCTTATCCCTAGGATCAGCTGCATTGATCATATTAACAGAGAAGGACACAGTGTTCTATCCAAAAGGGCTACCATCAATTTTCATCTTTCCATCAAACGTCAGATGCCCATCCTGGATAGCTTTCTGGATCCGCACTCTGAACACTCGGCAATCGTTTATGGAGTGGGATCTAGTATTGTGAAAACCACAATATTTCTTGTCCTTGACCCCTTCAGGATGCAGCATAGGATGACCTTCCGGCAACTTGATGCGTCCTTCCTTCAACAAGTATTCAAATAATTTATCTGACTTGGAAACATCAAAGTCATAAGTGCCTTTCTGCTGCCTCAGCCATCGCTGGTTGACTTGAGTCGGTTCTTTATCCCAGACTATCTCGGCTGCAGCTATTTCATCTTCATCATCGTACTCAGTTGCTTCTTCTAGGAAAGCCTGATACATCTTGGCAGCCACATCACCCTTCTGGAACTGATTATTTCTCTTGAACCCCTGGGCTTGGTTACTCATCATCGCCAGCCTCTGTGATAACTGCCCGAGGTCATCAAACTCCATGCCGAATAGCCTCTCTTTGATACTCGGCAACATGCCAGCTATGGCTATCTCCGGCAGTTGATCATCCGGCAAATTCAGGGAATAGCAAAAATTCTTGGTCTCCCTGAATCGGCGCAGATATTCTTGTGGCGTCTCGCCAGGTTTCATCCTTAGGCTCATGAGATCGACCAACTTCTTCTCGCTGGTACCCGTAAAGAAATACGAATGGAATTTCTGCTCTAGCTCCGCCCATGTATTGATAGAATTTGCTGGCAGAGAAGAAAACCACGAGAAGGTTGGCCCTGTTAATGACAACGGGAAATACCGAATCCTCCAAACCTCATCTGTAGATGCTTCTCCGAGTTGCATCAAGTAGCGGCTGATGTGCTCTATAGTACTGGTGTCATCCTGGCCTGAAAACTTGGTGAAATCAGTAGGAGGTTTCACCCTTGGAGGAAGAGCTACCCGATTGTACCACTCTGGATAGGGGGACTTGTATGTGTATGTTTGATTCTTAGGTTTCAGACCGAATTGATTTTACATCATATCAGCCATCTTATGCATGATGAGGTCAACATTCGGATCAGGAGCTGCTTGTGCCTGCCCCCCAGGATGTAGCCCTGTCGAACTCTTATAGCCTGGATTTGGAAGAGCATTAATTGAGCTATAATCGATGAACTCATGATATCCGTCTCCAAACATATTCTTCTGCATCATGTTCGCTGCAGGAGACACTTTAGAAGCAGATTGCGGGACATTCCCTGTCGTGCCGAATGCGAGCTGGCCATAGGTCTGAGGAGGTTGCTGCGTCTCATGAGGAACCATCCCACCTGTGCTTGGGCCAGCTCCACCCTCTCCTGCGATCCTTTGACGTTGAGGTACTGGGAACAACAACGGTCCCTACATCGGACCAACAGTTTTTTCAAAGCATTTATCCACGGCTGGACTGAAAGCATTGACCATGATAGCGCGAAAAGTGTTCAGAAAAGCCGACTGATGATTGGTTACGGCTTCTGATACAACCTTATGCATTATTTCAGTCATCTTCCGAATAGCTTCTTCTTCATTGGGGATATCAGGTTGATGGTGAGGAAGAATCTTTGGGAACTCCTACTTCTGGAAGACCCTGCCGCTTTTGTTCTTGGAGAAAGACGCTAGGCACTTGCGCTGGAATTCATCACAGGCATGTTGTACTAAGCTTTTCGACTCTAGCGGCAAGTCATCCATGATCACATCCAAAACTTGATCATCGCTGATCTCAGGCATCTTGAAACGAAGTTGTCCCAACGAGCGTGCCAAAAAGTGTGTTGACGCAAAAAGTGACACCTTGCACCAAGACACACAGCAAGCCGAACGAGGCTAGCTTCAATCGGGTGCCCGGATTGTGTTGAATCCGGAGACGTGTCAGTCGGTTTGACTTGAAAACCAACAAGGGATAAAACATGAGAATACCTCTGGAACGTGTTGGGTAAAACCAGACAGTTCCATATGTACGGCTTCGAAAGCCAATCGCGACGACACACAGCTACAGAAGTTGTCTGTCAGAGCATGTTTATAAAGCCATCCGGCAAGTATGAGAACAGAGTGTGTGAAGCCTATTAACTGCCGAATGCAAAAGAAAGACATGCTTGAACAAATCAAAGATATTATAAACAGGCAACTTGCAAGAATAGATGTATTCAAATAACACATGCATAGGTAATCCAACTAATCTACCGCACGTTTATTCTTCATAAACCCGTCAAGCATTAACTTAAGCGAAGCTAATCCACCGCATGATACCACTTGCTATAAGTCTATACCACTTCTTATAATCAGATTAATCCACCGCATGATACAATCTAATTATAACAAGCTAAAAGCATACATATATTTGAATAGATCTATAAAAGCTCATTACTCATGTAAGCATAACCAAAATCGGCAAACTAGCCGAATTGGGGTCCATGAGGAAGGAACATACAAGCAATCATGATCAAACTAATCTAAAACCTGCATCTGCCGCACGACACCCAGTTCTATCAAAGCATAAACATGGTCGACATGTATGAACCCACAACATGTAACAACCTAGATTGAAAACTGATCCAGCCATCATGATCTTATGATTAGCAAAGCACAAGCAAACTTGTGAAACAAGACCGAATAGAGATCAATCTAGATTGGGCAAAAGAGTGTTACAGGAATTAAAAAATAAAGCACATAACACATGATAACTTAATGAATCTACTTGATCTACCAAATCTAATAGAGCCGATAACTATTTTTACTCATGTCTTAATCCGCCGCACGATACAAGGCACAAGCAAAAACTTCCCGTCATAAGCTTAAATCCGCCGCACGGTACTAAGCTTAACATACGAGACTACTTGCATCATATCTAAATCCACCGCATGATACTAGACATGATAATAAGGTTGCCGGTACTTACGGAGGTCGACGGGTCGATGTTTCCTCTCGAAGAACTCGACGACACGACTTAGGGACTCGAAGATGGCATGGGGCCGGTTTGTATTGATGTGGTTGTGAACAATTTTACAATGGTCGAGGGCTTATATTTATACCCTGGACGAAATACGAGTCCTAGACGATTACGATTTACAATGATAAAATATGGGAAAATACGAAATCTATTCCTAATCTTCTCGGTATCTTTCATCACCATATGTCTTCTCATGCAAGCCGGCTTCATCTGCAACATCCATTTCCCGAATGGAAACATCTCTCTGCAAGATAGCCGACCGCACAGACATTCATCGAAATCTTGAGGACCAAATAGCCGTCTGATTGCTTGCCGAATCCTTTCTTCTCTGCTGGCTGGACCCATCTGTCATATCCTCATAGTGGCCATCATCCAAAGCAACTGAGAACAGCAGCTAGCCGCAGCAACATACTCAGCCTCTGTGGTAGACTGGGCGGCACTAGACTGCTTGCGAGAAGACCACGATACAAGAGAAGAACCAATAAACTGGCAAGTTCCAGAAGTGGACTTGCGATCAATATGGCAACCAGCAAAATCAGCATCAGAGTATCCGCAAAGCAAGAGGGTGGAGGAAGCAGAATACCAAATCCCAAACTCGGAGTGAAGCATAAGTACCTCATAATTCGCTTGACTGCCTGACGGTGAGACGTGCGCAGCGACGACTGAAATCGCGCGCACAGACATACCGCAAACTGAATGTCCGGGCGTGTCGCCGTCAGGTACAGCAGCGACCCGATCATACTCTGGTACTCCTTCTGGTCCACAGCTTCTCCATCCACATCCGCATCCAGGGCCGCCGTGGTCGGCATGGGTGTTGGAAGAGGCTTGGCCTCACCCATGTCGAACTTCTTCAGGATGTCCTTGGTGTACTTGCCCTGGTGCACGAACGTCCCCTCTCTGGATTGCTTGATTTGCAACCCGAGGAAAAATGCCAACTCGCCCATCATGCTCATCTCAAATTCCCTGCTCATAGTGTCTGCAAACTTGGCAACCAAAGCGTGAGAAGAACCACCGAAAATGATATCATCCACGTAAATCTGGACCAAGAGTGTGTCATTGCCTTGTTTGAGGAGAAAAAGCGTTTTATCCACACATCACATTTTAAAAATTTTAGCAAGCAAAAAAGTTTTCAACCTATCATACCAGTGTTGATGAAATATGGTCGATAGTCCACCTAGGGGTATGCCCAAGGTGGTAGATTAGAGGGGAAGGTGCGCAAGACGACGACCCAGACGTTGACGCAAGGCAAAACAAGATGAACACAGAGGTTTATCCAGGTTCGGGCCGCTAGGTTTTAGCGTAATACCCTACGTCCTGCGTCGAGTTGTATTGATAGGATGTGGCTTTTGGCTTATGACCTATGATCTATGATCTACTGTCTCCCTTTATCTCGTGTCCTCTCGGAGGACCCCTGCCCCTCCTTATATATTCCGAAGGGACAGAGTTACATGGTAAGTATCCGAGTTGGTACTGTATCTAGATTACAACTGTCGTACGGTGCATGCCGCTTCCCCCCAACCGAGCTCACCCGAGCTGGACCAACAAGGTCCATGTGCAAAAGCTCTCCAGGGCGCTTGGTCATGACCTGAGTCACTGGATGGTGGGGAGCAGCAACCATCTTCCCATGTCTACAAGAGTGGCAAACAAGATCCTTCTCCATGGACAACTTGGGCAATCCTCGGATTAGGCCAAGTGAACTAAGCATTGCAAGCAAGTCGAAGCTCAAGTGACGAAGTCTCCTATGCCACTTCCAAAGATCAGAGGAGGAATGTCCAGCCACAAGACAACGAGAAGTTCCAAAAGACTCCGAGAAATCGGCACGGAAAACTTTCCCAAAGGGCAAAATCACACAAACAAGATTGCCCTGAGGGTCCAAAATACGACTGAGATTCGGCTTAAAACGAATCTCATAGTCGCCATCAAAAAGTTGCGAAACAGAAAGAAGGTTAAAATGCAAGTTAGAAACAAGAGCAACATCGTGCAACACAAAGTGCTCATTAACTCGCACCGACCCATGAGACAACACTTTACCTTTGCTATTGTCGCCGAAGGTGATAAACTCCTTTCCGGCGACTGGACTAAGATTGGAGAACCACTTGGCGTTTCAGGTCATGTGCCTCGAACACCCGGAATCCACCAACCAAACGTTCTCCAATCGTTTTACCTACATCAATAAAAAGACATATGATGAGCATACGGTCCAACACTGGAGTTAGTGAAGTAAGGAGAATAACAGTGTTGGGCCGGCTGCTCAAAAGAACGGTTAGCAGAAAAACCATTCCTAGCACGCCTACGGGAAGAGCGATCACCACGTAGAGGAAAACGTGGTCCACTAAGGGAAGAGCGTCCATCACGATACTCAAAACGCGGTGGGGGAAAACGCTAAACTACAAAGCCTCCGCCACGGGGTCCATAGCCTACAACTGCAGGCTCCCGCTGGGCACGTCCTCTCCTCTGCCTAGGCCTAGGAACTTGAGGTTTTGGACCTCTAGGCCTAGCAGCACGCCTCTGAACATTCGGCGCATGTACATCATGGAAAGAATGGTACATGTCCGTGTTGTTCACCTCCTTTGCACGGCGCGCCTCTCTCTTGCGCCGAAAGCAAAACTCACTCAAGTGTCCATCTCTCCCACAGTGCTCACACTGGTACCTCACCGCTCTCAAAGGGGGTTGTTGGTACTCACGGTAGTGGGTGTGGATCACTTTGCCCTTCTGTGGCATAAGCTCCTCTTGGATGGGTGGCATCGTGTCAAGCTTGTTCTTGAGGTGGTTTGGTTTTGGAGCCCATGATTGTTTCTTTGGTGGAGCTCTCAGAGGTTCAACAAAGACCCCATCTTTGGTGTTAGGCTTGAGAGGCTCTTTGGGTGGAATCTTGGTAAGCTTGGGAGTAGTGGTGGAGTTGGGCTTCTCACATGGGTTAAGACCACTCGACTCTCCAATCTTCCCAAAAGACGAAACATCAACACCCGGAGCAAAACCTACACCTAGACCTCCAGCAGCTCGCTTGAATTGGGAGATCATCATCCCGAGCTGTGGCTCACCGCTAGACACCCATGACAAGATGGTCCGAAGGTATGTGTTTTCCTCCTCGGTTTGCATCTTGTCATGCTTCACGTTAGCGATCTCCATCTCCAAACCCTCACAAAGAAAACACCTAGCGCCACATGTGCTACCTGAGTTGGCCTCTTCAAGAGACACAATCTTGGCATTCTTTTCTACCAACTCAGATTGCAAGCCCGCACAGGACTTTCATGCACCCAACAGCAAAGATCTCGCCTTTAGCTCATCCACCTCTCCTACCAACACAGCATACTTGCTTCTCAAAGTGAGAAGGTCAGTCATGTGCGTGGTGCACATCTCGCACTCAACCTCCTCAGAGATAACTACGGTGAACTTGGCAAACTCAAGCTCCTTCACCGTATCCTCCCACTTCTGCCTGAACTCCTTCCGCTCTCTAGCAGCGCGCCTAAGCAACTTGTCTTGACTAAGAAGGGCAGCAGTAAGCTTCTCGACCTCAGCAGAAAGCTCATCGGGGGTCAGAGATACCTGGGTGGTGTTGTCGTCGTCGTCGTCGTTCCGAGGGATCTCCTCCAGCTCGCCGTCGACCTCCTTGCCGAGGGCCATGGTGCAGAAGCCCTCGTCGTCGGTGAAGAAGCAGAGGCCGTTGAGCTTGTCCTCGATCTTCTTCTTCTTCTTCTCGGACTCATCATCGCTTGAGGAAGCGGAGTCGTCATCCGAGTCATCGACGTCGCTGAGCGTGGCGAAGAATGCACGCTGCTCAGCCTGGGCCTTCTCCAAGTACTTTGTCTTGATGTACTCCTTGTTGAAGCCGCCCTTCCGCTTGTGCCTTGCGGGGACGTACTTCTCCTTGCGCTTGCTGGAGTCGTACTTGTGCCCATGATCGCCCTTGCCGAAGACTTGCTTGTTCTTCTTCGGGCAACTGGCGATGAAGTGGTTGGGGTCGCCGCACTCAAAGCATCCTGAGAGTCTGCGAATACATGGGTGTATGCCGAGTCTCTGAGTGATGAGTGATTGTCAACTGGGATGATGTGCATGTTCTTTGGCTTGTGTTGTGCAGGTGTCGAGCACGGATGCAGTGATCAGAGGCAAGGTGAAGGTCAAGTAGAGACGTGTCGTGCCGATAGACCAAGAGTGGCGAAGGGCGGACGTGAGGCTTGGACTGAGGGACCGGTGGCCCGAGGATCAGCTGTGGTGGCTGACAGCCTGGGACAGCGACGAGCGAAGACTTGCGGTCATGTGTTGCCTGAGTCGTGGACTTGGGGACACGTGTCGGTGGACGGGGTGCACGGGCGGTGCATCCCCTCTATAGCTTCGGTTTGGTGGTAGAGCCAGAGAAAAACCATCGGGTGGATGGTTTCTAGGTTTGGGCCTCAAAACCTGGGCGCGGATGGTTTCCGAGTTTGGCCACAAAACTCGGGCTCAGGATGGTTTCCAGGTTTGGGCCTCCAAACCTGGGTGCTGCGGGTTTGCTGAGTTTGGGCCACAAAACTCAGGCTACGGTGGGCTGGTTTCCCGGTTTGGGCCTCAAAACCGGGGGTTGGCTGTGAAGGCTGGTTTTCCGGTTTGGGCCACAAAACCGGGGGTGCGACATCCGGGAAAGGACGGCAGAGCGGTGGCGGCATGTGGCGGCAATCGGGAGGTTGCGTCGAGGCAACGCTACGAGTTGTGCGGGCGTGGCCGTCGGATCCACCTACCATCGAGTTGGTCCAGAATAACCTTAGGGTTTAGCTGGTTCGCTCTGTAAGTAGTTAGGGGTAGAGTGGGAATTAGGAATAGTTAGAATTAGGATAAGTAGGGGGAGACACTCACCTCCCCATCTATCTCAGTCATTTGCTCTTTGCTTCTAGGGTTTCCTGCTCTCCCAATCCCCTGCTGTAGCTAGCTGAGATCCGCAGAGAACCATACCTCTGTGTACTGGAGATTTTGAGGAAGTGAGGCCGCAACCTCACTGTTGTAGCGTGTGGTAGCCACACGGTTGCAGATCGATGACTTGATTCACGTTTTGTTCGTGTTCTTCGCGTTCTTCGTTTCTCCGCGATTTTCCCATCACTCGATCTCTCTCCCTACCGCGTCTTTGCGAAATCCGTTTGAATCAACTTGTTCGTTTTTGAAAGGAGATCATTTCCACCGAAGGAATTCATCTAACTCCTCATGAACAAGTAGATCGTGTTGATTTCGTTTTTGTGGCGCTTTTTCATTCTTGATCTTCCCCTTTCGATTTCCCGGTGATTGAATTGTTTTGAGCGGATGATTTCTTGGGGATAGTCTCCTAACTACCCCGTGATCATCTTCTCCAAGTTTGGGAACGTGGGATTTTGATTTGGATCGAATTTGGAGAGATTTGGAGAGGAGGCGACTAAAATCGCCCTCTCTGCGCGTTGGCGGACAGTCCGCGCGTCGGGACTCAGCCGAGCAGTGTCTGTGTGTCTCGGTGAACAGTGTCAAAGTTTGACCGGCGGACAGTCCGCCGTTGGTTTTCGCGGACAGTCCGGGAACTGTCCAGGGGACTTCAGCAGCAGTGCGGTTTTGCTCTTTTGGCCGGCGGACAGTCCGCGACCTGAGCCCGAACAGTCCGCCACTGGGCAGACAGTCCGCGACCGTACCGGCGGACAGTCCGGGATCCTGCTGTAGCCTCCGGTTTAGTGCGTTTGCTCTCCCGGCTTGTTCGCTTGGTTTTCGGATTTCTCGTTTGGCCTTGTAGTTGACCAAGGAACCTCTCTAGGTATCTTTGCTACTTGTTAGCATCGGTATTTGGGGATTTCTCGACGTAGCCGTCTATCTACGTCCGGGACTTGGTTTTTGAGGGTCGAACTTGATCCGGTGCCTTTGCGGTTTGGCTTGCTATCGCTTTGTGGTGCCTCGCTGTGATCCTAGGGATCATCCACCCTCTTCCAAGGGTCGTGGGCATCACGTTCTCGGTCGTAGCTTTTGGGGGTTGATTTTGGGACAATCGGCCAAAGTTTCGAAAGAAATATTTGAGCTCCCATTCACCCCCCCCCCCCTCTGGTCGCATTGCTAGTGCATTCTCGGTCCTTCAATTGGTATCAGAGCGGGTTAAGGATCTTCCACCTTAGCCGGTTCCAGATCCACAGAAGGCGACATGGATCGCGGCGTGGGCAAACCGCCGTTCTTTGATGGGACGAACTATGAGTATTGGAAGATACGCATGTCGGCCTATCTTCAGAGCATGGGCTCTTCTGTTTGGGAGATTTGCAACAAGGCTGATTACGTTGTCTTGGCTGCTCGTGTCTCTCAGCTTCAGATCAATGAGCACGATGCCAATAGCCGAGCACGTAATGCTCTTTTCTCCTGTTTGAGCATGTCCGAGTTTGATCGCGTTTCTCACCTCCCCACGGCTTGTGAGATTTGGGCGACCCTCATGCGCTTCCATGAGGGAACCACTCAAGTCAAATCCCGTCTCTACGAGTCGCACAAGTGGGAGTATGAGAACTTTCGACATATGCCTGGCGAGAGCATAGAGAGTTTATTCGCTCGCTTTCAGGTCATTGTCAACAAGATGAGAGCGAACAAGGAGTTGTTGCCTTTCGACGATCATGAGAGGGCTTTGAAGCTTTTGCATACTCTTGATAGATCGGTGTGGGATTCCAAGGTTCAGGCGATCATCGAATCGTCTAACTATGAGACCCTCACTTGCGACGAGCTCTTTAGAAAGCTCAAGTCTATTGAGATTGACGCCATGTCGAGGGCTTCTTATGAAAATCCTTCTGGCCCGACTATGGCTTTGCTTTCTGGCTCTTCTGCTAACCCCTCTGGAGGCTTTGCTTTGCACTCTCTTCTTTCTGTCATAGAGGAGCAGTTGGAGTCTTTGGGGATGACGAGTTGGCTATGCTCGCCAATCGGTTCTCGCGGTTCCACAACAACCGCATGAACCGTCGCTGCGGAGGAGGATGCTCGGGATGCTACGAGTGCGGCGACCCCAACCACTTCATCGCCAGTTGCCCGAAGAAGAACAAGCAAGTCTTCGGCAAGGGCGATCATGGGCACAAGTACGACTCCGGCAAGCGCAAGGAGAAGTACGTCCCCGCAAGGCACAAGCGGAAGGGCGGCTTCAACAAGGAGTACATCAAGACAAAGTACTTGGAGAAGGACCAGGCTGAGCAGCGTGCTTTCTTCTCCACGCTCAGCGACGTCGACGACTCGAATGATGACTCCGCTTCTTCAAGCGACGACGAGTCCGAGAAGAAGAAGAGGATCGAGGACAAGCTCAACGGCCTCTGCACCATGGCCCTCGGCAAAGAGGTCGATGGCGAGCTGGTGGACACCCCTCGGAACGACGACGACGACGATGACACCTCCCAAGTATCTCTGACCCCTGATGAGCTTTCTGCTGAGGTCGAAAAACTTATTGTCGCTCTCCTTAGTCAAGACAAGTTGCTTAGGCGTGCCGCTAGAGAGCGCAAGGAGTTTAGGCAGAAGTGGGAGGATATAGTGAAGGAACTTGAATCTGTCAAGTCCACCGTTGATGTCACTGAGGAGGAGTGCGAGATGTGCACCACACACATGACTGACCTTCTCACTTTGAGAAGCAAGTATGTTGTGTTGGTAGGAGAGGTAGATGAGCTCCGTGCTAGACCCTTGTTGTTGGGTGCGTGCAAGACCTGTCCAGGCTTGCAATCGGAGTTGGCAGAGAAGAATGCCAAGATTGTGTCTCTTGAAGAGGCCAACTCAGGTAGCACTTGTGTGGCTAGGTGTGTTCTTTGCGAGGGTTTGTGATGGAGATCGCAAACGTGAAGCATGACAAGATGCAAACCGAGCAAGAAAACACATACCTTGGGACCATCTTGTCATGGGTGTCTAGTGGTGAGCCACAGCTCGGGATGATGATCTCCCAATTCAAGCGAGCTGCTGGAGGTCCTGGTGTAGGTTTTGCTCCGGGTGTTGATGTTTCATCTTTTGGGAAGATTGGAGAGTCGAGTGGTCTTAACCATGTGAGAAGCCCAACTCCACCACTACTCCCAAGCTTACCAAGATTCCACCCAAAGAGCCTCTCAAGCCTAACACCAAGGATGGGGTCTTTGTTGAACCTACGAGAGCTCCACCAAAGAAACAATCATGGGCTCCAAAACCAAACCACCTCAAGAACAAGCTTGACACCATGCCACCCATCCAGGAGGAGCTTATTCCACAAAAGGGCAAAGTGATCCACACCGAGTACTGTGAGTACCAACAACCCCCTTTGAGAGCGGTGAGGTACCATTGTGAGCATTGTGGGAGAGATGGACACTTGAGTGAGTTTTGCTTTCGGCGCAAGAGAGAGGCGCGCTGTGCTAGGGAGATGAACAATCCGGACATGTACCATCCTTTCCATGATGTAAATGTGCCGAATGTTCAGAGGAGAGCTTCAAGGAGAGCTGCTAGGCCTAGAGGTCCAGAACCTCAAGTTGCCAGGCCTAGGCAGCGGAGAGGTCGTGCCCGGCGGGAGCCTGCGGTTGTAGGCTATGGACCCCGTGGTGGTGGCTTTGTAGTTGAGCGTTTTCCCCCACCGCGTTTTGAGTATCGCGATGGACGCTCTTCCCTTAGCGGACCACGTTTTCCTCAACGTGGTGATCGCTTCCTCCGTAGACATGCTAGGAATGGTTTTTCTACTAACCGTTTTTTTGAGCAGCCGGCCCAACACAGGTATTCTTCCTACTTCACTAACCCCAGTGTTGGACCGTATGCTCACCCTATGTCTTTTTATTGATGTAGGTAGAACGATTGGAGAACGTTTGGTTGGTGGATTCTGGTTGCTTGAGGCACATGACCGGAAACGCCAAGTGGTTCTCCAGTCTTAGTCCGGTCTCCGGAAAGGAGTTTATCACCTTCGGCGACAATAGCAAAGGTAAAGTGTTGTCTCGTGGGTCGGTGCGAGTTAATGAGCACTTTGCGTTGCGCGATGTTGCTCTTGTTCCTAACTTGCATTTTAACCTTCTTTCTATTTTGCAACTTTTTGACGACGACTATGAGATTCGTTTTAAGCCGAATCTCAGTCGTATTTTGGATCCTCAGGGCAATCTTGTGTGTTTGATTTCGCCCTTTGGAAAAGTCTTTCGTGCGAATTTCTCTGAGTCTTTTTGCATTTCTCGATGTCTTGTGGCTGGACCTTCCTCCTCTGATCTTTGGAAGTGGCATAGGAGACTTGGACATTTAAGCTTCGACTTGCTTGCAAGGCTTAGCTCACTTGGCCTAATCCGAGGACTGCCCAAGTTGCATATGGAGAAGGATCTTGTTTGCCACTCTTGTAGACATGGGAAGATGGTTGTCGCTCCCCACCATCAAGTGACTCAGGTCATGACCAAGCGCCCTAGAGAGCTTTTGCACATGGACCTTGTTGGTCTGGCTCGGGTGAGCTCGGTTGGGGGGGAAGTGGTATGTGCTTGTTGTTGTTGACGACTTTTCGAGATATTCGTGGGTCTTCTTTTTAGCTGAGAAGACTGAGACTTTCTCCCTTGCTCGCAATCTGATTTTGCATCTTCAGAATGAGTTCCCTTTGAACTCAATGCGAGCTATTAGGAGTGATAATGGTTCCAAATTCAAGAATTCGGATTTTGAGAAGTTTTGTAACTCTTTGGGTTTAGAGCATCAGTTTTCTTCCCCCTACACACCGCCACAGAATGGTGTTGTAGAGAAGAAAAATTGGACCCTTGTAGAGATGGCCAGGACGATGCTCGATGAGCATAGGACTCCTAGGCGATATTGGGCCGAAGCCATGAGCACTGCATGCTACATTTCAAATCGCATTTTTCTCCGAGCTTTCTTGAAAAAGACTTCTTATGAATTGCGTTTTGGAAAACTGCCCAAGGTGAGTTATTTTCAAGTTTTTGGTTGCCATTGTTTTATACTCAAAAAGGGCAACTTGGACAAGTTTGAGTCTCGTTCTTCTGACGGTGTGTTTTTGGGTTATGGCACTCACACTCGAGCTTATCGTGTACTTAACCTTGACACTAACCGAGTCATGGAGACATCAGATGCCACCTTCAATGAGACCATGGTTTGTCCTTCTTCTCGTTTTGAGCGTGCAGGTGATCATGAGGTTGGAGAGCCTCTTTTTGATGACGAGGACGAGGGTGCTGAAGGTATGGATGATTCAGCACCTCCTCCACCTGCTGTGCCGCAAGGAGCGGCTTCTACGACAACTCACGGCCCTGACACGTCTTCTTCCTGGGGGCCGTGGGATCCGCCACCCCGAGCGGTACCTTTTGTACCCGGGGAGGCACCAGCTGCTGTTGAGGGGGAGATCACTTCTGCACGGGAGGCGCCACGACACATCCAGCGCTAACACCCCCCTCAGCAGATGATCGGCAGCATCGACGAACGTGTCACTCGGTCCAGGCCTCAAATCTCTCACTTTGCTCATTCTGCTTTTGTTGCTGATTTTGAGCCCTGAGATGTTGGACACGCTTTGACGGATCCGGATTGGGTCAATGCTATGCATGAGGAGTTAGAAAACTTTGAGAGAAATCGGGTTTGGGTTCTAGTGTCTCCACCTTCTGAGTGTCACCCAATTGGGAAAAAATGGGTTTTCAAAAACAAACAGGGAGAAGATGGCCATGTTGTGAGAAACAAGGCCAGACTCGTAGCCCAGGGATATAGTCAGAAGGAGGGGATAGACTATGAGGAGACATTTTCTCCTGTAGCTTGTTTGGAGGCAATTAGGATACTCTTGGCTTTTGCTGCATCCAAAGATTTCAAACTTTTTCAAATGGATGTCAAGAGTGCCTTCTTAAACGCCTACATAGAAGAGGAGGTGTATGTTAGACAACCCCCCGGTTTTGAAAATCCCAAGTTTCCAAACCATGTCTTTAAACTCCACAAAGCTTTGTATGGTTTAAAACAAGCCCCTAGAGCCTGGTATGATAGATTGAAAACCTTTTTGCTTGCTAAGGGTTTTAAAATGGGATGTGTAGATAAAATGCTCTTTCTCCTCTAGCAAGGCACTGATACTCTCTTGGTCCAAATTTACGTGGATGATATCATTTTCGGTGGTTCTTCTCACGCTTTGGTTGCCAAGTTTGCAGATACTATGAGCAGGGAATTTGAGATGAGTATGATGGGCGATGTTGTTTCGGGTCCGAGACCTCGAAACAGCGGGTTGTCGCACGAACGAATGCACAGAGAGGAAGCGGAAGTAAACGAAAGAGAGTGGGAAGTTGGGTGAAGTGAACAGTGCTTCTCTCCCCCTCCCTTGGGAGGTTGAGAGCTTTTTATATTAATCCAGATCAATTTGAAAGTACAAGAATGTCCTTCCAACCACTCTGTTACATTACAATGATGCCCTACTCAACTACTCCATGGCTGTACGCCGCCTCTTCCGGCACGAGGGGCATCATCGTAACTTCGCCCTCTGACGAGCCCAGCATCCCCCGACTCCTTTTCCTGACCGGTGGGCCTGCTCCCTTTGACCCAGGCTTCTGGCGGCCTGCGAAAACCTATGAAAAACCAAAGTCATGAATGACGAAAACTTCTGCCGGAAACGTCGGGCTCCTTTCGCGCGAATGCTTCCTTTCGCACGAAAGCTCCGTCGTACGCCCGGCCGCGAGCCAAAAGGTGCGCTACCGCGCGAGATCACCCTTTCGCGCGAAGGCGTCGCCTTCCCTTGATCCGCGGGCCGAAAGGCGCGCTAGCGCGCAAATGTTGCGCCTCCGCCCGAGGGCGGCGCCTTGACTTGGCCAGCGAGCCAAAGGGCGCGCCACCGCGCGAGCGTCGCGCTACCGTGCGAATGTTGCCTTCCGCTCAGAGACCATCGTCGCTCGGTATTGCGGGTCGGAAGCGCTTGCTTTCGCGCGAATGGTACCTTCCGCACGAAAGCACCATCATCTTTTGGTAAAATGCGGGTCGAAGGCACCTGCGGTCTGGGTGCCGCCCCAACAATAGCCCCTTACGGTTGAATCTGCAACTCGCGAAGTTCGACCGTGTCCTTTCGCTAGGCGCCTACGCCCGCCCAAGAAACCTTTGTTTCGTCCCGAAGCTGAGGTTTTTTTCAGAATATAGATATATATATATTTATTATTATTATTTATATTTTTATTTTAAGTCGCGTCGCAAACATCTTTTCGTCTTCCTCGAAAACCGTGTGTCATGATGTAAAACCTCTGCGACGCTTCGAATCTTGTGCCCGGGCGCCTCTTCGCCTCCCTCGGAAACCGTGCCTAGTCTGATCGTATATAAAAGCTGAGGCTTCAGTTGAGGGGGGCACTTGGTCAATCAACGCCTCCCTTCACTCGCCGCCTCTTTCGCAAAGCCTGTCGCTATTCTCTTGACGCCATTCGCTCTCCTTGGCGAAAGCTGTTTGTTGTTTGCTTCTCATCATTCGCTGGGCGATAGTTCGTGGTACGCAGGTCACTTCCCTTCTCTTTATTTTCTTTAGACTTAAGTCCTGCAAATTGGTTATTTAAGGTTGCTTAATTTCGCTTCTATTTTCGTCCTTTTCGTTTCTTCTCCTCGCTTGCATAGTTTGTTTATTTGTCTTTCGCGCCCTGTTAGATGGCGTCTTCCAGCTCGACGTCGACCTCGAGCTTGTCTAGCGAAAGTACGGGTGATACCGAGTCCTCCCGCCATGAATTTAGCGCGGAAGTGTCCATCGGATCGGGGGTTGCTTCGTGAATTCCGGAGCACAGCGGGAGCGTGTCTAACGATGGGGACTCCGGTTTGGTTTCGGTCCCGACGGATTGTTCTTTTTATCTCGGCGTATCACGAATGACGGCTGCCAGCTTGCAAACAATGGCCGAAAAGGGGCCTTTAAGGAGAGATCATCTTGCGAATTGTCGTGTCCCTGGAGACGAGGAAGTGCCTATTCCACATCATAACGAAGTCGTTGTCTTTCGCGACTACTTTGTAGCTGGTCTTGATTTTCCTCTTGAAGAATTCGTCTCGGATGTTCTGTTGGGGTTCGAAATACAGCTTCATCAGCTCACGCCGAATGCGTTTGCCAGGCTCAGTGTTTTCGCACATGCAATGAAGATGCTAGATTGCACCCCTCGGGCTGACGTTTTCGTGCGATTCTACGACATCCATCGTCGCCCGACGAAAGTGAATGATCCCTTTCTTGGATGTGAGCTACCCAGCGAGATTGGGTGTATCAATTTCGTTCCACGGAAAACACGGGGAAGTGTTTCCATTTCGCTCACATATCGGAACAAATGGGCGGACTGGTACCGCTTTTGGTTCTACTATCGCGTGTGCTCGGACGAAGCCGTTGCTATCGAACTAAGTAAAGGGGCGAAGAAGGGTTCTCCGCTTGTATCGGTCTTGGAGAAATGCCCTGGGAGGCACCTTCCGCCTATCATTTTAAAGGACCCAGAAGCCATTCAAAGTGGGGATGCTTTCACGCTCACTGCGCGGTTTCAGATCAGCCGGGATTTGGTTGAAGAATGGATGGCCATCGGGATGAATCCGCTCTGCAGCGCAACTTCATTCGAAGGCTTTTCGGAGAAGGATGGTTATTGGGGCCCCACGCTACTGCTTGAGAGGCCTGCGGATTTCGATGATGATGAAATCTATGTGAAATATATCGAAAAGGAGGCCAGGAAGGTTTGCGGGCCGTACTTGCGCAAGGAAAGCGAGTTCCAACTCGGCAACCTTGGCCGGAGTCGCCGTCTGAACCGAGCTTTCGACGCTATGGGTGTCGATTACGCTGAGAGGCCTCTAGTTGACGAAGGCAAGGAGGAGGCTGAAAGTTCGAAGGCTAAAGGGAAAAGCGTGGCTCGGCGTGGTGGGCGGAGCGGCGTGGTCCCCCGGTGAAAGAGCACCGAAGTCGGTGAAATTCGCATCGGGCGATTGGTCGCCAAACCGATGCTTAAGAGCCGAGGGAGAGCGCTGGTGTCGATCCCCGACGTTGATCCTTTCGATCATCCGAGGGTGGTTAGCTTCTTTGCCTTTCGCTTCCGCTTGGGCTTCGCCTCGCGTGCATTTGAATTCGGCTTTCGCATCTTGTTAATGTTGTGGAACCTTTCGATCAATTGTCTTAATGACTATATGCATTTTTTACGTTTTACGTCTTTTTACAGAGTGCATCGCACGCTGGGGGTATGGCTCCGAAGAAGCCAAATGTACCGCTTTCGCGCGCGGCGTTTGACGACGATGCCTCAGTCGCCGACATGCCAACCTTCGCGAAGATCGGGGCTCGGAGGCCCTCCGGCCCGACCGAAACCACAGAGCGTCCGGCGAAAAAGGCGAAAACTCCGCGGCCGGAAGCGCCTGCGCCGGCGGCGGGCGAAAAAGCCGCTGCTGGCGAAAAGCAGAGTGCGTCCTTGAAGATGCCTGCCCCTGCCACCGTTGACAAAGGTAAGCTACACCTTTCGCCACATTGCATTCGACTGACACAGGAGATGGTGGAAGGGCAGCTTTTGGGCTTTGGTCGGCTGGTTCTCGACGGGGCGCCATCGGACTACGAGAACCCATGCTTTTATACTGGCTTGAGCTCGTCAAATGATACTGACGAGGCGAAAGAGGGATCTTATCGCATTGCTCGTTCTTTAGGTGCGCCCTCGGACGCCCAACTCGCTTGCCGGCTTGACTATCGCCGAGCCGGAATCCTTCCCGGCAGTAGCGAGGAGGCCACCAAATTTGTGGAGTTCTCGCAGAAAGCATTCGTTGCACCGGAGATGGAGAGAGATCTCCTGAAAGTGAGCAGCTTGAAACTCGACGATGCGTTGTCCTTTCATCTGGCGAGCGTAAGTTTTGAACTTTCGCCGTTTTCTTCTTGATCTCTTTTCGGTGTTTTTGATTGCGTTTTACTGTTATTCGCAGGCCGCTGTTGTCGCTCGCAGCCAGATCAACCAAAGGGACCTCTATACTCGCAAACTCGAGTGCGAGAAGCAAGAGCTAGATACCCAAGTGAAGAATTTCGATGCACAAGTGAAAAGACTCACCACCGACATTGAGCAGCAAACCAAGAGGGCTGACGCCGAGCGCACCTCAAGGAAAGCAAGTCAGAGAGAGGTTGAAAATCTCAAGAGGGAGCTTTCGCAGCTACAGGCCGGCCAAGCCGCAAGGGAAAATCTTCTTTTAACTTCTGCTGAAGAGGCCGCGGCTCGTTTCCGCGAATGCCATCGCAGCATCGGCGTTGAGGCGGATGCTCCCTCAGAACACAGCGTCGATAGCCTCGTTGGCTGGATTCGCTCCGAGATGGAGTCGTTGGAGGGACACATGGCCCTTGGCCGAGACTACGCCGCCGTTACCGGCATCAAGGCGATCGGCCATAGTCTTGTGGACGCTGGCTGCTCCCATATCGCCGAGCTTTCGGTCAAGGAAGTTGACTACTATTGGCGCACCCCCGAAGCGGCGAAAGTCTTAGGGAAATTTTTTTTTGACGAGTTCTGGCTAGCTGGCGGGAATGATATGTCACTCATGCAATCCACAGTGGCTCGCGGGAAGGTATTTTCTACCAACCACTTGAGATTTCGCTTGACTTCTCCGTCGACTATCGCTATTTCTGCATAGTCCTGAGGTTTAAGTGTTGCCTCTTCTGACCTTTGGCTCCTGTACGCAGACTGCGGAGGAGAAAGCGCACATTCAGCAGGTGTTTTCGGATTATATTTCCGAAAAATGAGCGTGCGAGGCCGAGCCAGACGACGAAGCGAGTCCGCCCCCTCTAATGATGGAGCCCCCGAGAGCTCGGCCGCTGCTGCTTCCCGCGACGCGAATGCTTCTCAAGATGCAGCGGTAGACGAATGACTTTTTCTAGGGCCCGTTTTTAATGCGATGGTAGTTTGTTCTTTGGACCTTGTGTAAGATTTGGAACTTAAGTTCGAATGTTGTATCTTGGACAGGGCGCGGATGCGGGAACGCCGGACGTTCTCGACATCTGCCCATTAATGATTAGGTCCGGCGATATCTGTGTTGGTGGTGACCTGTGGAGGAGTTTCCGATCTAGGTTTCCGATGGTATCGCTTTCGGCTTACATGAGAAAACGCGCTAAGAAACTTAGACGCGCAGAAGAGCGACTACGCGCTTTTTATGATGCTTTCGACACAAGCGAACTTGAGTCGAGGCGAATGAGGCATGAGGCTTCGCGCGCGCCACCAGGCTTCGAGGGGGCCGTGTTTATTAAGTTGGAACCCGAAGACGCCGTGCCTTCGCCAGACGAAAGGCGATACAGCATTTTCCTTGGCCGCGGAAATAATTCGCGGCCCTGAATTACATTGTACAAACTTCACTTGGTCCAGTTTAATGGAAGGCGTCACCGAGGGTTCTGTCTTTCGGTGTTAGTAGTTGATTGTGGATACGCTTTCTCGCTCGCTTGTTACTTGGATAATTGTATGATTTGGTGCCTCGCGCGGATTGCTGATTTTCGCTTTGTCTTTGGCTCAATAGATGAGGCGGGAATCTTGCGCCGAATGATTTAGTCGTTGTTATCCTACATGTTCGCGCGATAGTGCTTTGATTACGGGCCCTTTTGGTCGATAGATTGGAGCGATGGAGCGATGGAGCGATGCAAGCCCTCGGCCAATAGCAAAAACTCGCCCGCCCCCACTCACTTAGGCGAGGAGCGATGGTATTCGCGCGAGGGAGCTTTCGGTGCGAGCCCCTCGGCCGATAGCAAAGACGCGCCCGCCCCCACTCACTTAGGCGAGGGACGATAGCATTCGCGCGAGGGAGCTTTCGGTGCGAGCCCCTCGGCCGATAGCAAAGACGCGCCCGCCCCCACTCACTTAGGCGAGGGGCGTTAGTATTCGCGCAAGGGATCTTTCGGTGCGAGCCCTTCGGCCGATAGCAAAGACGCGCCCGCCCCTACTCACTTAGGCGAGGGGCGATAGCATTCGCGCGAGGGAGCTTTCGATGCAAGCCCCTCGGCCGATAGCAAAGACGCGCCCGCCCCCACTCACTTAGGCGAGGAGCGATGGCATTCGTGCGAGGGAGCTTTCGGTGCGAGCCCCTCGGCTGATAGCAAAGACGCGCCCGCCCCCACTCACTTAGGCGAGGGGCGTTAGCATTCGCGCGAGGGAGCTTTCGATGCGAGCCCCTCGGCCGATAGCAAAGACGCGCCTGCCCCCACTCACTTAGGCAAGGAGCGATGGCATTCGCGCGAGGGAGCTTTCGGTGCGAGCCCCTCGGCCGATAGCAAAGACGCGCCCGCCCCCACTCACTTAGGCGAGGGGCGTTAGTATTCGCGCAAGGGATCTTTCGGTGCGAGCCCCTCGGCCGATAGCAAAGACACGCCCGCCCCCACTCACTTAGGCGAGGGGCGATAGCATTCGCGCGAGGGAGCTTTCGATGCGAGCCCCTCGGCCGATAGCAAAGACGCGCCCGCCCCCACTCACTTAGGCGAGGAGCGTTAGCATTCGCGCGAGGGAGCTTTCGATGCGAGCCCCTCGGCCGATAGCAAAGACGCGTCCGCCCCCACTCACTTAGGCGAGGGACGATGGCATTCGCGCGACTTCGCTCAATAATTCAGTTGACGAAAATGTCTTTATGAACACAACATGGGGAGGCGTACAATTGACTATGATTATGATATTGCTCCTGTTGTCATCTAGCAGTATGCTTGCTTTCTTTCGTCTCCTAGCCGCAGCTTAGGATGGATGTGTTACTTGATAGGGCCTTCGCCTAAACTTACTGGATTGGTGACGGTAGCTAGACGCGACGCCGGTGACACAATCGTCAAAGCGAAACCCCGGTTCCTGGTGCCTCCTATTCGCATTTTGCTTTTGAGCCAACTTTTTGGGACTGATATTTGAATAGAATCGGTAACTTTGGATGCCTGGGAGGCTTACAACTTGGCGTTTATTTATATCGCCCTGCCCCTGGTATGAGAGTACTGCGTTTAATCCCTTGGCTGTACTTCTGAACGCTTGGTAGGTGAAAAGTTAGCATGGCGTTTATGCTTTTGCAACTACTGGTGCCTGCCATGTGTCTTTGCTGACGTTGTGGACCCCATTGTGTTTTCTTGGCTTGGCTTTTACCGTCCTCCCGTATTGTTGGAGGGACGGTTTGCTTTGCCCGCAGGCTTTCGTTCCGCCCTCTCGTTTTATTGGAGGGTCGGTTTGCTTTATAGCCCGAAGGCTTTCGTTCCGCCCTCTTGTTTTGTCGGAGGGTCGGTTTTTTAATAGCCCGCAGGCTTTCGTTCCGCCCTCTCGTTTTGTCGGAGGGTCGGTTTTTCATAGCCCGCAGGCTTTCGTTCCGCCCTCTCGTTTTGTCGGAGGGTCGGTTTTTTCATAGCCCGCAGGCTTTCGTTCCGCCCTCTCGTTTTGTCGGAGGGTCAGTTTTCACTTAGCCCGCAGGCTTTCGAGATTGTCGCTGGATGTGAGGGGTCTCTTTTGCCCAACCTCCGCGACATTCTCTTTTCAACACATTTTAATGACGAATGTCTCAACCTTATGTTTGGTTGACTTCGTCTTTTACCGAGCCACGCGATGTTTTGGGGGAATTATGTTTGCTTTCGTGATGTAGCGGTTACATTCGGCTGCCTCGTTAAAAAACCTCGCACCCCGATGAAGGGCTTCCCCGGCGAGGAAAAAGAGTGCAGCCGACCTTTGATTACAAGAATGGTGAAGGATGGAAGGGAAATTTACATCGAAGTTCAAAAAGATGAATTACGGGTAAAAATGGCGCAGATTGCTCGCATTCCATGTGTGGGCTGATTCTTCGCCCTTGTCATCCAACAACCGGAATACACCGGGTGCTGCCATACTTGCCACGATGAAGGGGCCCTGCCATTGCGATTGTAGCTTACCTTGCTTGTCTGGTTGCCGAATGGTGACCATGTCTCCAGGCTTGATATCCTTTCGGACTATCGTCTTGTCCCTGTGATGCTTTGTTTTGGCATGGTACTTTTCGAGATTATCTGCGGCCTTCAGTTTTCCTTCTTCAATAGTGTCGAGTTCGAGGTGTCTTTGTTCTTGGGTTGTTGGGGCCAACTCGGTTCAGAAAGAGCCCAGCTTTACCTCTTCCGGTGTGACTGCTTCCTCGCCGTAAAGTAACCTAAACGAGGTGAAGCCGGTAGCTCTGGACCGTGAGATGTTGTGTCCCCACACAGCTGTTGTTAAGTTGTTGGCCCACTTGCATTTCGGCGAGTCGTATAAGGATTTCGAAATTGCCGAGAAGATTAGGCCATTCGCTCTCTCGACGGCCCCGTTTGCCTGTGGGTAATTTACTGAGGCGAAGTTAAGCTTTATGCTGAGCTCATCACAGAAACTCCTGAATTCGGCGCAGTCGAATTGCTTCCCATTGTCGCAGGTGATGAATGACGGAACACCGAAGCGATAGATTACCCTCTGCCAGACGAATTTGGTTGAGGTGGAAGTTATGCTAGCAAGAGCCTTCGCTTCCACCCACTTGGTGAAATACTCGAGAGCAACTGCTGCGAAACGCAGGTTGTCCGGAGCTGCCGGTAGCGGGCCGACTATGTCGATGCCCCATCTCTGCAAGGGCAAGGTAGGTACTATCGACGTGGTTTCATTTGCTGGGGCTTTCTGATTTTTGGCGAACATCTGGCAACCTTTGCAACATTTTACCAGCTCTCTGGCGTCTAATGCGGCAGAAGGCCAATAAAATCCTTGCCTCATTGCTCTATGCGCTATTTCGTGAGGCCCTCTGTGCGCTCCGCACATTCCGGCGTGCATTTCTTCGAGTAGTTGAATGCCTTCGCGCTTGCTTATGCATTTCAGGAGAGGAGCTGTTATCCCATTTTTGAACAACTGCTCTCCGATGATTGAGTAACCTTTCGCTCTGCTGGCCATCCTTTCGGCATCCCTTCTAGACTCTGGCTCGTATGTCCCGGATAGATAGGCGAATATCTGCGACCTCCAGTCATCACTGGCGATAGCATGTACCGAACTTGGATGTTCTTCCTCCTCTTTCACTGCTTTGGCCGAAAGCACTTCATAGAAGACGTCTGGTGGAAGTGGTAGATTTTGTGCTGCGGCTTTGGCCAGTTCATCTGCCTCTGTGTTTTCGGCCCTTGGAATGTGACGTAAGGTGAAACCGGCGAAATACTTCTCCATTCTTCTGATTGCTGCCAAATACTTGGCTAGCTCTGGTTCTCTTGCTGTGAAATTCTTTTCGGCGTGACCAACAACGACTTGGGAGTCCGACTTGACTATGCATCTTCTCGCTCCGATTGCTCGGAGCTTTCGTAAACCCAACAATACGGCTTCATATTCAGCGGTGTTGTTTGTCGTGAGGAATTGCAGCCTTGCGGCAAATCTGACCTTCGGTCCTCTTGGTGGTGTAAGGATCGCCGAGATTCTGGCTCTAGCCATTCCCCATGCGCCGTCATAGTTCACTGTCCACACGGACTCCTCGAATTCAAGTGTTGTGTCGAAAGCGGCGGGAGTCCAATCTGCTATGAAATCCGCCAATGCCTGCGACTTGATTGCGGATCGGTGTTGGAAGTCGATCACATATTCGTTTAGCTCCGCCGCCCACTTGCCAATTCGGTCGATAGCTTCGTTGTTGCGGAACAGGGCTTCCAATGGCTGAGCCGAAAGAACTATGATGTGGTGAGACTGAAAGTAGTGCTTTAGCTTTCTAGAAGCCATCACTACTGTGTAAGCTATCTTCTCCAGCTCTGAGTAATTCAGTTTTGCACCTGAAAGGGCCTCGGAGACGAAGTAGATTGGGAACTACGTCATCTTGTTTGCATGCTCCTTCTCTTCCACCAGTACTGCGCTTACGGTGGTGTGCGATGCTGCGAGATACAACAAGAGTGTCGCTTCCGGCGACGACTTGGATAGCGTCGTCAGTTTTGTCAAATACTCCTTTAGTTATTGAAAAGCCTGCCGCTGCTCGTCCCCCCAATCGAAAGGGTCGGAGCTACGCAGAGTTCGGAAGAAAGGCAGCCCTTTTTCAGCGGACCTTGTGATGAATCTGTTCAAAGAAGCCAGCCTTCCTGTCAACTTTTGCACTTGCTTTCGGTTTGAGGGCGGTTGCATGTTGATGATTGCCGCTATCTTGTCGGGATTAGCTTCAATTCCTCTTGCCGATACCAGGCAACCGAGGAGCTTGCCTTTCTTGATGCCGAAAATGCACTTGTCAGGATTGAGCTTCAAACCACTCTTTCAGAGATTGCCGAAAGTCTCGAGCAAGTCTGCCTGATGATCTTCCTATCTATCGCTCTTGACCACTATATCATCAACGTAAGCCAACAAGTTTTTCTTTTGCTTCTGGCTTTCGAACACCTTGTCAGTCATCCGCGAGAATGTTGGGCCTGCATTCCGCAGCCCTTCCGGCATTTGTCGGTAGCAGTATGTACCCGTAGGGGTGATGAAACTGGTTTTCTCCTCATCGTCGAGATGAAGCCAAATCTGGTGATAGCCTGAAAAACAATCTAGCAAGCTCATTATCTCGCAACCAGATGCAATGTCGACAAGCTTGTCGATACGAGGCAAAGGATACGGATCCTTCGGGTAGCATTTGTTGAGGTCGGTGAAATCGACGCACATTCACCATTTTCCATTCTTCTTTTTCACCAAGACAACATTCGCCAGCCATTCGGGGTACTGGACTGGTCGGATTACTCCCGCATCGAGTAATCTTTCCACTTCGGCTTTCGCTGCGTCTGCCCTTTCGTTTGACATCTTTCTCAGTTTTTGCTTTCTGGGCTTAGCGCCGCTTGCGATGTTCAACCTGTGCTGGGCGAGATCTCTGCTAACGCCTTGCAAGTCACTTGCTGACCAAGCGAAAATGTCATCGTTGTTCGCAAGGAAGGAGGCCAAAGCATTCCTTTCTTCTTCCGGCATGCTTGACCCAATGTGCACGGCTCTTTCGGGCCTGGAGGCCGTGAGCGGAATTCTTACCGTTTCTTCGGCTGCCCCAACCTTGCATTCCGACGGGCTGACGATAGCATGCTCTTCGGTGGCTGTTTGCATTTCATCTTTATTGGCCACCTCATTGATAAGGTTGTAGCCTGGGGTTGGTTTTCCCTCAATTCTTCTAGAAGCTTGCTGATCTCCATGTATAGCGATAGTGCCGAAAGGGGATGGCATCTTCATGCACAGGTAACTTTTCTTGATGACAACGTTAAACTTGTTGGTGAAACCTCTGCCGAAAATGGCAGTATACAGATAGTCCATGTTTACTATGTCGAATGTCAGTGTTTCGGTGCGGACTCTTTCCCCTTCGGCGAAGGATACAGGGATTTGCTTTTTGCCGATAGCATCGATCTTTCTTCCTCCGAACCCGTACAGTGAATTGCCAGCGGGGTCCAAACTGCGCCTATCGAATCCCATCGCCTCGAAAGCTTTGACGAACAGGATGTCTGCTGAGCTTCCGGTGTCAATCAGAATGTTATGCAAGGTGAAACCGGCCACATTGGTCGTGACGACGAAAGCGTCACAATGCGGGTAGTCGCGGACTTTGAAATCGGATTCATCAAAGCATATCGGCGCTAGCGACCAAGCTGGCCTGTTCAGTGGGAGTCTTGGTGATACCGTCTGGACTCTTCGGTGATAGTCCCTTCTTGCTCTCTTACTTTCGTGCTCGAGGTTAGATCCGCCCGTGATGGCAAAAATGTGGCCTCTTGACGGGAGGATGTTGTTTACTGCGTTGGTTTCGTTTTCCATTTCCTGCCCCTGCTGATAGCCTGGCTGTGCTTGCTGCCCCTGAGGTTGGGTTTGAGCCGGAAGCATTGGTGGCGGCGTTGGCTGACGCTGATAGTGCATAGGTGACGAAACTGCCACCGACTGCGGCGCAAAGACCGGAAGCTGGTAGCCCTGATACGCCGGATTGTACCAATGTAAATTTTGGGGATGCATGTACTGCGGAGGATGCATGGGTGCGCCTGCGTAATTGCTGCATGCTGCCGCCAATGCTATCGGGTCTCGCGAATTGTGGAAAACATGCTTTGAGCTTTCGGCAGAGGCTGAAACTTGATCCTTATCTTTCAGCTCTTTCGCCATCTTGTTGTATTTGCAGTCCCGAGTGGTGTGACCGAAATTGCCGTCACAAATGACGCAATATGGTGGCCTTGGTCCTCTTCCGCGGCCTCTACCGTCTCGTCCGCCGCGTCCTGTCCTTCCACCGCGCCCTCCGCAGAACGGTTGATCAAACCCTCTTTGGGGCTGAGAGTCAGCCATGTCAGGCCTCTCCGTGCCTGTCGCTGGTTGTGCTGGTTCTTCCTGCAAATTGTTGATTGAACGAAAAGGCCTGACAATCCTTTGATTCGGCACGGGCGGTGGCCGACTTGCTTTCGTCGCTTGCCTCTGCGTCAGGCGAGCGGCCTTGCGTCGCTGAAAGTCATCATCCGACCTCGCGTACGCATTCATTACGTCGAACAATTCCTTGACATCTTTCGGCGGCTCCCTGGACAAATGAGCGGCGCACTGCCCAGTCCCCAAGCCTTCGATGGCTGCTGCTATCACCGCGGCTTCCGGCACATTCAGAGCTTGAGCTTTCAGCTGGATGAAACGTTTGAGGTACTCCGAAAGTGGCTCGTCGTCATGCTGGGTGCAATTCATGAGATCCCGCGTGGTCTTGACATCCGGTCGGAATCCTTGGAAAGTGGCCAGCAGTTCAGCCTTCAGATGTGCCCACGAATAGATAGACAATGGCTTGAGGGTAGTGTACCAATCGTGGGCCACGTCTTCGACTGCCAGGATGAGAGATTTTGCCAAAGCCTGATTGTCTCCGCCTGCCGAAAAAACAGCTGTCTCGTAGCTTGCCAAGAACTTGTGTGGGTTCGCTTTACCGTCGAAAGTGGGAATGCGGGGCTTGTAATTGAGTGGCCACGGATGAGCTTGCAACTCCCTCGAGAGTGGAGATGTTTCGTCGATGGCGTTGCCGAAAGCTGGCGGTTGCTCTCGCCTTGGTATGAATACGTTTTCTTGTGCTATCGGATTTGGGTCCGCCCTGGCCCTTTGCAGCTCCTGAATTTCCTTCTCGAGTTGCCTCCTCTGCACCTCAGCTCGCCGAATGGCGTTGCGAGTCTCGTCTTCTCTTGCTTTCGCCGCCAACTGCTGCTGCAGCTGGTCTCTTTGCAACAACAGCCTTTTGATTTCCCCTTGCTGCTGAGCCAGCGTCTTGATCGCTTGGGCGTGTCTTGTGATTTCGTCATCGTCTTCATCCTCATTATCGAACTCGTCCTCGACGTGCCCATCCGGCGTGCCGTCTCTGCACGAAATACGCTGATCCTGAGGTTGCACGCCCTGGCTCGTCGATGCTCCCGGCGGCGGCTGCGCTTCTATCGACAGAGCGCCGCCGAAAGGTGGTGGCTCTGCGGCTGCGTTTGGTGGAGCCTGGCTAGCTGGGACTGAAACCGCGACGGTGCTGAAAGCATTCTTTCTCGCGGCGATCATCTCCAGATTGTCGACCGTCTTCGGCGCTTTCCTTGGCCGCATGGTAAGCTCGGGCGACAACCACGGTGGGCGCCAATGTTGTTTCGGGTCCAAGACCTCGAAACAGCGGGTTGTCGCACGAACGAATGCACAGAGCGGAAGCGGAAGTAAACGGAAGAGAGTGGGAAGTTGGGTGAAGTGAACAGTGCTTCTCCCCCCCTCCCTTGGGAGGTTGAGAGCTTTTTATATTAATCCAGATCAGTTTGAAAGTACAAGAATGTCCTTCCAACCACTCTGTTACATTACAATGATGCCCTACTCAACTACTTCATGGTGGGCCTGCTCCCTTTGACCCAGGCTTCTGGCGGCCTGCGAAAACCTATGAAAAACCAAAGTCATGAATGACGAAAACTTCTGCCGGAAACGTCGGGCTCCTTTCGCGCGAATGCTTCCTTTCGCACGAAAGCTCCGTCGTACGCCCGGCCGCGAGCCAAAAGGTGCGCTACCGCGCGAGATCACCCTTTCGCGCGAAGGCGTCGCCTTCCCTTGATCCGCGGGCCGAAAGGCGCGCTAGCGCGCAAATGTTGCGCCTCCGCCCGAGGGCGGCGCCTTGACTTGGCCAGCGAGCCAAAGGGCGCGCCACCGCGCGAGCGTCGCGCTACCGTGCGAATGTTGCCTTCCGCTCAGAGACCGTCGTCGCTCGGTGTTGCGGGTCGGAAGCGCTTGCTTTCGTGCGAATGGTACCTTCCGCACGAAAGCACCGTCATCTTTTGGTAAAATGCGGGTCGGAGGCGCCTGCGGTCTGGGTGCCGCCCCAACAGGCGAGTTGACGTTTTTCCTCGGGTTGCAAATCAAGCAATCCCGGGAAGGGACGTTCGTGCACCAGGGCAAGTACACCCGGGACATTCTGAAGAAATTCGACATGGGTGAGGCCAAGCCTGTTCCAACACCCATGGCGACCATGACGGCCCTGGATGCGGACAAGGAGGGAGAAGCAGTGGACCAGAAGGAGTACCGGAGTATGATTGGGTCACTGTTATACCTGACGGCGACACGCCCGGACATTCAGTTCGCGGTGTGTCTTTGCGTGCGATTTCAGTCTTCATCGCGCACTTCTCACTGTCAGGCAGTCAAGCGCATTATGAGGTACTTATGCTTCACTCCTGAGTTTGGGATTTGGTATTCTGCTTCCTCCACCCTTTCCCTTTGTGGTTATTCCGATCCCGATTTTGCTGGTTGTCGCATTGAGGGCAAGTCCACTTCTGGGACTTGCCAGTTTATTGGTTCATCTCTTGTTTCATGGTCTTCTTGCAAGCAGTCTAGTGTCGCCCAGTCTACCACGGAGGCTGAGTATGTTGCTGCGGCTAGCTGTTGTTCCCAGTTACTCTGGATGATGGCCACTTTGCGTGATTTTGGTCTGAGCTTTTCTCGCGTTCCTTTGCTTTGTGACAGCACGAGTGCTATTAGCGTTGCTAAGAACCCCGTGCTTCACTCGAAGACCAAACACATTGATGTGCGCTTTCATTTTCTGCGAGACCACTATGAGAAGGGTGATATCGACCTTCGCCATGTCGATACTCATCATCAGTTGGCTGATATTTTCACCAAGCCTTTGGACCAATCAACCTTTAATCGGTTGAGAGGTGAGCTTGGTGTGTGTTTCCCCTTTTAGATGGGGGAAACATTTTGGTTCTTGCACGATAGACTGACTCTTTTTCGTTTGTCTTTGTTTTTCTTTTGCATTTTCAGCATACGCTATTACATTCTGAGCTTCATGTATATACTCTTTAGAGTGTGATTAGGCTCTGTTTAGTATGCTCCGGTGCTTATGTTGATGCTATGTAGCTTATGCTCTTTCTGATCACTGATACATGTTGGGAGCTGAGCTATTTTTTGAATGGTAAACCTGATTTATGAACATAAAACTTGAAAATGTTCACCATTGAGATATGCAACTAGCATGTGTAGGATGTGTTGAGTTCACTCGTGCTTTTCATATATGCTAGGTTGCTATGTCTCTAGTTCTGAATCTGTCACTTGCTTGGTATGTTCATATTCTGTTTAAAATCTGAACCAAGTTTTAAGTGAATTGAAAAGATCGAGATGGGATTGCTTGTCAACACATCACAGTTTCGAGACTGTTTCTCATTGCACTTTGAGTTAAACTTGAGCTGTGTAGTGTATGACCGAAACTATTGCTTTAAGCTTCTGATTGCTTCTGCATAGGCTTCGCACAGTTGAAAAGTTAGGCAATGACAAGCTTTCAACCTCTTGCAGTCACATGCTGAATTCTGAACTTGTGTTATTTCACCGCTGCAACTCTGATTAAAATTTGAAAACACAAGTCCATGTTTCATTCTGCAGCATGATGATTGAACTTTGCTAGGGGTAGTTCACCTTGTATACATGTTTAGCACTTGTTCGAATTCCTGTCTATACATGTGTTCTGTGCTCTTTTGATGGTGAATACTTTTGGCTAAAAACTGCTCACTTTGCTCATATGTTCATATTTCATATTTGGTGATTAGTTTGAGCCTTTGCTAGTTAGTATGTTTTCTGGTGAGTCGTTGGAGCTATACTGTTTAGAGCATCTTTGCATTTTCTTGATTATATTCCTGAAGCTGCTAACTTGCATTATGACTCATATGCATTTTGGAAGGGGGAGAATTTCTCTTGATTGGCACTTTTGATGGTGCATTTTCTAAGGGGGAGAAAATTGCTTTCGATTCCTTTTGCTTGTTGGTGCATTTTCAACTAAGGGGGAGAATTAGGACAAATCATACCTCCCATGTTCATAGGAGAGAGGAATTGGTTGTGTGCACCATGCAAGGGGGAGCTTGCTCATGTTGAGTTGTTGAAATTTCCAATTGGTTTGGAGCGTTTTTGCTAGTTGTGTTGAGCCTTTGCCTCTTTCTTGAGGGACTAGCATTCGCCTTTTGGATTTTCAATTGGTGTCGAGCTTTCTTGCTAGTTGTGTTGAGCCTCTGCGCCTCTATCTTGAGGGACTAGCATTTTGCTTCGATTTTTGGTTTTCAATTGGTATCGAACCTTTTTCTTGCTAGCGGTGTTGAGCCTGTTCTTCCTCTTCTTGAGGGCTAGTTTTACTTTGCTTGGTTGCGACGAGTCGTTGCCCATGTCTTTGGGGACCAAGTTGTCTTGCTCTTTCCACTTGACCTTCTTCGGCTTTGCTATGCTTTTGGGTCATTTGGTCGAGTTCTCTCTTCTCCTTCTTCCTCCTTCTATTTCTATTATGATTTGTGTCGGTAGTTGACAATGCACTCATCAAGGAGGAGATTGCGGATACATGGGTGTATGCCGAGTCTCTGAGTGATGAGTGATTGTCAACTGGGATGATGCGCATGTTCTTTGGCTTGTGTTGTGCAGGTGTCGAGCACGGATGCAGTGATCAGAGGCCAGGTGAAGGTCAAGTAGAGACGTGCCGTGCCGATGGACCGAGAGTGGCGAAGGGCGGACGTGAGGCTTGGACTGAGGGACCGGTGGCCCAAGGATCAGCTGTGGTGGCTGACAGCCTGGGACAGCGACGAGCGAACACTTGTGGTCATGTGTTGCCTGAGTCGTGGACTTGGGGACACGTGTCGATGGACGGGGTGCACGGGCGGTGCATCCCCTCTACAGCTTCGGTTTGGTGGTAGAGCTAGAGAAAAACCATCGGGTGGACGGTTTCCAGGTTTGGGCCTCAAAATCTGGGCGCAGATGGTTTCCGAGTTTGGCCACAAAACTCGGGCTGAGGACGGTTTCCAGGTTTGGGCCTCAAAACCTGGGTGCTGCGGGTTTGCTGAGTTTGGGCCACAAAACTCAGGCTACGGTGGGCTGGTTTACCGGTTTGGGCCTCAAAACCGGGGGTGGGCTGTGAAGGCTGGTTTCCCGGTTTGGGCCACAAAACCGGGGGTGCGACGTCCGGGAAAGGACGGCAGAGCGGTGGCGGCACGTGGCGGCAATCGGGAGGTTGCATCGAGGCAACGCTACGAGTTGTGCGGGCGTGGCCGTCGGATCCACCTACCATCGAGTTGGTCCAGAATAACCTTAGGGTTTAGCTGGTTCGCTCTGTAAGTAGTTAGGGGTAGAGTGGGAATTAGGAATAGTTAGAATTAGGATAAGTAGGGGGAGACACCCATCTCCCCATCCATCTCAGTCATTTGCTCTTTGCTTCTAGGGTTTCCTGCTCTCCCAATCCTCTGCTGTAGCTAGCTGAGATCTGCAGAGAACCATACCTCTGTGTACTGGAGATTTTGAGGAAGTGAGACCGTAACCTCACTGTTGTAGCGTGTGGTAGCCACACGGTTGCAGATCGATGACTTGATTCGCGTTTTGTTCGTGTTCTTCGCGTTCTTCATTTCTCTGTGATTTTCTCGTCACTCGATCTCTCTCCCTACCGCGTCTTTGCGAAATCCATTTGAATCAACTTGTTCGTTTTTGAAAGGAGATCATTTCCACCGAAGGAATTCATCTAACTCCTCACGAACAAGTAGATCAGGTTGATTTCGTTTTCGTGGCGCTTTTTCGTTCTTGATCTTCCCCTTTCGATTTCCCGGTGATTGAATCGTTTCGAGCGGATGATTTCTTGGGGATAGTCTCCTAACTACCCCGTGATCATCTTCTCCAAGTTTGGGAACGTGGGATTTTGATTTGGATCGAATTTGGAGAGATTTGGAGAGGAGGCGACTGAAATCGCCCTCTCTGCTCGTTGGCGGACAGTCCGCGGTTTTGACCGGCAGACAGTCCGCGCATCGGGACTCAGCCGAGCAGTGGCTGTGTGTCTCGGTGAACAGTGTCAAAGTTTGACCAGCGGACAGTCTGTCGTTGGTTTTCGCGGACAGTCTGGGAACTGTCCAGGGGACTTCAGCAGGAGTGCGGTTTTGCTCTTTTGGCCGGCGGACAGTCCGCGACCTGAGCCCGGACAGTCCGCCACTGGGCAGACAGTCCGCGACCGTACCGGCGGACAGTCCGGGATCCTGCTGTAGCCTCCGGTTTAGTGCGTTTGCTCTCCCAGCTTGTTCGCTTGGTTTCCGGATTTCTCGTTTGGCCTTGTAGTTGACCAAGGAACCTCTCTAGGTATCTTTGCTACTTGTTAGCATCGGTATTTGGGGATTTCTCGACGTAGCCGTCTATCTACGTCCGGGACTTGGTTTTTGAGGGTCAAACTTGATCCGGTGCTTTTGCGGTTTGGCTTGCTATCGCTTTGTGGTGCCTCGCTGTGATCCTAGGGATCATCCACCCTCTTCCAAGGGTCGTGGGCATCATGTTCTCGGTCGTAGCTTTTGGGGGTTGATTTTGGGACAATCGGCCAAAGTTTTGAAAGAAATATTTGAGCTCCCATTCACCCCCCCCCCCCCTCTGGTCGCCTTGCTAGTGCATTCTCGGTCCTTCAGCGTCCTCCTCCGCGGCGACGGTTCATGCGGTTGTTGTGGAACCGCGATAACCGGTTGGCGAGCAAAGCTAGCTCGTCATCCCCCAAAGACTCCAGCTGCTCCTATGTGACAAAAAAGAGTGAAGAGAGTGCAAATCCTCCAGAGGTGTTAGCAGAAGAGCCAGAAAGCAAAGCCATTGACGGGCTAGAAGGATTTTCATAAGAAGCCCTCGCCATGGCATCGATCTCACCGGACTTGAGCTTACTGAAGAGCTCATCGCACGTGAGGGTCTCATAGTTAGGCGATTCAATGATCGCCTGAACCTTGGAATCCCACACCGACCGATCAAGAGTATGGAGTAGCTTGAGAGCTCTCTCATGATCGTCGAAAGGCAACAGCTCCTTGTTAGCCCTCATCCTGTTGACAATCACCTGAAAGAGAGCGAATAAACTTTATATGCTCTCGCCCGGCATATGTCGAAAGTTCTCATACTCTCGCTTGAACGACTCGTAGAGACGGGTTTTGACTTGAGAGGTTCCCTCATGGAAACGCATGAGGGTAGCCCAAATCTCCCAAGCCGTAGCGAGGTGAGAAACGCGATCAAACTCGGACATGCTCAAACAAGAGAAAAGAGCATTACGGGCTCGGCAATTGGCATCATGCTCATCGATCTGAAGTTAAGAGACACGAGCAGCCAAGACCACGTAATCGGCAGAGTTGCAAATATCCCAGATGGAAGCACCCAAACTCTGCAGATAGGCCGACATGCGTATCTTCCAAAACACATAGTTCATCCCATCGAAAAACAGTGGTTTGCCCACGACGCGATCCATGTCGCCTTCTGTGGATCTGGAACCGGCTAAGGTGGAAGATTCTTAACCTGCTCTGATACCAATTGAAGGACCGAAAGTGCAACCAGAAAGCGACCAGAGGGGGGGTGAATGTGAGCTTCAAATTTCTTTTCAGAAACTTGTCACCACTGTCCCGAGAATTAACCCCAAAAGCAAAGCCGATAAGCGTGATGTCCACGACCCAACAGAATGGGTGGATGTTCCCTAGGAACACAGTGGGACACCACAAAAACTTCCCAACCTAAGTTCACGCAAGTCAACAAAGTGACAGGATGGACTTTGGGTAACCTCAACCTCCCCCGAGCAACGCGAAGGAGATTTAGGCTATTTTGTAAAGTGAGAGGCCCGATTTCAGTAGAGCCCGGAGTCTAGAATCCAACGCAAAAAGCGGATCGCAAATCGGAAACCAGACGAATGAACTGCGGATGAAAACGTGCAGATCAGTACTGACCGGACTCAGCCTGCGTCCGATCAGAGATGATTGGACGCGTTCGGTCAGTTTGAAGATGATTTTGGACCTTTCTGTGTTGGACCGGACGCACAGGGGTGGAGCGTCCGGTCACAACTTCACCAGCGTCCGATCGATCAAAAGCTAATGAACAGTAGCAACTACGCGTCCGGTCAGGGAGGAGCAGTGAGTCCGGTCAGGTTCACACAGAAAGTTGTTGCTCAACCTTCAACGACCGGACGCACGGGTCAGGGTCCGGTCGGTACGAAGGTGAGTCTGGTCATCCCGATTTTACACAGTTCGTCCACCGATTCTACTCAATCTCACCCAAAACGAATCCTCTAGGGATCAAACTTGGTGAGAGGAGTCACAAGAAGGATAGTGAGCTATCTCTAAGAGATCATGGCTCGAACCTATCTCCAAAATGATGAATCGAAGAGATTTGGGGAAAGGGAGAAAAACTTGACCCAAAACGAAATTCAACCGATCTACTAGCTCATGAGGTTAGAAGAGAATTCCTTCGGTGGAAAGAAGTGCCTCACGATCTAGAACATCTTGGTTCAAACAGATTTGCAAACAACGCACTAAGTAGAGAGATCGATCAACGAGAAAATCGTGGAGAAAAAGCAAAACGCGAAGAACAATTCCAAAACGCGAATCACAGCCACGAATTGCAACCGTGTGGCTACCACACGCTACAACAGTGAGATTACGGTCTCACTTCCTCAAAAACTCACGGACACAGAGGTATTGTTCTCTTCTCTGTGGATCTCAGTTTGCTACAGCAGGGGAGTGGGAGAGCAGAAAAACCTAGAAGGCAAAGAGCAAATGGCAGAGATAGAATTGGAGGAGGGTGTCTCCCTCTACTTATCCTAATTCTAATTCCTACTCTACCCCTCTCTAATTACAGAGCAAACCAGCTAAACCCTAGGGTTATTCTGGACCAACTCGAAGATGTTGGTGATCCGACGGCCACGCCCGCACAACTGGTAGTGTTGCCTCGACGCAACCTCACCGATTGCCATCACGTGCCGCCACCGCTCCGCTTGTCCTTTTCCGGACTTCGCCCCCGGTTTTGTGGCCCAAACGGGAAAGCAGCCTTCACGACCAACCCCCGGTTTTGAGGCCCAAACTGGGAAACCACTCGTCCATCGCCTGAGTTTTGTGGCCCAAACTCAGAAACCCGCAGCACCCAGGTTCTGAGGCCCAAACCTGGAAACCGTTCTCAGCCCGAGTTTTGTGGCCCAAACTCGGAAACCATCAGCGCCCAGGTTTTGAGGCCCAAACCTGGAAACCGTCCACCCGGTGGTTTTTCTGTGGCTCAACCACCAAACCAAGCCGTCGAGGGGATGCACCGCCCGTGCACCCCGTCCACCGAGACGTGTCCCCAGGTCCTCGACCCAAGCAACACCGTGCCTGCAAGTCTTCGCTCGTCGCTGTCCCAGGATGTCAGCCACCACAACTGATCTTCGAGCCACTGGTCCCTCAGTCCAAGCCTCACGTCCGCCCTTCGCCACTCTCGGTCCATCGGCACGACACGTCTCTACTTGACCTTCACCTTGCCTCTGATCACTGTATCCGTGCTCGACACCTGCACAACATAAGCCAAAGAACATGCGCATTATCCTAGTTGACAATCACTCATCACTCAGAGACTCGGCATACACCCATGTATCTGCATAATAAGACAAAAGCGAATGGCTATGGAAGAAAGAAAAAGACTCAAATCACATAGCCATATCAAAACAACAATCATCAACCATGACATGAGCAGAAATAAATAGGATGAACCATACATGAATAAAACATTAAGCACAAATGTTTTACATCCTCATCACATCACAAATAAATAAGTAGCATAACCACACTTAGTTCTCATAGTCTAACTCTCTCTCAAGGACTAACTATTACATCATGCTAAAATCCTAACACTCCCCCTTTGACATCAAATGCCAAAAAGGGTAGGCCACGATAAGCAAAGCATCTAATAGTAGCCACCTGACGAACCACCATAGCCACCAAAGATAGAGGAGTAGGCACTCGCACCAACATCACCACATGGGAACGACGACGAAGGAGTGGTAGAGGGATCCGACGGAGGAGAAGGGGCATGGAAGCCACCACTCCCAGCTGGATCAGCGTCGGGGGCAGCAAAGCCCATGTAGGAGCCACCACCACCACCCTGGTACGAGGTGGATCCACCACCATGTGATGGACCCTCACCGTAGTCGGGGTAGAAAGGCGGAGGCTGGTACAAGGGCAGGTGCTGAAGGGGCTGATACATGTCGGAGGAGAAGATCCCGGCCTCATCACCACCCTGCTGCTGCTGCTGCTGGCCACCGTCGTCATCGTCATCATCATCATCACCACGCCTGGGCTGAGCATCATACTCGGCGAAGGGGTCTGGGAAGGGTCAGAGCGGAGATCGCGGAGGAAGACCAAGGTGCTCACGCACCTCCCGCTGGTGCTGCTCATCGCGCTCAGCCTTGTAGCAACACCATGAAAAGAACTTGTTGAGCGCATAGCGAACAGCCCCACCACCCCCACTCCTCCGCCTCTCAGGTCACGGATAAGAAGAGGCAGCAGGGGGCACCTCCTCATGGGCCTGCTCCGGGCCATGAGCCTCACCAGGAGTTGCTGCTGCTGCAGGAACATCACCACCTTCATCAGCCTTGGCCTTGCCCGTCGAGGAGAACTGACGAACACTATACTCCTTCACGCTCCTGTCATACTCAAAGGTGGCTCCAACAACATGCTCAATGATATGCATTAAGTATGGAGCAAAAGGCAGGTCCTTGTGTGGGTCATTATAAACATCAGAAATCTTCTGCCATAAGAAGTGGGAGATGTTGAATCGCCCATCTGGCAAAGCAAACCTGACAAGAACCTTAGGAGCATCATTCCTTAGATTGGTGTTGTCTCCAACCTTGGGGTCCAGGGTAAGGCGCATTAGGTTGTTTAGCACAAAGTAGGCAGGCTTCAGCCCATTGACCTGAAAGTTCGGTACCGTGCCATGAATATAAATCCCAGAACTCTGGAGATCCTCAGGATACATTCCCCCACCATACATCTCAGACAGCCAGGGAGCATTCCTGTCTTCACTGTTGAACCCCAACAGCCTGGCAAAAGTGATAAAGTTACACCTGTAGTGGACCCCCTGGGTCATCCAATGCAGCACTTGCGCAGGCTGGTCAATGAACAGAGTGGCCCAAAACTGACAGATGATCTCCTGATTATAACTACGCTCACCAGATATCAGCCCAGGAATCCTCCAGTCCTCAAGCCTCTGCACTAGAGCATCAATCTCTTCAACACCCTTGTCTGTCAGAGAGCGGATTGCCAGCCGCTTGTGCTCAAAGAGGGGAGGATGCCCCTTAGCACAAAATCTCTTCCAGCAGACGGACACATAGAAATCCTGCTGAAAGCGGGACCAAAACCTTCTGTCCACTGAATCATCCCTGACAAAGAGATAGGGATTCTCCAACCTCTGGGTCCTCAACAGGTTCGCCCTCTTCCTGTCAGAATAGTCCATGACATTGCCAGGATAAGCGGGGGTCGACATCAGAGCACCGGCCTCATCATGCAGGTGAAATAGCCAGTTGATCAACATCAAACCGGCAGCCAGAGGAGAGGGAGGTCCAACTCGATGATCAATGGAACGACCCTCTCGCTCAGGACAAGCCTCCTGAGCCACTCCTCCCACAATCACACTGTGTAGACACCCGGGAGGACCATTGACAGGAGGCGGTGGAGGAGCAGCATGACCACTGCCACCAGCATGTCCACTGCCACCACCCCTGCCGCTGTCGACACTCCGACGGCTCGTGGACGAACACCCACGAACCTGTCGAGTGACATCCTCACTGCTCCCACCAGCCCGGGAACGACGCCCGGGATTGCGTCGTTGCGGCTCTCCCGGCTGCAAACCACCTTGCTCCAAAGCAACATACTCCTCCTCTTCCTCATCTCTAGCCTGTCGAGCATCACGAGAGGGCCTCCGGCTATGCGACATCTAGAAAAAGATAGCATTGACCGATATGAGACACAAGTGATAACAAAACAACTTCAACGGATGTAGCAAAGAAGGAGACGATCAAGATCGGGGAAGAAAACTGCTCACTGCGCGCGGTCGGTACTACCGACCGTAGCAGGCGGTACTACCGACCGCACTGCAGCGTGCAGTTCACTTTGATCCAATCAACCAAATCGCTCATAAACTTGCAAACCATACATCCTAGAAGCATCTACACACTAGATAGAACAATCCTACCAAAGGAATCGACCTAGAACAAGGTACATTGAGAGATCGGGCATGAACACCCTAGTACCTTGCTACTCGAGGAGAAGAGGCCAAAATCCGATGGAGGAAGAACTTCTGGGCTTCATGAGAACATATATGATGAATGATTGACATTCATGAGGAACGTTTGAGGCTTTTCTCGGTTAAGTCTTATTTCATATGAGCTTAATGTTTATGACTAACTGGTGGCGTTGAGTTGTGTTGTGTTTTCTGTGTTGGTGTGCGTGTGCAACATGTGTCTCTTGGCTGTGTTGATGTGCAGGTGTGGAGCTCAGATACAGTGGTCGATGGTGAGATGAAGGTCAAGTAGAGACGTGTCGTGCCGACAGACTGGGAGCGATGAAGGATGGGCGTGTCGTGCGGCGGACGTGCCATGCCGATGTATCCAGAGCGGTGAAGGGCGGACGTGAGGCTTGGACAGACGGACCGAGAGGCCAGAGGACCAGCTGTGGTAGCTGGCACGTGGCATCGGTGAGCGAGAGCACATGGGGATGTGCGATGCATCGACCGAGTCAGGAGGAAGATGATGGCGTCGTGGCACTTGGCAGGAGGTCGGACATGGGCTTGTGTGCGGCGCAAGTGCCGTCGGCCGAGTCAAGAAGGAAGGCGAAGGCGTTGTGCTCAGCGTGGAGGCTGGACATGCATCGGCATCGGTGCCGGTGGTCGGGGTGTGTGAACCACATCCCGTCTACGGTGCAGGTTCGGTAGCTGAGCCTCAAAAAGCTACCCTCAACGGTTTCCGAGTTTGGGCCTCAAAACTTGGGGTGGCCGGTTTCCGAGTTTGGGCCTCAAAACTCGAGGTGGACGGTTTCCAGGTTTGGGCCTCAAAACCTAGGCTGGCGGGTTTACCGGTTTGGGCCTCAAAATCGGGTGGAGGTTCCTATGCAGAACGGTCGACGCGTGGCGGCACCGAGAGGCTTGCGTTGCGGCGAAGCTATCGGTGAGGAAGGCGCGGTGGTCGACGGTGATGGCACGTGGCGGCATTCTGGAGCTTGTGAAGGACCGAAAATGCTAAAGCAAGGCGACCAGAGGGGGGGTGAATGGGAGCCTAAAAATTTCTTTCGAAATTCTAGCCTCTGTCGTAACAAAATCAACCCCAAGAGCGATGCCGACACACGTGATGTCCACGACCCAAGAGGATGGATGGATGTTCCCTAGGAACACAGCGGGACACCACAAAAGCTCCCTTACCCAAATCCACGCGAGTCAACTAGTGACGGGATGGACTTTGGGTAACCTCAACCTCCCCCGAGCAACACGAGGGGGATTTAGGCTTTTTCGCAAAGCGTGAAGCCTGATTTCTGTAGAGCACGAAGTCGGGAATCCAACGCAAAAAGCGGATCTCAAATCGAAGCTCGAACGCAAAAGATACGGACGAAAATGCGCGCTCACTGCACTGACCGGACTCACTGGTGCGTCCGGTCAACAGGCACCGGATGCGTCCGGTCAGCTGATCTGCGTTCTGGGAGCTCTCTGTTCACGACTGGACTCACTGGTGGTGAGCGTCCGGTCACACCTCAAGCGTCCGGTCACAAGAAAATGGGCACAATGAACAGTGTGCTCGATGAGTCCGGTCACGCTGTCACAGAGCGTCCGGTCGGTTCGCAGAACCAGTTTCGCTCGACCTTTCAACGACCGGACACACGAAGCCAGCGTCCGGTCATCCTAAAGCCAGCGTCCGATCACGTCGCGCGAGCTGGTCAGCGCTAGTAATCAAAGACCGGACTCTATCAAGGTGCGTCCGGTCGATATGAAGAAGCGTCCGGTCACCCCGACCAACCCACTGTTCGTCCACCGAATCAACCCGATCTCCCTCAAATCAAAAGCACTAGGGCTCTAACTTTGTGTGAGGGGTCACAAGGATGTTAGTGGGCTACTCCTAAGAGATCATGGCTCGAACCTAACTCCAAATCGGTGAATCAAAGACAACGGTGAAGAACGGGAAAGAGCTCGATCCGAAAACTAAATCCGCCCGATCTGTGAGTTCCTGAGGTATTAGAGAAATTTCTTTGGTAGGAAGAAGACTCTCATGAAGCTACACAAGATGGTTCAAACGGATTTGTGAATCTTCCCTCGAAACAAGAATTCTCGTGAAGATCGAAAGAGGGGAAAACGTGCAAACGCGAATAACAAAATCGCAAGACAAATCAAAGCACGAATTTGATCTTTGGAATCAGTGGAATGGATGATTGATTAAGCACTCGGTGTCAGGCTACAAGCCACTCCTAGCAATTCAAAGCTTGGATGGCGAAAAGCTCAAGAACAAGAGCCAACTCTCCTCTAACCCTAGCCTTCTCTCACAAACATAAAATGAGAGAGACACCGTCCAAGGATTCCCCAAGGATACGGCTGCCCTAGCAGCCCCCTCATATATATAGGCGCACGTCCGAAGACCAAAACGCCCTTACATTAAGCACTCAACCCAAATACCCCCCAGGGGTAAAACCGTCTAGTCCTGACGATCTTCATCCGACGGCCACGCCCGCACATCCGGTAGCTTCGTCTCGACGCGACCTCCCTGATGCCGCCACGTGCCGTCATGTCAACCACCGCGCCTTCCTCGTGGATAGCTTCGCCGCCGCGCCAGCCTCTCCACGCCGCCACGCGTCGACCGTCCTTTCGGACCACCCCCGGTTTTGAGGCTCAAACCGGTAAACCTGCCAGCCCAGGTTTTGAGGCCCAAACCTGGCAAACCATCCACCCCGAGTTTTGAGGCCCAAACTCGGAAACCCGCGAGCCCAGGTTTTGAGGCCCAAACCTGGAAGCCGTCCACCCCGAGTTTTGAGGCCCAAACTCGGAAACCGTCGAGGGTAGCTTTTTGAGGCTCAGCTACCGAACCTACACCGTAGACGGGATGTGGTTCGCACACCCCGACCACTGGCACCGATGCCGATGCATGTCCAGCCTCCACGCCAGGCACAACACCTTCGCCTTCCTTCTTGACTTGGCCGACGACACTTGCGCCGCACGCAAGCCCGTGTCCGACCTCCCGCCAAGTGCCACGACGCCATCGTCTTCCTCCCAACTCGGCCGATGCATCGCACATCCCCATGTGCTCTCGCTCGCCGATGCCACGTGCCAGCTACCACAGCTGGTCCTCTGGCCCTCTGGTCCGTCAGTCCAAGCCTCACGTCCGCCCTTCACCACTTTGGGTACATCGGCATGGCACGTCCGCCGCATGGCATGCCATCCTTCACCGCTCCCGGTCCGTCGGCACGGCACATCTCTACTTGACCTTCACCTCGCCATTGACCACTGTATCCGAGCTCCACACCTGCACATCAACATAGCCAAGATACATATGTCGCACACGCACACCAACACAGAAACACCACAACTCAACGCCACCGGTTAGTCATAAACATTAAGCGCATAGCGAGATATGGACTAAACTGGGTAAAAGCCTCAAACCTTCCTCATCAAAGTCAATCATTCATCATATATATTCTCAGCTTGCGTCGAGGCGAAGCGAAGGATGAGAAGGTGCGTGGCCGTCGGATGAAAAATGACCGAGTTGGACGGTTTTACCCCCAAGGGGGTATTTGGGTCAGTGCTTCATGAGAGGGCGTTTTGGTCTTCGGACGTGCGCCTATTTATATGTGAGGGGGCTGGTTAGGGCAGCCCATCCTTGGAGATGTCACTCTCATTTTGTTTAGGTGAGAGGAGGCTAGGGTGAGAGGAGAGACCGGCTCTTGTTCTTGAGCTTTTCGCCATCCGCGTTTTGTATTGCGAGGAGTGGCTTCTAACCCGACACCGAGTGATAATACAAATCATCATCTTCCCAAATCCAAGGATCAAATTCGTCCACCTCTTGTTGGTTGCGATTTTGGATCGAATTTGCGTTTTTGTTCTTCGCGTTTCGGTTTTTCCCCTCCCAGAGATTTGCCTCGTTCTCCTTCTCCGAGCGACGATTTGCGATTCCGTTAGAATCAATTTGTTCTATGTCGTGAGCTCCTTCTTTCCACCGAAGGATTTCTTCTCTAACCTCACGAGCACATAGATCGGGTCGAAATCGCGTTCGTTCTTCGTTCTTCCCCCTTTTCTAGTGTTCTTCGGATTTCTCATGGATTAGTTGGTTTGGAGCGATGATATCCTAGGATTAGCTTCCCAACACGTAGAAGAACACTTGGGAGAAGTTTGGTTGCAGCCCCGTTCGATTTGGTGAAGATCCAATCGATTTTGGTTTTGTCCCGAGCTGTTTTGGGGCTTTCTGGACAGTGGCGGACTGTCCGGGACTCATCCCCGGACTGTCCGGGACTCATCCCCGGACTGTCCGGGGGTCAGGGCTATTCACAGGCAGCGAGGTCTCTGTTTTTATTTTTGAACAGCGTACTGTCCGGGACTCATTCCCGGACTGTCCGGGGTTCAATAGCGGACAGTCCGCGGTTCACTAGCGGACAGTCCGCCACTGCATAGTTTTGTTGTTTTCGTTCGTATCTTTTGCATTCGAGCTCCGATTTCAGATCCGTTTGTTGTGTTGGTTTTCTAACTTCTTAAGGATCATTCCAAAGTACTTTTGACACCATTGGTCAAAGTATTTTTGGTCGGACACTTCCTTTTTCTCCATAGGAGTTAAGTGTTCCTCTTTCGGAGTTTCGACGGTTCTAGCGTCCGTATCTTTTGCGTTCGAGCTCTGATTTGAGATCCGTTTGTTGTGTTAGTTTGCTAACTTCATAAGGATATTTCCAAGGTACTTTTGCCACCAGTTGGCCTAAGTATTTTTGGTTGAACACTTTCCTCTTCTCCATAGGAGTGGGGTGTTCCGTTATCGGAGGTTCGATTGTTCTAGGAGCTTGCTTGTGCAGTTTTTGCCCCGTTGCTTTGGCGTTTGGTTTTGGGGGTTCTTCGGTAGTTCCGTTGTACCTCTAGGACATCTCCTAGGGTATCCACCTATTCGTAGGTCGTGAACTCACCGGTTGTTTGAGTCTTCTCTTTTGGGGTGATTTTCTGGGACAAGGGCCATCATTTCTCGAGAAGAAATTTAAGGCTCCCATTCACCCCCCCCCCTATGGTCGCCAATTCGGTCCTTCACTTCACGAACACTACCAAGACGATCTCCTTGCTTCAATGCACCTTGCTACCGGAGGGATTTGGATTTGGGTGGAGGAGAAGGGAGATCGGAGAGAGAGGGCGAGTAGCGGCGGCCGGAAGCACGGGCGCAAGGGGGCGGCGGCTGTGGTGAAAAGGATTGACCGGATGGGGTCAAAGAAGTTTTCACCGCGGCTTTTTATACCCGGGTCAAACCCGGTCGGTACTACCGCCCATAGGGGTCGGTACTATCGACGTCGGTACTACCGGCCCTTATGGCGGTACTACCGACCGTTCGCTTCCAGAACGGACAGAGAGCTATTCTAGGAGAACCTTGTGTGGTATACTACACAAACTTCAATCATGTCCAGATTTCATACAAGCAGTACATAGCTATGGACACAAGTGAAGCATGCAAAATAGATTTTGAAATCACACACAATATTTGATAAAACATTTGTCTAGGTCTCTAGGTGAAAACAAATGTGTGTAGGACATCAAGCCACGTTACGAGAATCAATGATATTTAGTTCATTCCTCAAAGCACAAAATCTTGACTCATCTAGAGGCTTTGTGAAGATATCGACTAATTGTTTTTCGGTGCTCACATGGCGTATGGAGATATCTCCTTTGGCTTCGTGGTCTCTCAAGAAATGGTGTCGGATGTCAATGTGTTTTGTGCGAGAATGGTTTACGGGATTGTTTGCTAGCTTGATAGCACTCTCATTGTCACACAAAAGTGGAATCTTGTTTTCCTCAGATCTGAAATCTTTTAGTGTTTGCTTCATCCAAAGTAGTTGTGCACAACAAGCGTCGGCCGCCACATACTCGGCTTCGGCGTTGGATAGGGCAACACTATTTTGTTTCTTGGAACTCCATGACACCAAAGACCTTCCAATAAATTGGCAAGTCCTGGTAGTGCTCTTTCGATCTACTTTGCAACCAGCATAGTCCGAATCGGAATAGCCAAGTAGATCAAAAGTGGAGCCCTTGGGATACCACAAGCCAAGATTAGGAGTGTGCACTAAGTATCAAAAGATTCTCTTAACGGCCATAATATGACATTCTTTCGGATTAGCTTGAAATCTTGCACACATGCACACGCTAAGCATTATATCAGGCCTAGATGCACAAAGGTAAAGCAATGAACCGATCATAGAGCGATATACCTTTTGGTCCACTGACTTACCATCCTCATTTAGATCAAGATGTCCATTGGTAGGCATGGGGGTCTTGATGGGTTTGGCCTTGTCCATCTCAAACTTCTTTAGCATGTCTCTTGTATACTTGGTTTGACTGGTGAACGTGCCATCCTTGAGTTGCTTGATTTTGAATCCAAGGAAATACTTCAACTCACCCATCATGGACATCTTGAACCTTTTGGTCATGATCCTACTAAATTCCTCACAGAAAGTCACATTAGTACTACCAAATATTATGTCATCGACATATATTTGGCACACAAAGATATCATTATCGACTTTGCGAGTAAATAAAGTAGCATCGGCCTTCCCTATCTCAAAACTCTTTTTGAGTAGGAAGTCCTTAAGGCAATCATACCAAGCTCTAGGGGCTTGCTTGAGCCCATAGAGCGCCTTGTCGAGCTTGTAGATGTGGTTGGGAAACTTGGGATCTTCAAAACCCGGTGGTTGCTCCACGTATACCAATTCGGAGAGGGGGCCATTGAGGAATGCGCTTTTCACGTCCATTTGGTATAGCTTGAAATCATGGTGAGTAGCAAAGGCAAGTAATATGCGAATTGACTCAAGCCTAGCTACGGGTGCATAGGTTTCCCCAAAATCCAAACCTTCGATTTGAGTGAAACCTTGAGCCACCAACCGTGCTTTGTTCCTTGTTACCACGCGATGCTCGTCTTGTTTGTTGCGGAAGACCCATTTGGTTCCTATCACATTTTGCTTGGGCCTTTCCACCAAGGACCAGACTTCATTCCTGGTGAAGTTGTTCAGCTCTTCTTGCATAGCCATCACCTAGTCCAGATCATCAAGTGCTTCTTCCACCCTAAGAGGTTCCAAAGAGGAGAAAAACAAGTAATGTTCACAAAAACTTGCTAAACGAGATCGTGTCGTTACCCAACGTCGTATGCTCCCTAATATGTTGTCAACGGGATGATCCCGTTGAACTGTATGATGAACTCTTGGATGTGGCACAAGTGATCTCCTTTGGATGGGTCCATCTTCATCATCTTCATCATATGTGTGGATGTCGCCATCATCTCGTCAGTCTTCATGTTGAGCTTGTGTTTGATCATCAACTTGATGTATCACTTGAACATCATTCACACTTCCACCATTCGGAGTTGCGGAAGCTTGATCATGCGCATTTGGATGCACATGATGGACATGAGAATCTTGTGGAGTGTGTGATGGATCATCTTCATCATCTTGAATTTCAACAGGCCTCATCACTGGTTGCAAGCTTCTTGATAGTTTCAGATGGAGGCATGTCATTACCTACAAGCTCATCATTGACTTGCTCCTTTTGGGAGCCGTCGGATTCATCAAAAGTCATGTCTACCGTTAACTCAATAGTGTCGGTGGCATTATTGAATACGTGGTAGCCATGTTCGTTAGTACCATAACCAAGTATAAAACCTTCGTGTACCTTAGGTGCAAACTTTGAACTTTTGGCCCTCTTGTTAAGTATGAAACACTTGCAGCCAAAAACTCGAAAGTAATGTACCTTTGGTTTGTTACCGGTTAGAAGCTCATATGGTGTCTTGTCCCTTAGATTGTGGAGGTAGAGGCGGTTGATAGCATGGCACGCGGTGTTCATCGCCTCTGCCCAAAAGCCATGGGAAGTCTTGTACTCATCCAACATAGATCTTGCGGCTTCAACAAGAGTTCTATTCTTCCTTTCCACAACCCCATTTTGTTGTGGGGTATATGGAACGGAGAACTCATGTTTGATTCCTTCATCATCAAGATATTCTTCTATGTTGGTGTTCCTAAACTCGGTCCCATTGTCGCTTCTCACTTTCTTGATCTTGAGCTCAAACTCATTTTGAGCCCTTCTAGCAAACTTCTTGAAGATGTCTTGGGTCTCACTTTTATCTGCTAAAAAGAACACCCAAGTGAAACGAGAAAAGTCATCAACAATAACGAAACCATATTTGTTACCGTCGATGCTTTGGTAAGCAACGGGTCCGATGAGGTCCATATGTAGTAGCTCCAATGGCCTTGTTGTTGACACGACGTTCTTCATTGGATGCTTTGCTCCAACTTGCTTTTTGGCTTGGCATGCGCTGCAAATCCTATCTTTCTCAAACGAGACATTGGTTAGTCCAAGGATGTGCCCTTCCCTTTGAAGTTGGGCCAAGTTCCTCATCCCAACATGAGCTAGTCGGCGATGCCAAAGCCAACTCATGCTAGATTTTGCCATTAGACATGTTGTAGGTTCTACCTTACTAGTTGAGAAGTCAACTAAGTAAAGTTTTCCCTTCAACACGCCTTTAAATGCAATAGAGGAATCCCTTCTTCTAGAGATGGTCACACCCTTATCCGTAAAGAGACAATCGTAACTCATTTCACAAAGTTGAGAAACGAACAACAAATTGTAACTCAACGAATGCACAAGTAATACATTAGATATGGAATTGTCAGTTGAGATAGCAATTTTACCCAAACTAAGCACTTCTCCTTTACCATTGTCACAAAACACAATGTTGTTACATGAATCATTGCTTGGTTGGAAGGAGGTGAACATTTCTTTTGCCCCGGTCATATGATTGGTGCATCCACTATCCAACACCCAACTTGTTCCACCGGAGGCATATTCCTACAAAACAAGATTATGTTCTTGATTTAGGTACCCAAATGAGATTGGGTCCTAGGGGGTTAGTCACATAAACTTTTGGCACCCAAACATTTCTCATAATCTCCCTCTTATTGAGGGCACCAACATACTTGACGACAATCTTGTCGTTCTCTCCCCAACAACACAAGTAATCACATGTATAGCTTCTTGATGTAGGCTTTTGTTGCTTGGGGACCTCCACTTGCTTTTCCTTGTTGATCTTACCATTAGCAAGTGGAGCTTTTGGATTGGCAATCTTGTTGGCCTTGTCCATGAGGTCAAAGAGAGGAACCCCTTTGTTAAAGTTAACAAAAGGTACCCCATTGACCATCTTCCTTCCATTGGCCTTGTCACCATACCTATTGTACCCAATTCCATCCTTGATGGATGGGTGTCTTGCGGTCTTGAGGCTATCCTTTTTGGTTGTTCCATCTTACACTTGCAACCATTTCTCAAGATCATGTTCAACCGTTGGATCTCTTTGCTCTGCTTCCCTAACTCAACAATGTTAGTTGCACAAGCATTTATATCAACTTTATAACATCTATTGCAACCATTACTTGTTGAAGCATTAGAGTTGTCAGAATCCTTAGGAGTAGTTGAAGAAGTACTACTCCAAAGAGTGTTGTAGCTTAGTTCAAGAGTTTGATATTTATCTTGAGAGCTTGTGAGGCTCTCTTGAACCAAGCTAATCTTACTCTTTAGATTAGCAATTGAGTCATTGCTCGTGGAACACTCCTTAGCCAACTTCTTGTTAGAGTCGTTAGCTAAAGATAGTTCCACGGTCAATTTCTCAACCTTCAACTTCTCCTCGGCAAGAGAGGCTTCCAATGCAAGGTTCTTTTCTCTCTCTTGAGAGATCAAGTCCCCTTGCAAAACAAGACTCTCATTCCGACTTTCCAACTTACTAAGCAATTTTAATATCTTTGGTCCACCTTTCTTACCAAACTTGCTTATGATGCTTAGTTCAAATTCATCCATGTCATCATCACTATATTCATCACTAAAACAAGTAGGAGAGTGAGGTGATACCTTCTCATTCTTAGCCATGAAGCAAGAATGAGTGACATCATCCTCATCGTCGGTGAGGCTCTCGAACAAGCGTGATGAAGCGGTCGAGGTAGTCATGTTGGAGAGGGGGTTTGGAGAAGAGGTCTTGTGTATGGCGATGTTGGCCGCTCCCTTCTCTTTCTCCTTGCCCTTGCTCTTCTCTTCATCACTTGAGTCATCTTCCGAGAACCATTCTTCACCAAGATGAGCTTCACCACCTCTTCTTCTTCTTTGTTTCTTGTCATCACTCTTGCTATACTTGTTTTTGTTCTTCTTTTGTGGACAATCGGCAATGAAATGATCGTTCGCACCACACTCATAGCAATTTCTCTTCTTTGACTTCTTGAAGTATCCACCTTTGCCCTTCTTGTACATCTTCTTTCTCATGAATCTTCTAAAGTTCTTCATGAGAAGTGCAATCTCATCATCGGAGTCGTCACTCCCTTCACTTGATGAGTCATTTTGGGCCTTGCTTCCTTCTTCTTGTTTTGCCTTGAGAGCTACCACCTTCTTGTTGCTTGCTTCTTGATCTTCTATGGCTTCATCATCCAAGACTTCATGATGCTTTATTTTGGCAAGCATCTCATGAGGTCCCATGCTCTCATAGTTGGGTCTCTCCATGATGATTGATGCAAGTGTCTTGTTCTTCTTTATATATGCTCTCAATAGCTTTCTTGCAGCTGAGTTGTCATCCCACTTTGTGTCTCCGAGAGCTCTAATCTTGTTGATCAATGTTATGAATCTATTGAGTGGTCTCACCACTCTTGATAGTGAAGTTCTCACTACTACAGAAAAACACTTCCGAGGCGGGCATTTTTTATTAACCGAGGCGGGCATTCCAACCGCCTCGGTGATAAGGCCTCGGTTAATCAGGAATAACCGAGGCAGTCACTTTGCCCGTCTCGGTTAATCGATTAACCGAGGCGGGTGTTTATATGGTGCCCGCCTCGGTTAATGATTGGTCTTCAGAAAACAAAAAAACCAAAAATTCTACTACTTCTAGGAATCGAACCCAAGACCTCACGCTTCACACTTCCATGCCTTTACCACTACACCTCACACTTGTTCATGTCTGTATATAATACGTTATTATTTTATATCAATATTTCGTAATCTTATATTGAATATTTGGGCTACTAAATGAACTAAAATGAAAAAACTTATAACTATAAAGTTTTAAATCTTGTTAAGTACTACAACTTTGGTATATGATGTATCTCCATTAGAGAAAGTTTAAAAAATTCAAAAAGTTGAGTCTCAAAACATGTGAATTTCAAACACATATTTGAGACTCTAGATGATTTTAAAATAAAAACTTGTCAATATCAAAGATGTAGCTTAAGTTGGCCACTACAATTTTGGTATTAACTATATGAATATTTGAGATCATTTAGGAATTTTAAATTTTAAATTTTAAAATCTATAACCTTCGAACACATTTTTGGGACTCTAAATAACTTCAAATTCAAAAAATTTCAACTACAAAGTTGTAGATTCTATTGAGAACTATAACTTTGGTGTAGACCATGTCAACATATGAGATCGTTTGATAAGTTTAAATTTCAAATTTCAAAATATGTGCACTTATAACCATATTTTGGGACTCTAAACAGTTTCAATTCAAAAACTTTTCAACTACAAAGTTGTAGATCTCATTGAGGGCTATAATTTTGATATAAAGTTTGTCTTCATCCAAGTTCATATGAAAGAATTATAAATTATTTTCTGTTGCAGCCATTAACCGAGGCGGACACCTTAAGATGCCCGCCTCGGTTAATGGATTTACCGAGGCGGACGCTTAAAACGACCGCCTCGGAAAATATTTGATTAACCGAGGCGTTTGCTTTAAGGTGACCGCCTCGGTTAATCAATTAACCGAGGCGGACACCGAATGCCCGCCTCGGTAAATATTAACCGAGGCGGGCATCGGACGCCCGCCTCGGTTATTTCAAGGCAGTGTCTCGGTAAATCATTTGTGTAGTAGTGTCTCGATCTTTCCTTGAAGAAGCTCTATGTTGCACTTCCTCACACTTGCATCACCCTCATATGATATCCTGAGAGTGTCCCAAATCTTCTTAGCATTCTCCATTCCATGTACCTTGTTGCTTTCTTCGGGCTTAAGGCATGATAGGATCAATGATGCGGCTTGAACATTTTGTTGAAACTCAATCACATCATTGTTGGTGAACTCTTCGCCTTCAACATGACTTGGTCCATTCTCAACAATCTCCCAAGCTCTTGCGGCAAGAAGATGCAGCTTCATCTTGTGTGCCCAATCATTGTAGTTGATTCCATCGAAGGAGGGTGGTTTGCCTAGATTGACTCTAGGCAATTGAAGGACTTTGCCCATTTGGCTATAGTCATAAGACATGTTAGAGAACTCCTTCTCCCTCTTGCTTTTCTCTTCATCTTCTTTTTTCTTATCTTCTTTGGGCTGTGGTGGATTTTCTCCGCTTCCGAATGTTTCGCCTTTGTTGCCCAAAGCTTGCCTCAAGCTCTCAATCTCGTCGTTCATCTTTTTCATTTGATCATCATATTTCTTTGCTTGATCTTCTAGCAACTGAGTAGAAATCCTCTTGACAATGTCATCCACTTGTTCTTGACTTAGGGTAGAAATGATTATCCCTTACGCGGGGAAGCGCTAACACAAGGGTTAGGCTCCGATACCAATTGAAAGGATCTAATCAGCCTAGAGGGGGTGAATAGGTGATTTTTGACAATCTGAAATTTCACAAACTAGAAATTGTAGTTAGACAACAACCGGTGTTACCGGTTTGTTTGGGTAGGTACTACCGGGTGTGACACACCGGTACTACCGACACAAACAAACGGCACTACCGGGATCCTAAAGAAGAACTACAAATCCAATATATGTGAGCTATGAATGTAATACAAGAATATGCCCCACTTCCGTAAGTATGATAGATTGCGTAACTAGCCTTACCAAGCCTTGGTTGCTTTCCACGGTGTGGATCGAGCCTTCTCAACCTAAGAAAGAGATAGGGAGAGGAAGAACACGAATAACACAAGTAATATGCAAAGTAGAGATAATCAACAAGCACACGGGACACCGATTTATCCCGAGGTTCGGACAATCCACTAAGGAGTGCCTACGTCCTCGTTGTTGAGGTGACCACAAAGGTCGGAGTCTATTTTACCTCCTAGCCTCACTCAAGCAACCACAAAGGCTACTTGAGTTTCTCCACTAGAAATCACAGGAGAAATACAAACGCTTCGGGGAGCCCTCACAAATGAGGCAACATGGGCTACCACGAAGAACACCTAACCGGCTAGAGCTCAAAGAGCTCAAGAGTAATAGACACAAATCAAGCCGGGTAGATGGAAACCAAGTGCTCAAGTCGTAGATCGAAGCTTCCCACTCTCTAATCTCACTTCCCTAGCTCAAATCTTGCAAGTAGGTGAATCTAGGAGCAAAGGAGGAGAGAGAGGGGAGGAGTCAATGCTTGGAGGCTCTTTTGTCTGAAGTTAGGTCGCAATAAGTGAGTGGAATGAGTGGGTAACGGTCAAACAAGAGGAGGAGAGGTATTTATACTCTCCCAGTCCCGAGGCTGGTCAGTAGTACCGACCACCCATGGTCGGTAGTACCGACCAGTCACTAACCGTTGCACAGATCTGGATCTGACCTAAAACCAGCTACCGGCCTCAGGTTGGTACCACCGAGGGTCGGTAGTACCGGCCTTATGGCAGTACTACCGCCAGGCCAAATCGGCCGCAAACAGAGAGCTCCGCAGAATGGGACTTGGTCCCTCGATTACTACCGACCACGGTCGGTACCACCGAGGGTCGGTAGTACTGACTCTATGGCGGTACTACCGCCAAGTCAAAATCGAGTCAATACAGAGAGCTCTGCAAACTTGACTTACTACAGGCTTGGGTCGGTACCACTGAGGGTCGGTAGTACTGACACTATGGCGGTACTACCGCCAAGCAATTTTGAGCGCGAACAGAGAGGTCTGCAGAAATAACCTTTCTACCGACCAGGGTCGGTACCACCGAGGGTCGGTAGTACCAACCTTATGGCGGTACTACCGCCAAGTGATTTTCGAGCCTATACAGAGAGGTTGTAAAACTGGCTTGCTACCGGCCAAGGTCGGTACCACCGAGGGTCGATAGTACCGGCCTTATGGCGGTACTACCGCCAGGCCATTTCAGGGCCGATCCAGAGAGGATGTTAGAATGGTCTGGATGGTCGGTACCACCGACCTTATGGCGGTACTACCGCCAGTTCAAAATGAACACCATCCAGAGAGCATTGCACGTTGCAGCCATGGTCGGTACTACCGAGTACCGACCACCCATGGTCGGTACTACCGACCACACAGTTTTACCTCTATGTGTTCGTGATTGTGCGGTGTCTCTCAAGCAAACTTTAGTTAGTCGATTTGAGCACTTTTCTCCACATCTAGCCAACCTAATTTGTGACCCTCTTGATAGTCCGGCTTACCTATAACTCAAGTTTAAAATCAAACTTTCAAACCACCACTTGAGCTAGGTATCTTTTTGTCCAAATGTATCCATCGTGCTTTGTTCACGAGATTTCAACATTTTAAATCTTTCTAGGACTAACACATGCATATATTCTTTTATAAATTCGTTAGTCCCTAATTTGATTGTTATTAATTAGCCAAAACTCACATTGGGGGCGAATGCACTTTCAAAAACTTGGAAAAGCACACTTATACTACAACTTCATTTTCTTTCGTACAACTACCCATACTTATTATTTTTCTCAGTTTTATCAAGATACACAGAGACTATATAAAAATTTCCCATATTTTATTTCTACATATATTTATCTCAATAAATATTTCTAGAAAATGGCTAAAAAGACATTTAACTTAAACAGATTCTTTTTCTACAGGAACAGACCCTCATATATTTTTCACAAACACTTTATATGATAAGAAGCATGCACAAATTTTGCCACGAATTAATTCTACCAGAAAACATGTAGACACATTTATTTAACAATTTGCATATAAACTAAAATAAATAAAAACAGTACAGCAAACTTCCACCAAAAATACTTTCATATTTTTCCATGATAGCTCTACTCATGAACAAGTTCACAAAACTGGAAGTACCTCCTTTGGATCATTAAAACAGGCTACACAAAATAAACAAGTTTTTCATGGAAATAAAAACGAAAAGGAAAAACATTTTCGAATCCCGACCTGTCTTTCGTGTACTCGGCCCATGGGCCAGGTGTGGCTGACGTGCGGGGCCCGGTGGTCAACGGGACCCACCTGTCGGTGTGAGCCGAGCAGGGGAGCGGCTTTGACTGTCGATTCCTCGTCGGCGGTGAGACGGGGCCTGACGTGTTCGCCTCATCAAGGCTGTTTGCGGGGTGGAGTTGGTTTGGCCAGCGCACGGCCATAGCTCGCTGGCGACAAGCAATGGCGGGCGGTGCCGGTGGTGAGGCTCGGCTACGCCATCTCCGGTGGTCGCCGCTGAAATCGGTGAGTGCGCGGGCTTGAGTGAACCCTAGGGTGGCTAATAGGAGAGTCGGATTGACCGACGAAGCCTCGGAGAAGCTTGGCCTCGTGCACATGGCGCGACAGCGCTAAAGGCGCTCGGCCGAGTGAAAAGGGCAAGCTAGGGAGCAGTAGCGTTCGGGCGGATGGTTGTTCTCACCTGGCTTTTACGTGATGAAGCTCAACGGCGAAGGAGGGAGGTGGTGGAGCCTTGGTTGGTGCGGAACGAGCTCGAGCTCTCCTCGGCGGCGCTGGCGGCCGAAGAGGGGCGCTCTGTGCTCCGGTGGCGGTGGGGCTCCTATGGCGGCGCTGACGGGAGCACCGTGTGTCCCAATCGAGGGCGGAGATGTGTGCGAGGTGGATTGAACAATGGCGCTCAGGTGCGGCTGGAACGGTGGTGGCATGCAGTGGTGTCAGACGGTGGCGAACATGGGCGCTCGTGCTCGCGTTCGTGCGTGCGGAGGAAGAGATGGGGAGCTGGCGAGAGCGAAGGCATGCAAATGGTGAGTGAGGTAGATGGGAGTGCGGGCGCTCGGTTTTTGCTCGACCGGCGGGCGTGGCGGGTCCCGTGGCGACGAGCGGCGGGGCAGAGCGCGGCAGGCGAGGCGAGCGGGGACTGGGCGAGCAGAATCGTGGCGTGATGCGGCAGAGAAGATCGCGCGGGGATTGGGTGAGACGGATTCGGGGTCAGGCGCTTGGGGACACGTGGCCGCGTCGCCGGCGTACGGCGCGGCCGCGGGTCGGGGCGAGCGGCGTGGCACGCGCGGCGCGGGTGAGCGGGAGCGGGGGCGCGGCGCGGGCTACGCCGAAAGGCCAAGTGGGCCGAAAGCGAAGCGCCGAGAGAAAAATCAATTTTCTTTTTCTTTTTCTAAATTTTTTCAAACTTTGACCAATTCAAAACAGTTTCAAAAACTCAAAACTAGGATTTGACCCAAATATAAAAGTTACTCAAAATAATTTTCCCTACAACTTTCATATAGGACACATTTTCTGAAAATCATTTCTTAAGCCCTCACATAATTAAAGCCAATTTTGAGCTATAAATCATTTTTGTCTCCATATTTCTAATTATTAAACCCTACTGAATTAAGTCAAAGTGTCTTCATGAAAAGTTTTGCACTCAAAATTCTCTATTTTATAAAATTATTTGTCAAGATAGAAATCCATTTAAACAAACAAGTTCTATTGAACCCTAATCCCAAATAAACAAACAAAAGACAAAAAGCACTTTAAGTCAACATGAGATGATGCACTGCAATGCTCATGTTAATTAGTAGTTAATGCTGCTCCTAATGCAATGTTTGACACTAGGGTGTCACAATTTGGGTCCCATGAACAGTAAAAGCATTGATGCTCACACTGTAACCCTGTATAGTTTCTGGCTTTGATGTGCGCGGGTGTACAGAGATGATTTTTGAGCACCGCCAACACTGTGGCCAGTCTAAGTGAGTCCATATTCCTAATTCTCCCTAGAAATAATTCTACATTGGAATCACATCTTTTGACTTAAAAGGTACAAGTGTCCAATTTTAAAACATTGAGGACGTGTTTAGTGTTAGAATTATATGGGCTTGGCCCATTAACAAATTCTGAAATTCATAATAAATCTCAAAGGCCCATTCATGTGTGAGCAAAGAGGGGAAGTGGAACTCTTTAGTCTAACCTTGCTAGTGGAAGGGGAGGAGGACTTGCTTAAATATGGAAGTCCTCTCCACTTTCTCAAGTCTAGTGTGAGAAGGAGAGAGAAACCCACACGCGCGCGCTCGCTCACCTCGCCTCGCCGGGCCGGGCCGAACGGGGCGTGGCGTGGCGTGGCGTGGCGACTTGCGCGGGTGCGCGGCACCTGCGTGAATGGTCCGCCGAAATCCGGCTCCTCGCCTTGCGGGAGCGCGGTCTCCTTTTGCAGTTTTAGTTTTTGGTTTCTTGGCCTTCAAGTTGCAGAGTCCTAAACAGTTACGACTCAAGAGTCCTAAACCGATTTAGATCGTGATCGCGACACGAGGTCGGTTCAACAGGGCTATATAAGCAGCCTATCGGCCACGCCAAAACGTATCTCAACACCTCTCGAGCTAGGGTTTGCCTCATATCGCTTTTGCGCTGCCGTCTAGTCGTCTCCAGTCCGTTCGCTTGCGTGCACCAGCGACCGGGCGAGCAGGTCTCCGGAACTCTCGTCTTTGTGATCCTGCACCGGGAGAAGGCGAATAAGGTTTTTGGGAAGCGCTCGTCGCGCGACTGCTCTCGTCTTCAACAACGGGTCGTCTACCGTCCAAGTCAGGCGGCGCTGCGTCAATACGTACTCGTCGTCAACTGCTCCGAGCTCTTCCTCCAGCGCTCATCGAGGATCGTCCAGCGCCGACTCCGCCACCGTCTTCTCCAGCATCAGAAAGGTACGTCGTTCGTGATCTAATCTCTATGCTTATATCAGATCTTATGCCTTTGTTCTTGCTTTTTAATCTATCTGGTGTACGAGCTATGTTTACACCGGTTGTCATGTATGAGATCATGTTATGCATGTTTTGCTATGCTAGTAAACAATACAATCTGAGATATCTAGATCATCAATTTATCATGATTTATTTTCTGGTTTTAATCTGGAAATTGGTTATTCTTTTAACAATCCAAAAACCTTATTATAGGTTTCCAGAATTAACTATGGCTAGTTTTGTTGATGCGCTGAAGCCAGAAAAATTTTCTGGAGAGCACTTTAAGAGATGGCAAGTTAAGGTCACCAATTGGTTGACGGCCATGAAAGTGTTTTGGGTGAGTGCTGGTATGCCCGAGGGAAATATCTCTGAAGAGGATCAGAGAGCTTTCCAGGATGCCAACCAAATCTTTGTGGGAGTTGTGCAGAATGTCCTTGCTGATCATATCTTTGATACAATTCTGCACATTAAAGACGCAAAGACTTTGTGGGATCATCTGTCAGCTACCTTTGGTGCTTCAGATGCTGGCAAAGAGTTGTACATCATGGAGACTTTTCATGACTACAAGATTGTTGCAAACAAGTCTATAGTCGAACAAGCTCATGAGATACATCGTCTGGCAAAAGAGCTTGAACTCCTTAACTGTGTTATACCCGATGAGTTTGTGGCTGGATGCATTATTGCAAAGCTACCTTCCTCGTGGAGGAATTTCGCCACAAGCCTTAAACACAAGAGACAGAAAATATCAGTTGAAAACCTGATAGCATCTCTTGATGTTGAAGAGAAGGCTCGGGCTAAAGATAACACTGAGAAGGGGAACGAGGAAAGAGCTAGCGCCCACTTCGTCCAAAAAAACCATGGCAAGTACAAAGGAAAGCCTAAGTCTTTCAATGCCAAAACTACTACTACATTTAAGAAGAAGAAAAAGAACAAAGCAGAGTTGCCATGCTTCACTTGTGGAGAGCTTGGGCATTTTTCCAAATAGTGTCCGGAGCGAGCGGACCGCAAAGGGAAAAAGAAGAATGTCAACCTTGTGACTACTAGCGATGCTGATGACGGGTATGGTAATTTTCCTACTGTACTATCAGTATTTCAATCACCAAATTGGTGGGTTGATACAGGTGCTAATATTCACGTGTGTGCTGATATCTCTCTGTTTTCTTCTTATCAGGGGCTCCAAGGTTCCTCCGTCCTAATGGGGAATGGATCACATGCTTCTGTTCGTGGTGTTGGCACGGTAGATCTGAAGTTTACTTCGGGGAAGATCGTGCAACTGAAGAACGTGCAGCATGTCCCTACTATACGCAAGAACCTTGTTAGCGTATCTCTTCTTTTGAGAGATGGTTTTAAAGTAGTTTTAGAGTCCAATAAAGTAGTTATGTCTAAGCATGGACAATTTATTGGTAAAGGCTATGATTGCGGAGGCTTGTTCCGCCTATCTTTGGCAGATTTTTGTAATAAGTCAGTAAATCATATTTGTGGCACAATTAATGATAGTTCTAATATTTGACATTCTCGTTTATGTCATGTGAACTTTGGTTTAATGTCACGTTTGTCTAGCCTGAGTTTAATTCCAGATTTCACTATTGCCAAAGGTTCTAAGTGCCATAGTTGTGTGCAATCAAAGCAACCTCGCAAGCCTCACATGGCAGCGGAGGAGAGAAACTTGGCACCTCTAGAACTCATACATTCTGATCTTTGTGAGATGAATGGTGTGTTGACAAAAGGTGGAAAGAGATATTTCATGACTTTAATTGATGATGCAACTAGATATTGTTATGTTTACTTGCTTAAAACTAAAGATGAAACGCTAGACTACTTTAAAATCTATAAGGCTGAAGTTGAGAATCAACAAGAGAGAAAGATTAAACGTCTAAGGTCAGATCGTGGTGGTGAGTTTTTTCCTATGCTTTTTGATGATTTCTGTACGAAACATGGTATTATTCATGAGAGGACAACTCCCTATTCTCCTGAATCAAACGGGATTGCCGAGAGGAAAAACCGCACGTTGACTGACTTGGTGAACGCCATGTTAGATACTGCTGGTCTTTCTAAGGCATGGTGGGGGAAGGCTTTATTGACTGCGAGTCATGTCCTGAATAGAGTTCCAAACAGAAATAAAGAGACAACTCCATACGAGTATTGGGTTGGAAGGAAACCATCACTTACATACTTACGCACGTGGGGATGTTTGGCGAAAGTCAATGTTCCAATTTCTAAGAAGCGTAAGCTTGGACCAAAGACCGTGGATTGCATCTTTCTAGGATATGCACATCATAGCATTGCCTATAGATTTTTAGTAGTAAAATCTGAAGTACCTGATATGCATGTGGATACGATCTTTGAATCTCGTGATGCTACATTCTTTGAGAACATTTTTCCTATGAAAGATATGCATAGCAATGCTAAGTTTTCCTCTGAATTAACTCCTGATTTTACTACACCTATTGAGTCTCCGTTTAAGTCATTTGAACAACCACTTAATGAAGTCCTTGAGGAGGATGACAATGAAATTCCTGTGAGGAACAAGAGACGAAGGATTGCAAAATCCTTTGGTGATGATTTCATTGTGTACCTTGTGGATGATACTCCTACTTCTATTACAGAAGCATATGCATCTCCAGATGCAGATGATTGGAAAGAAGCTGTTCGTAGTGAGATGGACTCGATTCTTTCTAATGGTACTTGGGAGTTATCTGAGTTGCCTTTTGGTTGCAAACCTGTGGGTTGTAAGTGGGTGTTCAAGAAGAAGCTTAGACCTGATGGTACTATTGACAAGTACAAGGCTCGACTTGTGGCTAAGGGTTATAGTCAAAAAGAAGGCGAGGATTTCTTTGATACTTATTCACCTGTTGCTAGATTAACCACTATTCGAGTATTACTTTCCCTGGCTGCCTCATATGGTTTTCTCATTCATCAAATGGATGTGAAGACGGCTTTTCTTAATGGAGAGTTGGATGAGGAGATCTATATGGATCAGCCTGATGGGTTTGTAGTAAAAGGTGAAGAGCAAAAAGTGTGTAAGTTATTGAAATCTTTGTATGGCTTGAAACAAGCACCTAAACAATGGCATGAGAAGTTTGACACTACTTTAATTAGTGCAGGCTTTGCTGTTAATGAAGCTGATAGGTGTGTGTTATCGACATGGTGGGGGTCAATCTGTTATATTATGTTTATATGTTGATGATATTCTTATTTTTGGAACAAATATTGATGTTATTAATGAGGTCAAGTCTTTTCTATCAAAGAGTTTTGATATGAAAGATCTGGGTGAAGCTAATGTTATTTTGAACATTAAGCTGATTAAGGATGAGAGTGGGATTACTTTATTGCAATCTCACTATGTTGAGAAGGTTTTGAGTCGCTTTGGCTTTATGGATAGTAAACCTTCTCCAACACCTTATGATCCCAGTGTGACTTTGAGAAAGAACAGAAAGATTGCTAGAGACCAACTGAGATACTCTCAGATTATTGGTTCACTCATGTATCTAGCGAGCGCAACTAGACCAGATATCTCATTTGCTGTGAGCAAGTTGAGTAGGTACATGTCAAACCCGGGTGATAATCATTGGCATGCACTTGAAAGAGTTTTGCGTTATCTCAAAGGTACAATGAGTTTTTGAATTCACTATTCTGGGCACCCAGCTGTGCTAGAGGGATATAGTGATGCAAACTGGATTTCTGATATTGATCAGATCTACGCCACTAGTGGGTATGTTTTTACCCTTGGAGGTGGTGCAGTGTCATGGAGGTCTTGTAAACAGACTATATTGACTAAATCAACCATGGAAGCAGAACTTGCTGCTTTGGATACAGCTTCTGCAGAGGCAGAGTGGCTGCGTGAGCTCTTGTCTGACTTACCGGTGGTTGAAAAACCAATACCGGCTATCCTTATGAACTGTGATAATCAAACAGTGATCACTAAAGTGAATAGTGCTAAGGATAATGCGAAGTCAACAAGACACGTTAAAAGACGTTTGAAGTCTGTCAGGAAGTTGAGAAACTCCGGAGTAATAGCTGTGACTTATGTGCAAACAGACAAAAACCTGGCAGATCCCTTTACAAAAGGGTTATCACGGAATGTGATAGAAATCGCATCAAGGGAGATGGTATGAGACCCATATGAGTTTACAGTAGTAGCAACCCAACCTTTTTGATCGGAGATCCCGGGACTAAGGATCTGGGAAGAACAAGCTATTGGTAAACTGAGGAGAGTAACCTCTAAACCCTCTCTATGTGAAAGATGCAATACTCTCATTGCTATGAGGCACTGTATGGAAGGTTGGCAAAGGCCTTAATATGTTCTATTGGCTTTTAAAAGCAAAGATGCTGTCCTACAGAGTTATTCTTGAAAGAACATACCTATATGAGCCATGACTGTTAAACGTCGCAGTCTATAATTAGGGTGATCTCTAGTAAGCTCATGAAGAGACCATGGAGTATGACGTATATGCTCCACCCACGGAGAAAGGCTATTGGCAGCCAGGTACTAGTTTAACCTTGAGTAAAACTTGCTTCACGCAAAACTTGCAATTCAAGGCATAGTCCATTGTTCAAGTTGTGAATAAGTGTAACTTAGGTTATAGGCGGAAGTTCAACTTAACAGTCTCTGCTAAACACTAGTATATCAAAGTAGCGGGAACAGGCAAAACTCTAAATGGGAATTTGAGATCTGGTGGGGGATTGTTAGAATTATATGGGCTTGGCCCATTAACAAATTCTGAAATTCATAATAAATCTCAAAGGCCCATTCATATGTCTGAGCAAAGAGGGAAGTGGAACTCTTTAGTCCCACCTTGCTAGTGGAAGGGGAGGAGGACTTGCTTAAATATGGAAGTCCTCTCCACTTTCTCAAGTCTAGTGTGAGAAGGAGAGAGAAACCCACACGCGCGCGCTCGCTCACCTCGCCTCGCCGGGCCGGGCGGACGGGGCGTGGCGTGGCTGGCGTGGCGACTTGCGCGGGTGCGCGGCACCTGCGTGAATGGTCCGCCGAAATCCGGCTCCTCGCCTTGCGGGAGCGCGGTCTCCTTTTGCAGTTTTAGTTTTTGGTTTCTTGGCCTTCAAGTTGCAGAGTCCTAAACAGTTACGACTCAAGAGTCCTAAACCGATTTAGATCGTGATCGCGACACGAGGTCGGTTCAACAGGGCTATATAAGCAGCCTATCGGCCACGCCAAAACGTATCTCAACACCTCTCGAGCTAGGGTTTGCCTCATATCGCTTTTGCGCTGCCGTCTAGTCGTCTCCAGTCCGTTCGCTTGCGTGCACCAGCGACCGGGCGAGCAGGTCTCCGGAACTCTCGTCTTTGTGATCCTGCACCGGGAGAAGGCGAATAAGGTTTTTGGGAAGCGCTCGTCGCGCGACTGCTCTCGTCTTCAACAACGGGTCGTCTACCGTCCAAGTCAGGCGGCGCTGCGTCAAGACGTACTCGTCGTCAACTGCTCCGAGCTCTTCCTCCAGCAGCGCTCATCGAGGATCGTCCAGCGCCGACTCCCGCCACCGTTTCTCCAGCATCAGAAAGGTACGCCGTTCGTGATCTAATCTCTATGCTTATATCAGATCTTATGCCTTTGTTCTTGCTTTTTAATCTATCTGGTGTACGAGCTATGTTTACACCGGTTGTCATGTATGAGATCATGTTATGCATGTTTTGCTATGCTAGTAAACAATACAATCTGAGATATCTAGATCATCAATTTATCATGATTTATTTTCTGGTTTTAATCTGGAAATTGCTTATTCTTTTAACATTTAGTTCCCACCCCAAAAACTTTTCACCTATCATCGAATGTTTAGACACATGTATGAAGTATTAAAAATAACTAATTACATAGACTATGATAACTTTGCGAAACGATTTTTTTAAGCCTATGATTTGACAATGTTGTGCTACAGTAAATATGAGCTAATGACAGATTAATTAGTTATGACAGAATATGTAATTTGTTTTTTATTAGTCTATTTTTAATAGACTAAATTAGTGCTGCAAACACCCGATGTGACACCCAAATTTTTTTACCCACCAACTAAACACCCCTGAAGTTAAATCGTTTGAAATCATGTAACAAATGTATAATTTTAGCTCTGAAGTTAATGTAATGGTAGGGGGGCAAAGGCAAACTACTTCTGGCGACTATCTAGCCACTTGGCAGTGTGCACAACATGGGATTTCCAAAAGGAAAAAAGTATCTTACAGCTATACATAGAAGCAAGTACATAATTAGCCACATGGGCATAACACCGAAAGAAGCTAAGGTGGATGACCTTACAGATAATAGGCTTGACTCAAATCCAAGTTTCGGTTAGAATGGAGGAAAACAGAGCTCATACAGCTGAACTCAACTGATTTTGTAAGTTCGACCCAATGTAGCTGCTATTTACCTACTATTGTGTTTTACATCATATACAAAACTGAACTAACTGTCTGCTTATTTCCTTTGGGGGCACTGACCTCAGCTCACACCTCACAGGTAATACAATGCAGTGAACACCTGCAACAATCACCCCCACAATTGCAAGGGTTTTAAGAGCATTTGGCTGCCAACAATAAAATTCTTGGAACATCACAACAAATGTCCTCACGAACCAACGAACTAGACATAGTGGCATCATCACTCAGATAAGCCTAAACCAACTGACACAGCAGCAGCACAAATCCATTAATTCCTTGAGAAGTCCAATTCCGCCCCTACTTTCCGACTCAGTTCAACGCTTAAACATACGAACGCTAGGAGCAAAAGGGCTAAGGGGGGTGTTTGGAACTTCAGTAGGTTCATTCTGTTGCTTGATTTTCTTTGATCCCCTCCCTGTTCTACTTCGGGCCTGTTTGGTTCCTCCCACTAAAATTTAGTGACTAAACTTTAGTCACTTTTAGTAGCAATACCCTTACTAAAAGGGACTAAAAGGAACTAAAATGACTTTTTAGTCCCTTTTAGTAGGGGTGTTTGGCAACTTAGCTACTAAAAGTGACTAAAGTTTAGTCACTAAATTTTAGTAGGAGGGGAACCAAACAGGCCCTTCTTTCCCTCTTCCGTGATTCCATCAATGGCTTCTCCAAATCTGGCTAGTGCTCCTGCTAGTGCACACTGGAGTGCCAGGCCGTCTGTCGTTGCTGGCCAAAACGGATGGAAGAAAATGCTTTGTGGTGATAAGCTATTATTCAAAAACTCATTGTGCTAGAGTTGAATCTCATTTGCTCATGGAGTAAATGTCCAAAGGTTACATATGAAATGCTCAGAGAGATGCTTCCAATCTTGCTTTGGCCAGCAATTGCATTTGCAACATAATTTATGTGCTTTAGAATTAGAATTTTACAATATATTCATATTGTAAATGATTCATAATCTATTAAAAAATAGTAAAAGGTAGAGAAATGCTCCGGTAGACCTTTTTATGAAAACTGCACGAATCCCAAAGCATGGTTAACTAATTGAGTCATATCATTAAGTTTATTACCCGCTAAGACCTGTCAGGCCCACCCCAGTAATGGCCGGCCCAATTAAGTCCATCCCAACTGAAGTCTGATGATCATCTAATCGACTCCAGGCGTTCCTCATTTCGTTCGCTGTCGTTCATCGCTACACTGTCCTCCGGTTCCTCATCAACAAAAGATTTGCCGCCGCCTTCATCGTTGGCTCTTGCGGCCACTGACGGCTTCGTGGAATTGCTCGACGGGAAGTTGGGTCTGCTCACAACTTCAGATTACTAACCTGAATTTTTGCTATCATTCCAATAGAATTAACATATACTCCGTAGATTTGAGCTCATCGATCTGCTTTCTCTTTGTGCATGAGTCCACACAAATTCCCTTAGCACTTACCAGGTATCACGTAGACAATTTATAGTCAAACACTCAATCTAGCTTTGGCCGAATCAATTAGCACAACAGCTTACAGGAGGCAAGTAACAAATGTGATGGCATCCAGAATAATATGGGAAATCGACTGCGAATGATTATCGTCCTCCTAAGTTGGCCATCCATACAGAGGGATCTCCGACGAGGGCGGAGTCAATGGTGCCACTGCACAGCCGTGCGCTCGAGCTGCGGCACCTGCGTCTGCTGCCGCCAGGGCATTCGATCTTATAATGCAGAATCAACAGTTGGGTGCTGGGCTGAGCTGGGCTGGGCTGGATTGGGTAGGGCCAGGACGATATCAATAATAAAGCAATAATGATACAATTTTTTTTTCTTATTATAAGCCTGCTTTAGGATGCGTGCGGTTTTTTATAAAAGGGTCTTCCGGAGCATTTCTCTAAAAGGTATTTGTGTATATCTGTATCTGTCGATACCGATACATGTATCCATATATGTGCTGCGAAGCTGTCGTTGTTTCTGTGCACAAAAAAAAAAAAAATTTGTTCCGTGCGAACTACCGCCAGATTAGATTGCCATGTTCTGCCAATCACCCTCTTGCCTGCTAATAATCCTCCTATTGTGTACATAGTCGTGTTGCTTATCTATTGTTGGACATCTAGGTGCGTGATCAAAGAGAAAGTCGTCGCCTTCGGTTATTGATTATTGAGGTTGTAGTCTTCCTTGCCTTCAGGGTGTATACTACTTCTCTTTTTTAATCCGTAAACTTTGTCAATTATGGTTTCTTGCTTGCTTCTAAAATAACCACCCATTTTATGGTTTCCAAAAAGGAAAGATGTTATACACCTTTCTTATATCATTAGGTACTCGTTGAATCTGATTCGTCTCGTTAGTTGCTCATTCTGTACTACAGATGAATATTGACTGATTGTTTGATCATACTACTGCCTCTGAACAAATAACTATTTCAGAGCGATAAATTTGTATATAATGTAAAAATGGTTATTTCAAGTGTTCATCATTAGCTGAGTAATGTACTTGAAGCTCATAATTTGTTCTGTTTCATGTTAGCATTGACACTGCCCCACCCCCTGTTTTGATTTTGAAACAGGCTTCTGGATGGAGCTGGTACCATGCTACTATTTATTTTTTTAAAAAAAAATACTTGATCAGAGTTTATATGTGCTTTGATCAGCAATTAATAGAAAAAAAGGCATAAACTCATTGTGGATCCAATTTTAACTTAATGCCAGTTGCTCAAATTCTTGATTTGTTTGGTTTAGGGAGATAATGCATGTTTATATCAGTTCTCAGGTTAAAGCTATTGAACTGGAGTGATATGTGTGGTACTGTGGACTGTGGAGGAGCTGTGCATGCCTTTACTATCTTTTAATTTCAATTTTATCATATGCCAAAATGTTGGTTTCCTTGTTTAGTCTTTAATATTTTACTAGGAAAATATGCCTGTGCGTTGCAACGGAGAGACAAACATATCTCTTGTTATTAAGATGTTATTTTATATGACACTCGTAGGTGTTTGATAGTCCAAGTCTCGATTTGATCATAGAGGATTTGATTCTGTTTTTTCTTTTATGTCAGTGTTTGTACCAGAATACAAAAGTTGTCAAATGTTCTTGGAAGTTAAAAAAGAAATGCTACATAATTATTCCTTCCATTGTAAATTATATGACGATTTAGCTAACGGAAGCCATCCTATTTTCTTCTCTAGAAGGAGCACTATGGAGGCACAAAGACCAATGTGAGAAGGTATACAGGCCAGACACGCGTAGTCCCTCAATCCACATGCCACAGGCCCTACATTGAGGATCTACACGTGTCAACGATAGGCAATGAGAATTCTGCCTCTCGTGCGGTGACCGGATCAACGGTCCTTACACGCGAACCACTGTTGAAGCCAAAGCGGATGTGGCTGACCTTTCTAGGCTTTTTTCACTTCAATCTACTTTGACCCATATTGATAGTACATAATATTTCATACAACCACGCTTCATCTTTACTAAATTGTAACTATCATAGAAAGTTTATTGAACAAATATAAGTCTAGAATGCTATGTTATTTTTCAAGTATTTTAATTGGAAAACGGAAGAGAGTGACTGATTAAAAACCAATCGGAAGTTAATCGATGGAGCCAATGGAATGCGTTAAAAGATCGTGAAACCAAAACGAAACCAAAAAAACTTCTCTACGCTAATAACAAAATACAGAAAAAACTGGCAGAGCCTGTGCAAGAAAAAAAATCCTAAAAACCCAAATCCAACGACAGCCAATAGAGATGTATTTTTCCAAAAAGAAAAATAAACCACCGGTAAGAAAAAATAGAAAGAAAAAGGACCAACGAAAAAGCCCCAAGGATATCCTAGCATCCCACGGACTCACCTTCTCCACACACTGGCCGCGGCTCATCCTTCCGCACCGCAAGCCCTCTCATGCGCCGCCCAAGCTGCCCCGCCCGTCCGCTCGAGCTCGCGCTACCCGCGACCCGCCCGCATCCTGGCACGCGGTCCCCCGGCCTCCGGTCTCGCGCTGCTCATCGCGTCCGCCCGAGGTGGCAGCCCCCTCCCTTGGTCCCCCATGTCGTCATCGTGGCCGGCAGCCGGCGGCCGGCGCCTGAGCCCTGTGTCGTCTTTGGGCTCGAGCTCCACCTCGTCCTCGTGGCTTGTGTCCTGTGACCGAGCTTCGCCTCTATGATATAGAATGTGGTCCGTGGCTGAGCTCTGTCTCGTTGCCGACGGTGGGCCCATGCTCCGCATTGTCGTCGTGTTCGAGCCCCACCTGGTCGTTGTGGCTCATGCCTACGCCGGCGCTCACGCTTCTAGTCGGTGCAGCCAGCATCCGTGCTCCTTCTCAGAGGTCTGTGTGCTCCTCGCCCAGATCTCGATTCGGTTCAGTTGTCCATGATTTTGATTTGGTCTCAAAAATTTAGTTGTCTGTGGTCGAAATCTCAGCTTGATCTGTCCTCTTGTTTCTGGATCTGTTGCAGGGTCACCTCAATTTGGTTTTCTTGCATCTGGTGTTAATGATTTGGAAAAGTCGTCCCCGTGTCGGTCTTCACCTTTGTGAACTAAGAACAACAGAGCCCGTGTTCATCTCCAACTCAGCCTACAGAAATTGTGAACATTGAAAGGCCAGACGAAAAAAGGCCAACCAAAAAAGAGAGATAGAAATTTTGCCTCTGCCTGGTATTTGTAGGCTTTTTGGTATTAATAAGTTTTGTATTCAACTTAATATTGTATTTGATTCGGTTTTGGAAAGGAGATTTCGGAGAGATCTGGATCGTACTATTTATTTTGGGAAAGAATGACAAGTTTTGATTTGATATTGGAAAGGAGAATCGAAAGAAATCTAAATCATACTATGTATTTTGGGAAAGAACGGTAAGTGCTGATCGAAGTTTAGTGTCCTATTGGATTCTGTACAGGAGTCCATTAGGGGGTCTTCTGTAGATTTGTGATTGAGCCCGGGACGGATTAGATCAGAGTGGACGGACGATAAAATTAGTTAGAAAAACCAGACCAAAACAAATTATTATTAGGTATTAGGTATAGATATAGATAGATTGGCAATTGGAATCTCTGTCTGTAGCGCACCTTTTTTCCAGATAAAATAACTTTAAATTGGTGCACCTTCTTCAGATGAAAACATGAATTACAACCTTGGTAAGACTGTCTCCAACCGTGGAAATGCAAATACAAGACATATTCCTTCTTCTAGGTCTTGCACAGCGAATGAGTCACGGCCCCAAAACTCGGCTTCTCCAACAACGCCCCCAAAATCTCGCCTGCTACCTACGCCGCTCCTCTCCGGCGACATCTCCAGCACCCGCCGCCGCCGCCGCCGCCTCTCTTCCTGGTGTCGTCCCACCCCCGCTTCCCTTCCCCGCCTCCTCGACGCGGTCCAGCCACTGCTTCCCCTCCCAGCTCCAGATCAAGGAGGAAGAGGTCGCGCCGCCGTTGCGCCATTGACGAGCTGTGATGGCGGCTCCTCGTCGTGTCGGCGACTTCCCCTCCCCGCCGCTTCTCTTCCTCGCCGCCACCACTCCTCGTCGTGCCAGCGGCTCCCCGCCTGGCCACGGAGAAGCAGACCCGCCCTGCCCCGCCGCCGCCAGAACTGCCTAGAAGCGGTCGTCGTGGGCTCGCCTCGCTGCGTCGACAGCACCCCGCCGCAGGCTCGCCTCGTGGCTCCGGCGGCTCCCCGCTCGCCGCGCCGGTGGATCCCCATCGCGGGATCGCCTCGCTGCGCCGACAGCACCCCGTCGTGAGCTCGCCTCGCGGCTCCAATGGCTCCCAGCTCGCCGCGTCGGTGGTTCTCCGTCGCTGGTGGTGATGGGGTGCTGGCCGGAGGTGGGGAAGATGGATGAGATGTCAAGGGAGGCGCGCCATTGATTTGGGTCGTGGAGAGAGGCGACGCTATTTTGGGCTCCTCTCTCCTCTCACGCAAAATGGGTGCTTCCATTGCCTACTCTGTTGGAGGGGAATTCTTCACTGTTGATGACGCAAAATGGGTTTGGGTAGTGTTATGGGTCGTTTGTTGGAGTTAGGGCCTGTTCGGTACAGCTCACAACAGCTCCTGTTGTGAGCTGTTTTTTTTTTGCCAAACACCATTTTGCAAAACAGCTTCACCCATGAAGCTGTTTTATTCCCTCTCTCACAAAACAGCTTCACCCATGAAGCTGAAAAAAGTAGTTTTTCACAGCTTACACCTCTATTTCTCTCTCCCAACCATACATGAAGTTGTTGGTGAAGCTATTTTGTCAAACACTTTTTTCAAAACAGCTCAGCTTCACCTAATAAGTTGCTCATGAAGCTATTTTCTAAAAAAAACAGCTTCACTAGTGAAGCCGGCCTTAGTCTAACACCTCCCCCGACCCGGCGACCCCTACGGTGGCGGCGGTGGAAGCATACGCCTATTGTGTGATCATTGCGGCACCAGTGACAAATACAGCACTGACGACGCTGATGATGGCCAATTCACGTGCCGTACGTGCTCTGCTGTGCACACCACACAGGCAACTGCTGCTGACCCTCATGACTTCCCTGCCACTGGCAACATCTCTGTCCGCCGTGTTGCAACCCCAAGCTTGGGCCTAGGATGGCTTCAAACCATCGTCACATCAATGTTTGGACGCATGTATAAAGTATTAAATATTGATAAAATAAATAACTAATTATACTTTTAGTATGTACATGTCGAGACGAATCTTTTGAGTCTAGTTGGTCTATATTTGAATAAAGTTTGTCAAATAACAACGAAAGTGCTACAGTTGAGAAAAAATCTCACTTTGTCCATCTAAACAAGGCCTTGGTGCGCGCACACCTGCGCCCTACCCGAGGACCCCTCATAGACACGCTTTCCAGACGACAATTAAAAAGGGACGGAGGGAGTACGTGTCTGCATTTACTGAAGTAGACAGGTTCCTTGGGAGCTCTTTCCACGAATGCCCTTTGGATGTGAGGCAGTTGTTCAGGCCGGTGCGAGTTATCGGAGCATGGCAACTGGAAGTGCTAGAATCCATTGATGGGCTAACCCTAGAAGGGTAGCAATATTGTCATGGTTACATGGGCATCATGAGCCTAGACTCATTATACTCCAACACCTCCCCTCCCGCAGTGTGAACTACCGACGCAGCGGAGTTTCAAGACTGAGCACGAAAAAAACAACACACGAGCCCCTCACATACTCAACTAGCCACTAGTGATGTTGAGGCTGGAGCGAAACTTGGAGAACGTCGAGGATGGGAGGCCCTTGGTGAAGATATCGGCGAACCGGGAAGTGGTCGGGATGTGGAGGACTCGAACATCGCCGATGGCCACCCGATCGCGGACAAAGTGTAGGTCGATCTCCACATGCCTGGTCCGCTAGTGTTGAACGGGGTTGGTGGAGAGGTACACCACACTCACGTTGTCGCAGTAGACCAGCGTGCTCCAGGTCAGGGGACTGTGGAGCTCACCGAGGAGCTGCCGGAGCCAGGAGGCCTCAGCCACGCCGTTAGCAACAGCGTAGTACTCCGCCTCGGCACTAGAGCGGGAGACCACCGGCTGGCGCTTGGATGACCAAGACACCAGGTTGCCGCCGAGGAAGACAGCATAGCCAGAGGTGGATCGGCGAGTGTCTAGGCACCCAGCCCAGTCAGCGTCGGTGTAGACCACGAGCTCGGTCGAGGCAGACCGGTGGAGGAGCAGGCCGTAGTCGACAGTGCCACAGAGGTAGCGGAGGAGGCACTTGAAAGCCTGAGGTGAGGCCCGCGCGTATCATTCAATGTGAGGCAAATCTGTTGACGACATAAGTATGTCCGGGGGGGTGAAGGTGAGGTACTGAAGTGCCCCTGCAGACTCTGTACGCAGTGGGTCACTAACTGGGATGCCCTCGGTCTCTGAATCTTGGCCTGAGTGTCAACTGGGTGGAGCAGCGCTTGCAGTCAAGTCATCCTCAGCTCGCTCAGGTGTCAGAGTGTACTTGCCGCTGTAAAGACCAGACCTCCTGACTAGTCTGCACAACGGTGACCCCAATGAAGTGATGGAGAACACTGATATCCTTCATCGTGAACTCCTGCTGAAGTGTAAGGACCTGTGTGGCCTAGAGGGGGGGGGTGAATAGGCCTGTCAAAAATCACAGCTTAAAAACAAATTAGATAGGCCCGGCACTACCGCCCTGTGCCCGGCACTGCCGCTCCCCGGCACTGCCGGCCTCAGCGCGGTACTGCCGCGCAGATGAAGACCAGAAGCTGCAATTCGAAATCTAACCACAATCTGCAGATTCTATATGAATAGGAATGTAACAATAGGCTATATGAACCAGCAGAAACAACTACTCCAAGCCAAATATATGAAGATAGAGTAGATCGAGCCAAACCCTAGAATATATCACAAGCTCATGAACATAGAGAATGAAACTAAGCAAGCACGCGAGACAAGTGATTTATCCCGTGGTTCAGCTCGCCACCAAGGCTTGCCTACCTCCACGTTGTTGAGGTTGACCACTTAGGTCATGAGCTTTGCAACTCAACCTCGTTCTCAAGTCAAGGAACCAAATCCTTGAGGTGAGGGGTAATCTTACTAGCTGCACAAGTGATTACAAACCTCCCTAGGCCGCCACACAAGTTGGCAAGGCTCTAGGGCGACGCCTAGCCGGCTAGGGTTCCAAGAACCCAAGAGTAATAGAAGCAAATCCACCGGCTATGGCTCAAATCAAGTGCTCTAGGCAGTAGATCTCAGCTAGGGCTCCTCTTTGGTGAAGGTTTAGCCTCTCAACCACTTGGAATCAATGGGAATGAAGATTTTGGTGGTTGGGAGCTTGGAGGGCCTTCAATGGAGAAGAGAGAGCTTGTCTGGAGGTAGGTGGAGTGAGTGGTCGTGGATGACCGTTGGGGGGCAGAGGGGGTGATGTAAATACCCCCTGCCATCCAACGGGCAAATCAAGTCGCGGCAGTGCCGGCCTTAGCCCGGTAGTGCCGCGGCCCGGCACTGCCGCGCCTAGAGCGGCACTGCCGCGCCCACCAAACAGACAGGAACAGATCTACAATGGGTGCAGCTGTCTTTGGTTGGAAATGTGGATGGTTTGAGTTGGTTTGAGCACATGTCATTCAGCCATATCAATGAATTTGCATTCCCCCTTTATAGTACGGCATTCCTAAACTCAAATAACCAAAATAGAATATCTTTGAAGCACTTTGAGTCCGGAACCGATGAAATGTAGTGTGAGGGGTCCACCAACGCATATACACCATCCTTTCTTATCATAACCTGCTTGTCAACTTCATAAATCTCATTAGTCCTCTAATCGTGTGGTCATTATCACCAAAACCCACAATTAGGGCTTGATTGCACTTACAATCTCCCCCTTTTTGGTGATTGATGACAACACAATTAGAGCTTACAAGAGAAGGTATAAAACTGAGATTTTGAAGCTTAGGTGTGAAACCTCCCCCTAAATGTGTGAATGAGAGCTGAAATCTCAATTTGGCATTAAAGGCCAACATTCACATATTTGAAAGTGAGAATAGGTTCAGTTTCACATCTAATAGCTTTGTGGGGTGCAATAAACTGTGTCAATAATAATACGTGATGCGAATGACAGTTTAAGCACACATCAGAGATGTTTGCTGTCTTCTGCCAGAGCGGCACTGCCGCTCTGGGCGCGGCACTGCCGGGGCCCGGCACTGCCGGCCCTGGAGCGGCACTGCCGCTCAGGCAACAGACAGCAAACGCAGCGGACAGAAACAAACCACAAAGCATATAACAAAACTGATCTAAACAGATAGCACAAGCTAAATAAGCAGGTAAAGATACATGTCCACATCCAAGCCTAAGAAGTAGTACCATAGAGTATTATTACATAACATAGAGTTTTGATCGTATCAAACTCTCTCACAACTCACAACTACAACTAAAGATGGGGACATGAACAGAAAAAGTGGTTGTACCCCCTTCTCTTCACCTAATTCTCCCCCTTTGGCAACAAGTCACCAAAAAGAGAGAAAGAGAGAAGAGAAGAGTGTCCAAGCACTCAATCATCATCCGAAGCTATCGTGTCCCACTGAACTTCTCTTCTTCCTCTCATCATCATCGTCGTCGTCATCATCGTCACTCCACCCGCCTTCCCCTGACGGTGTGTGGAACTGGTGTAGCGGGTCGAGGTGAGGCACGTGTAAGAACGACGAGGTGGCACTGGCACGATCTCCTCCTGCTCCTCCTCCTCATCATCATCATATCATCTGAATCAAGGCTGGAGAGGTCGAAGCGAGGTGGAGAGCGGGGTGGAGGTAACGGCGAACGTCCCGCCCGCTCTCGCTCGGCGCGCTGCTCAACAAGTGCCTGGTGCGCTGTCTGGGCTGCGTAGGTGCAGGTAGAAAAGATGGCCTTGATCCATCGTGCTAGCTTGCTCTTCTTCTTCCTCTGATAGGAAGGGCGAGAGCTCTCAGGCCTGTCACTAGCTGCTGCCCCTGCTGAACCTCCTGCTGCCGCCTTCTTCTCTCAGCCCTGTACGGCTCATGCAACCCATCCTTAACAAAAGAATGTCCGGAGACCATCTCAATCATAAACATGATATAGGGTGCATATAGAACCGCCTTCCTAGCATCCTCTGCTGCAACCTGAAGCTCGGTCCAAATGAAGCTGGATATGGAAAGGGAGTAGCCTGAGGGGCCATCCTAGCCAACATGTTCCTGCCATATCCATATAAGTTAGAGTGCGAGCCACTCTTTGGGTGAGCGTCTGTCTGAAAAGGTTGTTGAGCATGTAGTAGAAAGGTTTCAGCCCCTTCACCAACCCATCAGCCTTGCTAGGATCATCATATAAGTGGGCAATCTCACTGTCTGTCAGCGTCCTCTCATCATGCAGGTTATCCAACTGCCTGTCATCGCTGCCCAAGCCAAGGATCCTACTAAAGGTCTCATAGGTGACCTTGTAGTGGCGACCCTCGGTCATCCAGTGCATCTCCTCCAGCACATTATCAACATATAGAGTGGCATGAAACTGAGAAATGATCTCCACATTCCAGTTGTACTGGAAACCCATCAAATCATACATATTTCTTCTCTTGCATGCAGCTATCACCCTGTTGATTCACACTGTCAGTCTTGGCCTCAAGATGCTCCCAATCTACATATCTCATACTTAGAATCTTGGACTTTTGGCATTGAACAGGACTGAACGGTAGAAATCTGAATGAAATTCATTCCAGAACCTGTAGTCAATCCCATGTCCTTTGGAGCATTGTAGGGATTTTGCTGACGCTGTGCCTTCACTGACGAGAACTGCTGGTGGTAGGACACCACCTGTCTGGGCCTGGTGTCCTGTGGTGCCCTCTCCAAAACATCCTCCTCATAGGGCTGGATGTGGTCTCTGCTGACCTCTGCTAGGTGCTCTGGAGTGGCAGGGTAAAGGTCTTCCCTGATCTGACGACCCTGCATCTGGAGACGGATCTCGTCTCGTATCTGCTGCTGCCTAGCTGAACACTCTCCTTGGGAGCGAGCACCACCACGAACGACTGGCTGCTTGCTCCTCCCCCTGAGCGGATCCATCCTTCTCTTGGTCCTCCTCTCATCATCACCTCCGCCCGACATCTAAAACATGGAAACTGTGGATTAGAAGACTGCATAAGGCTGGTAGGTTATAGTGAGGCGATAGATTTTGATGGATAAGGTGTTACTTGGATCAAATCCCTGCTCATGGTCCGGCACTGCCGCTCTGGGAGCGGCACTGCCGGGGCCCGGCACTGCCGCGCAACGCGCGGCACTGCCGCGCAGGCAGGCCGGATCTGAGCCAAGGAACACCACATCCATCATCTCTACCACTCCCTCCCTATCATCTACAAACCCTTCTACAACCTCTAAATACATACCCATGGCGCATTTTACAAATCGGGAAAAACTTAGGGTTAGGGATTTTGAACCTTCACCTTGAGAGGAAGAGAGGGAAGGAGACCCTTGGAGAAGAGGAGAACGGAGCAGCACCGACGAGGATCCCGAGCAGCACCTCCGGTGGCCGGAAGTGCCGGGGACGGCTGGTCGGTGAGAAAGCTGCGGTCGCCCCGTTCACCCGAGAGAGAGAGAGAGAGAGAGTTACGGTGGTGAAAGTGAATGGATGAGGGAGAGAGAGAGAAGTCACGGGTAGAATAGGAAGAAAATCTTTCCCCTGTGACCCCACTCGGTAACTCACCAATCAGACTGAATCGGTAAGTCGCGGCACTACCGCGCCTGGCGCGGCACTGCCGGGGCCCGGCACTTCCGCGCCTGGCCCGGCACTGCCGGCCTGTTACCAACAGAGAGAGTTATTCTCTATTATACTACATAGCTTATTCTTGGAGTGGACAGGTACCTCTTGCATGATATGACCAGCAGCAAGTAATCAATACAGAACAATGGTCATACCAAGCAAGTTTCCTTACAAAGATTTTGAAACACAATATGAAAGTTTTGAAATTGTTTTACCTAGGTCAAACTAGTTGATCAATCAAGCATGCTAGGTTTCAAACTAAGTTACGAGAGTCAAGTATATTTAGTTCACTCCTTAAAGCACAAAACCTTGACTCATCTAGAGGCTTAGTGAAGATATCGGCTAGTTGTTTGTCGGTGCTCACATGTTTGATGGCGATATCTCCTTTGATTTCATGATCTCTCAAGAAGTGATGCCGGATGTCTATATGTTTGGTTCTTGAGTGACTCACTGGGTTGTTTGCAAGTTTTATGGCACTTTCATTGTCACACAAGAGTGGGATATGAGTAAATTGACATCCGAAATCACGAAGGGTTTGCCTCATCCAAAGTAGTTGCGCACAACATGCACCTGCTGCAACATACTCGGCCTCGGCTGTGGATAGGGCTACACAATTTTGCTTTTTAGAACTCCAAGACACTAAGGAGCGTCCAAGGAATTGACATGTCCCCGAAGTGCTTTTTCGATCTACCTTGCAACCGGCGTAATCGGAATCCGAATAGCCAAGTAGATCAAACTTGGAGCCCTTAGGATACCACAAGCCAAGGTTTGGAGTGTGAACTAGATATCTCAAGATTCTCTTAACGGCCACTAAGTGACACTCTTTCGGGTTAGCTTGAAATCTAGCACACATGCACACGCTAAGCATAATATCGGGCCTAGATGCGCATAAGTAAAGGAGGGAGCCAATCATGGAACGATATACCTTGATGTCCACAGCTTTTCCTTCCTTATCAAGATCAAGATGTCCATTAGTTGGCATGGGCGTTTTGATAGGCTTAGCGTTCACCATGTCAAACTTCTTTAACATATCATGGGTGTACTTGGTTTGGCAAAGAAAGTCCCTTCCTTCAATTGCTTGATTTGAAACCCAAGGAAGAACTTGAGCTCACCCATCATAGACATCTCAAATCTTTTAGTCATGATCCTACTAAACTCATCACAAAAGGATTTGTTAGTACTACCAAATATTATGTCATCGACATATATTTGGCACACAAAGATATCTCCATTGACTTTATGAGTGAAGAGAGTAGGATCGGCTTTGCCTATTTCAAAGCCTTGTTTGAGCAAGAATTCCTTAAGGCATTCATACCATGCTCTAGGTGCTTGCTTAAGCCCATAGAGCGCCTTTCGGAGTTTGAAGACGTGGTTGGGAAACGTGGGATCTTCAAAGCCCGGTGGTTGCTCGACATATACCAACTCTTGTATAGGGCCATTGAGGAATGCACTCTTCACATCCATTTGATATAGCTTGAATTCATGATGGGCTGCATAGGCTAGAAGAATCCGAATGGCTTCAAGTCTTGCAACCGGTGCATATGTTTCTTCAAAGTCCAGGCCCTCTACTTGTGTGAACCCTTGAGCTACCAATCTTGCCTTGTTCCTTGTCACCACACCTTCTTCATCTTGCTTGTTGCGAAAGACCCATTTGGTTCCAATGACATTGGTATTTGGTCTTTCCACGAGTGACCATACTTGATTGCGCTCGAAGTTGTTGAGCTCTTCTTGCATGGCCATCACCCAATCCGGATCATCCAGGGCTTCTTCTACCTTGAGAGGTTCCAAAGAGGAGACAAACGAGTAATATTGACAGAAATTTGCCAAATGAGAGCGTGTCGTTACCCCCTTTCGTAGACTCCCAAGAATATTATCAACGGGGTGATCTCGTTGAATAGTTTGCTTGAGTCTTGGATGATCGATGGGTTCTGGTTCATCTTCGGCTTCTTCTTCTTCATCTTGCTCGAAGATGGGTTGTAGGTTCACTCCATGAAGTGGAGTAGCTGCAGCTGCTCTGGGTGTGCCCGGCACTGCTTGGCTCCGCGCGGCACTGCCGGGGTCCGGCACTGCCGGGTCTGGCCCGGCACTGCCGGGGACTGTATCTGATCAGTCCCAGCAGAAGCTTCAGCTTGAGGACCTTCCTGATCTGTAGCCTGCTGTTCCTGTGGTCTTATATCACCAATGGCTAGCTGCTTGATTGCTTCACAAGGAGGTTCCTCATTACCTACAACAACTTCATCAACTTGCTCTACTTGAGAGCCATTAGTTTCATCAAACGTCACGTCTATCGCTATTTCAACCTTGCCGGAGGCCTTGTTGAAAACACGATAGGCATGCTCGTTTGATCCATAACCGAGAAGAAAACCATCATCTACTTTAGATGCAAACTTAGAGGCTTTGGGTTTCTTGTTCAAGATGAAACATTTGCACCCAAATACTCTAAAGTAAGACACCTTTGGCTTGTTACCGGTGAGCAGCTCATAGGATGTCTTCTTTCTTCTCTTGTGGAGGTAGAGGCGGTTGATTGCATGGCAAGCGGTGTTGACGGCTTCGGCCCAAAAGATGTCCGGCGTCTTGTACTCATCTAGCATTGTCCTTGCCATGTCAATGAGCGTTCTATTCTTCCTCTCCACCACACCATTTTGTTGAGGGGTATAGGGCACTGAGAACTCATGCTTGATGCCCTCTTCATCAAGTAACTCTTCCACTTGGGTGTTTCGGAATTCGGTTCCGTTGTCACTACGAACCTTCTTGATATTGAAACCGAATTCCCTTTGAGCTCTTCGTACAAACATCTTCACCTTCTCTTGCACTACACTTTTATCATGCAAAAAGAATACCCAAGTGAAACGAGAATAGTCATCAACAATAACAAGACCATGTTTGTTACCGCCGATGCTAAGGTAGGCAACCGGTCCAAAGAGATCCATGTGAATCAACTCCAATGGATGAGTAGTCGTGTCGTAGCTCTTTGGTGGGTGAGGTACGCCTACTTGCTTTCCGGCTTGGCAAGCTCCACATACTCTGTCTTTCTCAAAATGAACATTGGTTAGTCCTAGGATGTGGTTGTCCTTTTGAAGTTTGGCCAAATTCCTCATCCCAACATGAGCTAGTCGGCGGTGCCATAACCAACCCATGCTAGATTTTGCCACCACTAAACAAGTCTCAAGTTTGGCTTCACTTTGTTGAAATCAACTAAGTAAAGCTTCCCTTTCAAACGACCTGTAAAGACAATAGAGGAATCCTCCTTCTAAAGACTTCCACACCCTCATCCGTAAAGAGACAATTGAAACCCATTCCACACAATTGCGAAACGGACAACAAATTGTAACTTAACGAATCAACATGTAAGACATTAGTAATTGAATGTTCAAGTGTGATAGCAACTTTACCAAGACCTAGCACCCCCCTTGGAGTTATCACCAAATATGATGTTCTCACTTGCATTTGTAGTTGGGGAATATGATGAGAACATACTCCTTTCTCCGGTCATATGATTTGTACATCCGCTATCAAGCACCCAACTTGATCCACCGGAGGAGTAAGCCTGCAAAACAAGTTTAGTTCCTTGGTTAGGTCCCCAATTGATATTGGGGCCTTGCATGTTAGTCACAAGTATCTTAGGAACCCATATAAACTTGTCGGCTGCCCTCTTGTCATTACCAACATACTTGGCAACAACTTTACCACTGTTGTTGTGCTAAAAAGTAACAAGAGGACATGCTCATTCTTGGAGCTTCTATCTTGGGTTGATGCATGAACTTGTTCTTGGTTACCCAAATAGACTCCTTTGGTTTTCTGAGACCCTTGCTTCTGATTTGGCATCTGCCTGGGCTGTGTGTGAGACTGAGCAGAAGAGGAACTGGTAGCCTTCCCTTTCTTGGGCGCGGCACCTGCGCCTGGGGGCGGCACTGCCGGGCCCGGCACTGCCGCCTTCTGGCGCGCACTGCCCGCGGTCTGTGCAGGCTGAACTGTACCAATGTAACCCTTCTTCTCAAATCTCACACACTCATAGCCATTCACCTTCTTCCTTCCATTGGTTTTGCCTCCCTTTACATGCCCCACCCATCCTTTATGAAAGGACGTCTTCCGTTCTTGAACTTGGGCATGTTCTTGTTTTGGGTCTTCTCACTAGCACTTATAGTAGCCTTGACACAACCACTTGCAATAACACTTGTCAATCTTGCTATTCTTTTCTCATGACCTCCATGTTTGCAAGGTTAGTGGAATAGACATTCAAATCAAGATTATAGCATTTTCCACAACCTTCACTAGTGGAGGGAATAGGAGTGACATTTGCCTTAGGGAGAGTTGAGTTGCTTTCCCAAAGAAGGTTATATTGCAGCTCAAGTTCCTTGTGCTTTACATCTAAGTCACAATACCTTTTCTTGAGTTCAACATGAGCCTTCTTTAGGGAAGCATGTTCATCTTGCTCTTTGGCCAAGGCCTCATGCAAGACATCCCAACTCACTTCTCTCTAATGCAAGAGCTTCCTTGCAAGCAATATAGAGATCCTCTTGTTTGATAAGAGCATCCTCACTTATTGCTAGCTCGGCTTGTACACCCTCTAGTTCCTCCATTAGCTTAGTGATAAAGAGTTTGGTTTCTTATCTAAGTTCTTTGTTATCATGTTTATCTCTTCATCACTAGAGCTATCATCACTAGAAGAGTCACTAAGTTCACTACTAGAGATGTCACTAAGTGGAAGAGAAGGTTTGGAAGTACGAGCCTTTTTCACCTTCTCTTTCTTGGCCATGAGGCAAGTGTGGGAGTTGTCATCATCATCGGACAAGTTGTTGAATAACCTTGGTGAAGGAGATGGCTTTTGGAATGCAATGGTTGCCATCTTCTCATCTTCTTCACTTGAGGTTTGTACCGTTGAGTCCCATTCATGTCCAATGTGAGCTTCTCCCATGTACCTCTTGTTGAGCTTCTTGTAAGTGGCTTTGTCATCTTTCTTGCCCTTGTTGTCTTTCTTCTCATTTGGGCAATGAGCAATGAAGTGCTCGGTGCTACCACAATTGTAGCAAGTCCTCTTCTTCTTGTTGGGAAAACTTCCTCTTCACAAACTGTATCCTTCTTTCTTGAGCCCCTTGCGGTATCTTCTCATGAATAGGGCTATATCACTAATCTTCTCAAATCTTCACTATCACTCTCACTTTTGCAAGAGGATGATGTGCTGTCCTCAACCTCTATTTTCTTCTTTTGTTGCTTGGGCTTGCTTGTAGAGGCTTGTTTGTTGGCTTGCTTGCTTGAGTGCTACTTCCTTGATCTTCATCCCATCTAGCCTTGCTTGCAACTCTCCAAGCTTCCTTCTTTCATTAGCTTCCTCTCTTTGCATATCAAAAGTGATAATCCTCCCAAGCACATCACTAGGTGTGAACTTTTCAAATTTCTTCTTGTCTCTAATCAATGTCACCACGGTCTCATTTCTTGGTGAGTAAGCTTCCAACATAATCTTCACTACCTTGTGATCATTGATTTCGTTTCCACCTAGCCCTCTAATCTTGCCAACAATGACCATCAACCTATCAAACATCTCTTGAGGGCCTTCACCATCACAAATCACAAACCGGTTGAGCTTGGCCATCAACAAATCAATCTTGGATTGCCTCACTTTATCACCCCTTCATGAGCAATATGCAATGTGTCCCAAATCTCTTTTGCAACTTCAACTCCCATGACCTTGTTGTACTCATCACCATCCAAGGCACTAAGTAGCACACTAGTTGCTTGGGCATTGAGATGAATTTGCGGAACTCATCTTGAGTGGGGTTCTTTGGATCAACCGGTGCTTCAAGTCCATTGTGCACTATCTCCCAAATTCCTGGATGGAGACCAATAAGATAGGTCTTCATAATGTGCTTCCACTTGGCAAAGTTGGTCCCGTCGAAACGAGGCAACTTGCCCGCGGGTACATTAATGAGAGGCCTAGAATCATGGTTAGACATAGAAGAATAAGTGTAGGATACGGCTCCGTATGTCTTCTTGGTCTCCTCCTTCTTCTTCTTGTCACCCTCGAGATGATAGGAGATGTCATCATCACCATCTTCGGCTACTTGAGTCTTCACTCAAGTGCACACTCTTCTTAGCTTTGAGCTCTTCCTTCTTCTTCTTTTCTTCTCTCTCTTGGCTCTTTCTTCTCTTCTAATCTTTCTTTCTTCTCTTCTTTGAGCCTTGTCTTCCTTTGCTTTGAGAGCTGCTGCATCTTCTTTTGCTTTGGCTCTAGCTTCTCTTCTCAACCTTCTTTCTTTCTTTCGTCTTGCGAGCTCTCCGGCCGACACAACCAATTGTGGAAGTGTCCTCCCGCTAGCTGTGGAGATACTCTCGCTGCTGCTAGTGGTGTGCACATCCGGATCTTCAAAGGGTTTGGGTTGCACACACTAGCATCACCCGCTCCGTCAGTGGCCATACTCTCGCACGGTTAAGTGCTGCTGAGAGACCAGGCTCCGATACCACTTGTAAGGACCTGTGTGGCCTAGAAGGGGGGGGTGAATAGGCCTGTCAAAAATCACAGCTTAAAAACAAATTAGATAGGCCCGGCACTACCGCCCTGTGCCGCTGCGCTCCCCCGGCACTGCCGGCCTCAGCGCGGTACTGCCGGCGCAGATGAAGACCAGAAGCTGCAATTCGAAATCTAACCACAATCTGCAGATTCTATATGAATAGGAATGTAACAATAGGCTATATGAACCAGCAGAAACAACTACTCCAAGCCAGATATGAAAGATAGAGTAGATCGAGCCAAACCCTAGAATATATCACAAGCTCATGAACATAGAGAATGAAACTAAGCAAGCACGCGAGACAAGTGATTTATCCCGTGGTTCAGCTCGCCACCAAGGCTTGCCTACCTCCACGTTGTTGAGGTTGACCACTTAGGTCATGAGCTTTGCAACTCAACCTCGTTCTCAAGTCAAGGAACCAAATCCTTGAGGTGAGGGGTAATCTTACTAGCTGCACAAGTGATTACAAACCTCCCTAGGCCGCCACACAAGTTGGCAAGGCTCTAGGGCGACGCCTAGCCGGCTAGGGTTCTAAGAACCCAAGAGTAATAGAAGCAAATCCACCGGCTATGGCTCAAATCAAGTGCTCTAGGCAGTAGATCTCAGCTAGGGCTCCTCTTTGGTGAAGGTTTTAGCCTCTCAACCACTTGGAATCAATGGGAATGAAGATTTTTTGGTGGTTGGGAGCTTGGAGGGCCTTCAATGGAGAAGAGAGAGGCTTGTCTGGAGGTAGGTGGAGTGAGTGGTCGTAGATGACCGTTGGGGGGCAGAGGGGGTGATGTAAATACCCCCTGCCATCCAACGGGCAAATCAAGTCGCGGCAGTGCCGGCCTTAGCCCGGTAGTGCCGCGGCCCGGCACTGCCGCGCCTAGAGCGGCACTGCCGCGCCCACCAAACAGACAGGAACAGATCTACAATGGGTGCAGCTGTCTTTGGTTGGAAATGTGGATGGTTTGAGTTGGTTTGAGCACATGTAAGCCATATCAATGAATTTGCATTCCCCCTTTATAGTACGGCATTCCTAAAACTCAAATAACCAAAATAGATATCTTTGAAGCACTTTGAGTCCGGAACCGATGAAATGTAGTGTGAGGGGTCCACCAACGCATATACACCATCCTTTCTTATCATAACCTGCTTGTCAACTTCATAAATCTCATTAGTCCTCTAATCGTGTGGTCATTATCACCAAAACCCACAATTAGGGCTTGATTGCACTTACATGAAGAGATGTGGTGATCCTCCGCGGCAGAGTCGGACTGGAAGCTGTGAGCACAATATCATCAACATAGAGTAGCAGATAGGCAATCGCCCCGCCGTGGTGATATATGAACAGAGAAGTATCTGACTTGGCCTCCACAAATCCCAGGGTAAGCAGAAAGGCAGCAAACCGAGAGTACCACGCCCGAGGGGCCTGCTTGAGGCCATAGAGGGACTTGTTGAGGCGGCATACCAAGTCAGGGCGAGAAGAGTCAACAAACCCCGCAGGCTGACTGCAATAGACTGTCTCAGCAAGTGTCCCGTGGAGAAAAGCATTCTTGACGTCCAGGTGATGTACAGGCCAGGAGCGAGAGAGAGCAAGTGAGGGGACGGTGCGGACTGTAGCAGGCTTCACCACTGGACTGAATGTCTCATCATAATCAACTCTAGGCCGCTGAGTGAAACCCCTGAGAACCCAGCGAGCCTGTACCGCTCAAGAGTGTCATCAGCCCGCCGTTTGTGTGTCCAGATCCACTTGCTCGTAACAACATTGGAGCCAGATGGACGGGGCACCAGATCCCAGGTCTGGTTGGCGAGAAGAGCTGCGTACTCCTCTGCATCGCACTATGCCAGTGAGGGTCGGCCAAGGCGTCGCGCACGGAAGAGGGTACCAGAGAGGCCCGCGGCTCGCCGGGCATCGCGACGAGAGCCCGAGGCCGCAGCACACCCACCGCCTGCCGTGACACTATAGGGTGAATATGACGCGGGTCGCGGTGAAAAAGTGGCGGGTGGTACACGGGCAGCTCGACCCGGGCAACCGGCGGCGACGGCCTAGGTGTCACGGCGGAGAAGATGTCACATGAGGTAACCGAGGTGGCGACGACGGCGACGGGTCCCGCACCGAAGGCGGGAGGTCGCCCGCACACGGCGCTGGTAGAACACGCACCGGCTGGACGAAGCATGCGGGAGGTGCCGAAGACGCCGGACCCGCGGCGGGCGTAGGGTCAGGCGCAACACCGAGGGACGTGATTGTCGGACCTGCACAGGGCACAGGGGCCGGCGCAGCCCTGGAGGACGGCGACCCGGGACACGGGCCTGGCGGAGGGCGCGGTAGAGGACCTACAGAGCAAAATGGCAAAGGTGGCTGGACCATCGCGTCAATGGAAAAAGGGAGAAGAGGTCAAGGTCAGAGGTGGGTAGTGGGGTGGTGGTGGGAGGGGAGGTGATGGTGGAGAAAGGGAAGACAGTCTCGTCGAACACAACATGACGAGAGATGAGGACGTGACGGGAGGAAAGGTCAAAGCAACGGTACCCCTTGTGGTCCGGGGAGTAGCCGAGGAAGACACACCAGGTCGATCGGGGAGCCAGCTTGTGAGGAGCAGTGGCAGTGGTGTTAGGGTAACACGCACACCCGAAGACACAGAGGTGGTCGTAACATGGAGGGGTACCAAAGAGGGCGTGGTGTGGGGTGGGAGCAGGGCAGGCAGTGGAAGGTAGGTGGTTAAGGAGATAGTCGGAGGTGTTAAGGCTCTCGGCCCAAAACCGAGCGGGAAGAGAGGCCTGGAGCAGAAGGGTGCGCATGTCGTCATTCGTGGTGCGAATCATGCGCTCAGCCTTGCCGTTTTGGGATGAGGTTTAGGGGCAAGACATGCGTAACTGGACACCATGAGAGAGAAAGAAAGTACAAGAGGTGTGTTGTTTGAACTCACGCCTATTGTCACACTGGACAACCTTGATGGTGAGACCGAACTGAGTGGAAACCCAGGCGAAAAAGTGGAGAAGCGTGGGGAAAGCATCAGACTTGGCCCGCAAGGGAAAAGTCCAGGAATAGTGAGAGAAATCATCAACCACACACAAGATAGTATTTGTAGTCTGAAATGCTAAGGACAGGAGAGTCCATAGGTCGCAATGGACAAGGTCAAAGATATGAACCGCATGGGAGGAAGAGGTAGGAAAAGGGAGTCGAACATGACGGCCCAGTTGGCACGCGTGACACAAGTGCTCATCAGAATCTCGAGGACAAGGTATGTCGGAACTACGACGAAGTTGTGTCAAAACATCGCGGCCAGGGTGACTAAGGCGACAGTGCCAAGTAGTAGAGGAGGTGGTGGCGAAAGCAACTGACGGAGTGGGAGGTGAAGACGATGGAGCGGAAGCAGGAAACCTAAGAGTCTAAAGGGGCCCTGTGCTGTCACAGCGGAGAAGAGGACGCCGGGAAGCCAGATCCTTTACAGTAAGACCAGAAGGGACGAATTCAACAGAACAGAAATTGTCAGCTGTGAAACAGCGAATGGAAAGAAGGTTGTGAACCATATTGGGAAACAAGGACATCGGGAAGATGAAAGGAGCCATGAGTGTTAGCGACACCCACGGACGTGACCGGAAGGTAAGAGCCATTCGCGACCATGATAGACGAAGGGTGAGTCGAAGAGGGAGGGTGAACGGAAGAGAGGAGATCAGGGTTGGGAGTGGTGTGGTAGGTGGCTCCCGAGTCAGCGATCCAGTCGGAACTGACTGGTGGTGGCAGGCCCAGGGTGCTGAAAGAATGGCCCAAGGCCGTCGGATCCCAACCGACAGGCCCCGACAGGGTCCCGAGAGGTGGAGTCCACGGTGACGGGAATGGGACAGCCCAGCGAACATGGCCACCGTGTACCCCCACGACCCCCCCCCCCCCGCCCCCGCCCGCACCCGCTGGGCCCAGGTGTAGGAGGGCCAAGAAGAGGCGACGGAGGCGGAGGCGACGGTTGGGGAAGCGATGGACCGGGAAAGATGGCACCGGCCGTGGGGAAGGCGAGGAACCTCTCTGCCTTGGCGATGCGACGAGCCAGCGCTCCTGCTCCCAGGCGAAAGCAGCGCGCGCACACGCTTGGCCCTCTGCGGCAGCAGTCGGCAGTGACGAGGGCGACAGTGAGGGGAGAGTCGCCGACGGCAGTGAGGAGGAGGCCGCCCGCACCGGCAAAGCTCGCGCCGAAGGGCAGCCCGGCTGCAGCGCGCTCACCAGCTGTCGTGGGCAGGCCGGCGCACGAGGGGAAGAGGAGAGGGTTGCCTGCGCATGCGAGCAGCAGCAGCGCCCATGGCGGCTGGGCGAGGAGGAGCGGCGCCCGCGTGGTCTGCGCTCGTGCCGGCGGCAGCAGTGCCCGCAGCAGCAGCGGCGCGGGGAGGAGCGGCTCCTGCGTGGGGTGAGCTCGTGCCGGTGGCAGCAGCGCCGTGGAGCTGCGTGAGGAGGAACGGCGCCCGCGGCGGCCGGGCCAGCAGCGCCGCAACAGCACGTGGAGGAGCTGCGTCCACGGTGGGCGGCGGCGCAGCAGCGCCAGTGGCGCCCGCGCCTGCAGCAGGTGGTGGAGGGGGCGGCAACCCGTGCGGTCGGCCCTGTGCGCCTGGGAAGAACCCGCCGGGCCGCGGAGGCCGAGGAACGCGCCGGGGTGGGTCGCCGCGCCGGGATGGAAGCCGCCGGGCGCGCCGGGAAGGGTGCCGGCGCCGGGATGGAGGCGCGGGCAGCTGTAGGGGACCGGCGGCGCCTGGGAGCCGGCCACATGCGCCGCTCGTGCCGCTCGGGGTGCACGCGCCGCTCAGGCCGCCCGCACCTGGGAGAGAGCCGGCGGGCAGGCGGATCTGGCCGCCGCGCCAGGAGGGAGGCCGCCCGCGCCGCTAGGCTGCCCGCCAACGCCCGTGGCGGCGGCGTCACCCCGCGTGCAGGCGCGCCCAGGAAACAGAGGAGGAAAGGGGAGGGAAGAGTGGGAAGTAGTGGGGACAACTCGTCCCCACTACTTACAAGTGGGGACCGTAGGGTGGATATGCCATAGGGAGGAAAGGGGTGGTCCAATCCAAGGCGCTCTCGCTCGCTCGATCACAAGGCCGTGGCTCGTGAGAGTGGCAGCCGACCGCGACATGCCAATGGCCGGTCGTCGTCGTCGTCGTCGTCGTGGGGCTGGGCTACGGCTACAGCCGCTGGCAATTGTTCTGCAGCTGTTGGATTCGACGAGGATCAGGGGGCGGCGGGCGCGACGTGGAACAGGAAGCCACGAATAAGGCCTTGTTCAGTTCGCGAATTTTTTGGCGAAAAGTTACCGTAGCACTTTCGTTGCTATTTGACAAACTTTGTTCAAACATGGATTAACTAGACTCAAAAGATTCGTCTCGACATGAACAAACTAAAAGTACAATTAGTTATTATTTTTAGCTACATTTAATGATTCATACATGCGTCTAAAGATTCGATGTGACGGATACTATGCAAAATATTAGGGAGATTTTTGAATCTGAACCTGGCCTAATTTAATTCCGCCTCTCATACAGGAGTAGCGTTCATGTTGAATCTCGTCTGGTGGACTGGTGGTTGGGACTTGGGAGTTTAAATTTTTTTTTGCCCTGATGACGTGATGCGCTTCAATGAATACCATTCGTTCTGATGTGGTGCACTTCAATGAATGCGGAATTCCATTGTGAGCGAGCAATGGCAGTAGGTCCTCTGTCACTTTCCTCGCCATGCTAATGGTGGTCAGGTCGAGCTCGACGCTCATGTGTTCTCGTTGTCATGCAGGGCCCTGTTCGGGTGGATGTCACCTGACAGATCTGAAAGGTTTTGATTTTGGTTGGTCCTATATTATATCGTCTGCCCTAGGACGCTCATCTGAGAGCACTATGTCTGGCCGCGCCGAAATGATACGGATGAACATGATTATTCGTTCTTCTCCATCTGGGATTTGGTACTAGAAGGAACGAAAGAAAGAAAGAAAGAAAGAAAGAAAGAAAGAAATGCGGCATGCATGAATGGCGACAACGTGTGGCAAGCAAAAGTGTGGCCACACTTTTCTTGCCTAAGGGAATCTTGCCACACTTTTTCTAGTCTATGACATGTGGAGCCCAGAAAAAATCTTGCCTAAGGTTAGTCATCAACCAAACACTTACTAATCTGGTCAAACTTGCCAAAGGTTAGATGTGGCAAAGTGTGACTAACACCAAACAGCCCCTAAAAGGGACCCGTGCATGATCGGAGAGCCCAACCCAATCAGACAGACACTTGGCATGCAGTCGTAGGATGCCGGCAACAAGTAACAGCTGCTCATGGCCATGCATCATGGGTCCATGACTCAAATTTTCGAGCCAGCCGACCATGCATCTATCTGACTCTGACTGGTGACCAGAGCCGACCATGCATCCATGGGCTCAAGCTGATCGCTCGACGGCCTGCTCGAAGAAGAGATCGATGACGGGCCGGGCCTCCCCCCGGAACGGGACGCGAAGCGGAAGCGCCCGGCACACGTTTGCGCATGCAGAGACGGCCGCCCGCCCCCGGCTGGCTCTGCGTTGCGCGCTGGCTAGCGGAGCTGGAAGCGTGCCGTCCTCGGTCCTCGTCCTGTCCCTTCGCCGGCCACGGCCATATGCCCTGCGGCCTGTACGTCTGCCGCCTGCGCGCAGTGGCCTTCTTCGAGCTCTGGCCACTCCCGCCATTGCACATTCAACCACGCAACAGCTCCCGGTGAAAAACGTTAACGCTGAATGTTTCGCAGCTTCGGCGTGCGACTGCACCAGCCACGTACTAGTAGTTACGTCGATCGAGTAGGGCGCCCTAGGCCATGCACGCTAATATGAATGACTTTGGAAAAGCAGTACGTACTACGCCTGGTTTAGTTATTAACCCAAAGATTGCTAGCCACACTTCACCTTAGACAAGTTTAACCGTGTTTGGTTGGTAACTAAGCTTAGATATGATTACTTTGAGCTCCACATGTCATAGAGTAAAAAAGTGTGGCAAGATTTTCTTAGGCATGACAAAGTGTGACAACCAATTTGCTTATCACACTTCTTGTGGTTTTGCCACACTTGTCTAAGGTTAGTTGTGGTAGATTATATGCTACTAACGAAACATGCTCTCGTAATCACAACTATTGATCCCTCACATGACACCCCTCAGTACATGAGACGTGGCCTCTGTCATCTCTGACGAGCCATAGCCATGGTGGCATGGAGTTCCTGGAGAGCACATGACCCAGACTGACAGGCAGCGTGTAAACGCTTACATGGTTTATGTTAGCGACCTAAACCAAACAAAACCTGTAAACGCTTATTACATGGTTTCCGGTCCCAGTGTCATCTGGTACCATTGACGTTTGCATTCCCATTTCCCGAACCAAACAGCACCTGAGTAATGACTGACTTCCCAGTTATAACCAGCCACTTGTGATCTTACAAAATTTGGAAGGCATCAATTGTACTATTACCCTGGTTAATTTAATTCTTCTTTAGCAGTGATCATATTGAAAATAGCAGATATAGCACCTTTGTACACGCAGGCTTTTCAGTTTCAACAAAAAAAAAAACAGATGCCTAAACGAAATAAAAATGGGAACCAGTAAGGCCAGCATTGGCACTAACAGTGTGGATCTTTATGAGTTTTACAGTACCTCACTCCATTCCAAATTATAAGACATTTTGGCTTTTTTAGATACATAGATTTTGCTATGCAAGTAATGTATCTAGAAAGCCAAAACGTCTAATTTGTAATGGAGGGAGTATATTGCTAGTCTAAAAGGACAATCAATCGGCCAAGGCCCAAAGACTCAGCAAACTCTGGTTTTGCCTTTGAGAAGCATTTGCAGCTCCTATTATGACTGCTGTGGTGGAAGTGGCGACTGGTGCTGCTGTTCTGCGTGTCTAAGTATATGTGTCTGTTGCTGATCACCTTGCCATGCCCAGACAACATCCTTAAGTGATGGCCTAATGTCATCTTTCATCAACTTCTGGTACTCCAATGTGTCACCATTGGTCTTCTTTAACTCGACTAATAGGAAAGAAGGAGCAATCTCAAATATCTCAACATCAAGCTCAAGCATGCCCTTTCTTCCTTCCTTGGTCGTGGCCAATTTCAACACACCATCGTCTTTCTTTTTAATTTAAGCTTCAAACGTGTGTGGCTAGTTCGTTCAGCTTCGCAAAGACAGCTGCTGCTGACTGCTTGGAAGTAAATCGTGCCTCCCTTCGGTCATATTTCTCATCAAACAAGGCGGATAGATCAAATCCTGTAGAGAGGGAAATGATGTCGAATGCATTCAAGTTTGTCAGGCTCAATGGTCCTTGATTTTTCTCCGAGTCATCACCACCCGTCAAGCCAAAGGTAGTACCTTCAAACGTCTTGTCAGAAGTTACATTTTTCAGTGCTGCCATCCCAATGGGCTTCCTGTACCAAGGACTTTTCTTTATCCTTGAGGTGGACATCCTGATATTTGGATCTGGATCAAGGATTCCATAAAGGAGCTCTTTCAACGCCACAGAAAAATAACGAGGACATCTGTACTCGGCTTTTGAAATTTTCTTATACATCTCTATGAGATTTCTATCATGGAAAGGAAGATAATGGCCACAAGCACAAACAAAATTACTCCGCATGACCACGCATCTGCCTTTGCACCGCTGTAGCCTTTCCTGCTGAGCACTTCAGGAGCAACATAAGCCGGAGTACCACATGCAGTATGGAGTAGACCATCTTGTTTTTTGACTCAGCTAAGGCACTTAAACCAAAATCAGAGACCTTGAGGGTTTCATTCTCATCCAGCAGCAGGTTCTCAGGCTTCAAGTCGCGATGATAAACACCTCGGCTATGGCAATAGTCAACAGCACTGATCAACTGTTGAAAATACTTCCTTGCAGCCTCCTCGGTAAGCTTCCCCTTTGCTATCTTGGTGAAAAGCTCACCGCCTTTGGCATACTCCAGAACGAAGTAAATCTTGTTCTTGGTAGCCATTACCTCGAAAAGCTGCAGAACATTCGGATGCCTTACCATCCTCATTATCGATATCTCCCTCTTTATCTGGTTCATGAGACCAGTCCTCACAACCTTGTCCTTATCGATCACTTTTATGGCAACGGTCTGACCAGTAGCAAGATTACGGGCATAATATACCTTTGCAAAGGTCCCTTGCCCTAAGAGTCTCCCAATTTCATATCGTTCCATTAGAACAGTCCTGTCTTCCATTATGTAAACACCCGCACAAATTTCACAAGCACTATAATTTACTGGTAACACCGTCACCAGACAACAGTCAAATATGACTTGAGACCCACGATCTCATGAAGACCCTGCAGAGCTGATTCAGATGAAAAGGAAATGATCTTGTTGAACTTAGATGACTGCTTCTTGCAGTACAACATGTTTCTGCATTCCTAGGTGAACCAGCTTCAGCTGTCTTGGGCAAAATGGTATCTGCAAAATGAAGACGTCAGATCACACCTTCGTAGGCTCAGAGGAGTCACAGAGCTCATGAAAAGGCAAATGGAGTGCACAAACGATACAGTACAGTACAGAACAGGCAAGGCAATAGGATCCAGCTGCCAAATAAAAAACTTCACATATGTCACATCAAATCTTTAAACACATACATGGAATACTAAATGTAGATTAAAAAACAACTAATTACATAGTTTGTAGGTAATTTGCGAGACGAATCTTTTAAGCCTATTTAGTCCATGATTTGACACTAAAATGCTACAGTAACACATGTGCTAATAATGGATTAATTAAGCATAAAAAATTCGTCTCACGATTTACAGAAGGATTCTGTAATTTTTTTTTCTGTTAGTACCGGAACAATTCATGCACCACCCTACATAACATTTGAAGTGAGATTCAAAATTTTTACACGGTGGAACTAAACGTGCGTTTCCCCCCATTTCTTTAAAGAACGCAGAGCAATTAGTACCATAGTACATGACCAATTTCGGAGCAAGAGAGGCTGCTAAAACCTAGAAGTAGCGAGAAAATTAACTGATCCTCAGGTCAACAACAATTCAAAAATGCTTCGCCTCCGGAGGATATTAATAAACCAACATTTTCTTCAAGTCGAAAAGAAAAAAAAAAATCCTAATGCACATCAGGTCCAATCTTGGGTGGGGTTGGGGCCTGGGGGGAGGGGCAGAGCATCCAGGCCAAGGAAAAACGCACCTGCCGGCAGATGAGGAGTCGCGGACTCGCGGCCGAATGGAAGAGGGAGAAGAAGAGGCCAATTCAGCTCGGCCGTGGCAATCCATGGCGACACTCTTGGGCCTCCCACATTTCACCGCAGCGGCAAGGAGGGGACGCCGGCTTCCTTGGTGTGTGTCCGTCCGTCTCGCACCCGTCGCCGGCTGCAGCCCACACGAAGCGGCGGCTGCACCCGTCGCAGGCAGAGGCCAGGCAGGGAGCGCGGCGATCTGGGGACGCCGCGGGGGATCTTTTTCGCGAAGGACCCCACCGATTTGGGGGAATTTTGTGGGGATCCCCGAGTGGATAACTAACTGGAGGAGACCCGGTGGCCGGTGCTCCGTGCCATGCATGCGTTGCGCGTGGCGTACTGGGCGTGAGATTTTTTTATCAGTTCTCGGACCGGCCCGGCCCAATGATGACGTCCAGTTTTTTGAAATACAAAAAGGCCCTGGTCTTATTCTTTTTTTATATTTTTAAATATAAAGACGATTGATTTTGCTTAAAAAAAAGACAATTGATCGGAAAGTTATCTTGCAAGGAACAAATTTTGTTGCTTCCTTCGGTAACTCAGTAGCTATTTTAACTCCCTTTTGAAAGTATGGGCGCATAAACAAGAGTCGTACAGTATCTTGAGAGAATTATTTTCTTGGCCCTAAAACAAGTGCCTCTTAGCTTCTTGGCCCTCTTTTTACCGAACTTAGCTATCTGGCCTGAAAACGAGTTTTGATTAGTTTTTTTTTGGCCCTTCCATCAGTTTGGCAATTTAACGGGGTTAACTAGTACGTAAAATTACTATTATACCCCTGGCACCGAATCAAAGCAAACAACAATCTACCGATACATTGTATAAGTCTTACAGCTTGCTTAATATCAATAATTACGCAAAATAATCTATAATAATTTAATTATGCATGGAATCACTACTTTTTATATGCATTTGAACATAACCAGCAACACAATAATATTTCAATCCCACATAACAGCATATATTTGCTTAGTATCTATATGTTTTATACATATATTTTGCACATAACAGCATCACACTAAAATCCAAGTATATTTATGCTTTCAGTACATCGAATACACAATAATTCATGGGCAAAGCTGCATCAAATACACACATCTAATTATAATACAATAGCACACGTCCACAATAATAAGTTTACAAATACATAAGATGTTTCTGTTCACATGACAACATTATTCATGAGCAAAGTGTACATCAAATATGAGAATACACACATATCTAACATCAAAGACTAAGCCTTCTTTTACTTCTTGTGCTCATTGCAGGACTAGATGGTTGTATTTTTTTTTGCTCCTAGTGCCCATGGATGGGCTGTCAAGTGACACATTTGTTCTTCTATCATTCTTACTACCTAACACTTGTTTCTTTTTTGTGGCTTGTCTTCTTGGCAACCTTGGTCTTGACATGTGGTTCTATGTGCGAGAGATGCTGGATGGAAATTGCTTCCGGCTGATTTGAGCCACTTCTTGACCTACATATTTTCAGCACTAAATAATATTAGTTTAATTCACAACAAAAAAAGAAAAAAATCAGAATTAAATCAAATACCTTTTTGATAGTCCAGAGCTAGATTTAGTTAATTTGTCCTTAGTTTTACTTGAAATCTCCAAACTTTGGTTGTTATCACAGAGAGTATATATTTAGTTTCATAATCGAATTGTCATTAATAGTAACACAAATTTCAGCACTAGTGTCAATTACCTTCTAGATGCCTTAGGAGTACGATCATCGCTATGTCTTTTGTTGCTAGTTGTTTCCAAGTTTTGACTAGAGGTCCAAAGCCAATATTTAGTATTGATGCCTAGTTTGAAATAACAAGAGATATTATCTGCCAACTAGATAGAGGAAGTAGTAATTTGCAAACCTTGGTGGAAATGACATGCATGTAGCCGGTGCATCGTCCTCCAAAGGAACAATAGAACTTAGAGCAGATTTGGCCCTCTTCTTTGCTAGTCCCCTACAAAAATAGCACATGTCATCACTATATTTTGTGGGAAGGAAAAACATAAATGTTTGTAAAAGTAGACACATCATTACCTGATTGCTTTCATAGCTTCAATGTCTTCTGGTTTGCCCTTCTTGCAGTTATGCCAATGATGTCCATAGTCCTCACAAATAGGGCACTTGTGTTGCCCTTTCCTTTTTTTTCTTGTCACCATTGCCTTTATGCCTTTCAGTTTTAGGCCTACCCGCTACTGTTGTCAATAAGGGTGGATGCATAAAAAAGCCATGGGTTGATTTAGGCCATTGTGACTTGTCAGGCATGGCAGGAATAAGCTGATTATATGCAACTCTAAATTTCTCAACTGAGTAATAAAAGTCAACATATTTCTCAATTGGTTCATCACTAAGTGATGTGATGAACGTTAATGCATGCTTGCAAGGTATGCCTGAAACCTGCCATTTCCTACAGGTGCAAGTCCTCTCTTCTAGGTTGACCACAAACCGAAATCCAGTACCTCCCATTGCGGTCACTTCAGCCACATTTTCTGAACATTCTTCGACTTCCAAGTTTAATTCTCTACTCTTCTCATTCAAATCCTTTATTATGTGGGGTAGAATGAAGCCATTAATTTTTTTGATATCTTTCTTCTTTGGTTCCACTTTCTCATGAGCATTTGCCTAATCTTGTCCATCAAATCATCCAAGTTCATGGACTTGTGATGCTTAATCCAATTGTTGAAGCATTCTGCAAGGTTGTTAGTCACGAAGTCTACCTTGCTTCTAGTAGAGAATTGACTTCTAGTCCACAATTTTTTATGGCAATTCCTTATGTAGTTAGTTGCTGCAGGCTTTTCCCTCTCCATTGCAAGCCAATTTTTTTCAAACAAATATGGGTTCCATGAATAAGCAGCTGCCCACAGGTGGTCATCAAAACCTTTCCGTGGTACCTCTTTTTAAAGTTGGTCACCAAATGATACATACATTCCCTATGTTCAGCCCTCGAAAATACTTGACCCACCCCTGCCATCACGGCCTGCCCTGCATCAGTGCATATGGCTAAGCCCGTAGGTGATCCAATAGCCTCTCTAAGTTGACTCATAAACCAAATCCAATTTTCATTAGTTTCTGAATCAAAGACTCCATAGCAAACTGGATACAACCAATTATGACCATCAATTGCAGAAGCACTAGCTAATTGCCCCTTGAACTTTCCTGTCAAGAATGTGCTATCTATTGCAAGGTATGGTCTGCAACCATTAAGGAACCCATCTATGCAAGGCTTCAATGCAAAGAAGAATCTTCTAAATCTGATCTTGTCGTTAATGTTGTGATAGTCAATAATGACTAAGCTACCAGGGCAACAGCTTTCAATTTGTGCTTTCAGCCTATAAAGGTTGTCAAAACTATTGTCCCAATCTCCATAAAGGTGCTTCAATGCTAGCTCCTTACCATCATAAACTCTGTGATAAGGGATGTGTACCTTATAGTGCTCTTTTAGCTTCTTCTGTAGTTCCAATGCACCAAAGTTGCATCAGTTATGAGAAAGTCTTTCACCTTTTCACAAATCCAATGCTTGGTTGCATTCTTCACCTTCTTTTTTCTTCTTGAACTAGAACAAGTGTGAGTAGAAGGTTTATTTCTAACCTACAAAGTAGAACATAAAAGCAATTAGTATCCAAAAGACAACACAAGGGATAAAAAAAAGTAAGGTTCATAAATTACCATGACAGTGGTACTGCCCTTAGAGGTAGATGCATACAACCACCATGGACACTTGTCTACATCTCTTCTTGAACAATATGCCCTGAACCTTTGAGGTCCACTTTTAGCAATATTGAACTCAAACTGATGTTTGATTGCATGCTGAGAAATAGCCAATCTAAAAGTAGCCATGCTAGAATATGTGGAGCCTGCTGCCATTGGAGGATCATCTTCGTCATACTCTACACTTGGAGCATTATTTGCATCATTACATGGCACCTCATCTTCCTCCTGTAATTCATCTTCTTCGTCCTCATCATCCTCCTCCTCTTCCTCTTCCTCTTCCTCACTATCATGCTCTGACTCGTCACCTCTCTTATCTTTTTCAATTGGATAATTTACAACCTGACGTGCATTTTGTGGTACAATCTCCAAGTACATTGCCTCTTCATCTACACCTACATGTTCATTCTGTGGTGCAGGATTTCTAAGGTAATCATCCTCATCAATGTCTATGTTGTTTTTGGGTTGGCTATCAACATTAAAATCCCACTCCGTGACTGGCTCGTATGGATCACAAGGGCCTGGATATACAATGAACATGATAATAGCCTTGCTCTTGCAGTGCTTACTAAACATGCACATCAAATCTTGGTCGGATTTTATTTCAGGGAAACTTTTTAGAGATTTGTCATAATATTGAACATGAGCTACTTCCATATAGCCTGGAGGATATTTCTCTACCACAGATTCTACCAAATCACTGAAATTTGTTCTATTTGAATCCACAACCATCTCAAAGCTAAAACAGTTAACATCTTTCTACGAGTCTTAATATTGCCCAACAATTTGATATCCAACATAAAACTAGAATCGGACCTGTTAATAGAAGGAACCACACAATTTAAAACCATAAAAATATGTAGATGATGTAAATGAAGAGGAAGATGCTAGACTCACCCTCCGAGCAAGTCATTTCCCTCCAAAGCATGAACAACAGCTATCTCAGAAGTCTGAGAAGCATGGCCGGCATCAAGGCCTTGCTCACGGCCCTCCCTCACAGCAACGTCCAGCTCCGTGGCGCCCTGGCTAGTAGAGCCGGCTGCCAGGCTCACGGCGCCTTGGCTAGCACGACCAGAGCCCAGGGCCGCGACACCCTGGGGAGCCCGGCCGGCTGCCAGGCCAGCGATGCCGGGGAGAGGCGCGGCCGGCGGCCAGGCTAGCGGCTCCCTGCGACGCGCGGGCGGCGGCCAGGCCCCGCTCCCGGCGGCGCACGACCGACGGCCAGGCCCGCGGCTCCCTGCGACACGCGGACGACGCCCAGGCTCGCGGCTCCCGGCGGCGCGCCCGCGGCTCCCTGCGACGCGCAGACGGCGCCTAGGCCGGCGGCTCCCTGCGGCGCGCGACCGGCGCCAGGCCCGCGGCTCCCTGCGACGACGCGGCCGGCGGCCCAGGCCCGCGGCGTCCTGCGGCGCGCGCCCGACGGCAGTGCGGCCGGCGGACAGCGTCGACACCAGCCGGAAGGCCATGTTCTGGCGCGGCCGTGGTAGATCCGGCAGTGGCCCAGGTGGATCCGCCGGCGAGAGCTCATCGGAGCTGGCTTCCTGCATCTGTGGCGGCTAGGGTTGGACGCGAGAATTGCGAAGCTCGAGTCTTCGCCTGAAGCCGCGTGAACGGGTGCGGGAAATTGGGGAAAGGGAAGAGAGTCACGGTGTTCTCAAGGGGTAAGGCTATTTTTGTCTTTTCGCGTCCCATGCATGTGCTGGCTCACGGTAGATGCAGACGGAACGGACGGAGAGGCCAGAAAACTAAGCAATTTTAATTTAGGGCCAGATAGCTAAGTTCGATAAAAAGAGGGCCAAGAAAAGAAGAGAGCTAAGAGCACTGTTTTAGGGCCAAGAAAATAATTCTCTCTAGTATCTTACAGTATATTGTTTCGGGTACTGAACTGTTTAGCTGGGAGAGAGCTCGGTCGGTTGCCTTGCCTCGCGTCATCATCCCACGTATTCGTTTTCTTCGTTCACGCGCAACCAAGAGGAGTGCTTGATCCTTTCAAAAAAAAAGATAGTGCATCAGTACGGGCAAAGCAAAAGGAACAAAAACTCATCAAAACAAAACAGAGCTGCTGCAGCAACGGTCTTTCAGTCTGATATTCCATGGGCCTTGGAACGCTATACAGACCACAGGCCATCCTCTTTCTGGGCTCGGCTAACAACACGGTGCAGTGCAATCTAGTTGGGCCAAACCTGTGCCTATGTCCACATTGTTGTTGCTTTCGGGAGTCGGGACAACTCCTGGACAACTCCGACGGGCTTCTCGTTGGCCTATGGAAGCGCAGCCGAAGATAGTTTAATGGCCCGGTTGCCGAGCCTGGCGTCACAGGCTCACAGCACGGCCTGTTTTTTTTTTCTCTAACAAACTTGAGTTCGGTATAAACATCAACTGAATATTAATTAGTACCACATCACAGGGTGACAGACATATAGCTGGTGAGGTGTGTACAAAACAAAGGGCATACAACAATACAACGCATACCTTTCTCGGCCTTTTGGCTCAGATCAAGTGTAGTATCTGTTCTTATCAGTTTGATATCTGATACGTGGGACACGTGCCCACAATGATATTAAATTTATTTTTAATGGGAAGAATCTAATATTGTAGCTTGCTACTAAGGTTCTTGTGTCATCCTAGCGTTGCACTATTGCTTCGGCTTGGCACACCCCTACCAAATCAATTGCAGAAAGTTTTAAATATTTATTATTGTTTCACTATGAGTGGTGATATATGTGTAAAATAATTATTGGTAAAACAAAAATAAAATGAATACGGGTAGAATATGAATCTTATTTTATCTTTTAGATTAGAATACGATGAATATTATTCCATCTGTTTTAATTATAGCACGTTTTGGCTTTTCTAAATTTATTTATAGTTTTTGCTACCTTTTTCTTAAAAAAGAAGTCGTTAAGGGATGCATGCATGACAAATTTCTCAACTCTAATTAGGTTTATAGAAAATACATACAATATTTATATTTCCAAATAAATTTATTATTAAAGTATATTCAACAATTATCAAATAATACTAATGGTGTATTATAGATATTAATATTATATATAATTGGTTAAAGTTAATAAAAACTGATTTCTTGGAAAACAAGAACGACTTCTATTTTAGGACAAAGGGAGTATAAGTTATGTAACTATACTCCCTTTGTCCTCCTGTCCCTATGTCTCTGTCGTTCTAGGAGCCTACTTGCATGTCCAAATTCATTTAAACTCCTATGCACTGGTACATAGCCCATGTCTAGGTTTATATTTTTTTGCTGCCCTTGTACAACACCAGAACGACCGACATATCGGGACGGAGGGAGTATGTATCTAGAATTACTAAATGTGTTAGAATTTAGAATGGAGAGAGTAGTATAAGTTATGTACTCCCTCCGTCACTAAAAAAGAGTCATTCTCGCTTCCCCAAAAGTCAATAAATTTCAACTTTGACCAAGTATATATAATAAACTATTAATATTTATGTTACATAATTAGTATCATTGGATAGATCTTTGAGTATACTTTTATAATAAAATTATTTGGAGATAAAAATATTGCACACATTTTGTATAAACTCAGTCAAAGTTGATAAAGTTTGACCAGTACGCATCCCATAGCGACTCTTTTTTTTTGGGACGGAGTAGTAACTAGTATGTATCTATAATTACTAAATGTCTTATAATTTGGATGGAGAGAGTAGTATTCTCTTAGAGAGGAGAATATGTATCGTGTGATTACAATAATCAAATTCTATGCAGAATTATCAGTAATCATGCAGGGCCAGACATAGGTATGACCGTGTGAGGATTAGAGTAGGACAGCACCAAACCAGAGCCGTGTAGCTCGTCATAGTGGGCCAACCACGCAAGTGACAAAGTCCAAGGCCACACTTCCTCACATATGGGGGACGTGCCAGAAACCCCCGGCACGCTAGCTCGTTCAACTCAGCTCAGCTTATATACTTTTTCTTAACGAGCCGAACTAGCATTTTAGTCTATCAAGTAAATGAGCCAGCTCACAAGCTAAACGAGCCACCTAATTTATAGTCCAACATCCTAAGCTCATGAGACTGTCTATATATAATTGATGTGTATGCTATAATTACGCTTATATTTTTGTATTCGTCTAGATGTATGCATAGAATAAATTAGTAGCTATCGATTTGATGCATTGTTTGCTCTTGTTACTGAGCTAGCTCTCAAGCCAAGCGAGTGGCTTGCGAGCTTAACGAGCGGAGCCGAGATAGAGTTTTAGTTGGTCTTGTTATTTCCGTCGCAAAAACTTTTCACTCATCACATCAAATGTTTGGACACATGTATGAAATAGTAAACGTAGACTAAAACAATAACTAATTGCACAGATTGCGGGTAACTTGCGAGACAATTTTTAAGCCTAATAAGTTTATATTTTGACAAATTGTGCTACAGTAAACATACGTTAATAATAGATTGATTAGTTTATTTAATTCGTCTCATGGTTTTTAGATGAAATATGTAATTTCTTTTCTTATTAATTTATTTTTAGTAGACTAAATAAGTGTTGAAACATCCAACATGATACGAAAAAAAAATCACAACTCAACTAAACAAGGCCACTTAACGAGCAGCCGAGCAGGTCATCTGCGAGCGGCCATGGTTTTACCAAAATTACCATCTCCACACGGCCTGCAGGCTGCCTGGAAGGCTGGACCCGGGTCTGCCACACGCCAGTATTGTACTGTACACCAGCACTCCAGCAGGCAGCAGGTTGTGTGTGCCATTCCCGCTTGCCGCCTGTGGGCTGTGGCCGCAGCGTCATGCCGTGTACTACTCCTCTATACGCTGTCTGCCCGTTATCAGCAAATTAGGTTTTATTTATAATTGTTACTCTAATTTTTTTCACCCATCATATCAAATATTTGAACATATATATAAAGAATTAAATATAAATTTAAAAATAACTAAATACACAGATTGCGACAACTTTTCGAGACGATTTTTAGTCTAATTAGTCTATAATTTAACAATAATGTGCTAATGACAGATTAATTAGTCTTAATAAATTCGTCTCGGTCTCCAGATGGAATATGTAATTTAGGGATTTGCTATATTTCAGACGTCTGAAATATAACATCGACAGATCTTCATCCAATGGTCCAAATCAATTAACACAAATCACAATAAACAAATAAATGATAATTTTATTTTCTATATGGGAGGACAAAACAAAACTGTTTAGAAGCCTAAAATATAAAAAAATATGTGTAATTTTTTATCTTATTAGTCTATTTTTAATAAGCTATTAGTTTATTTTTAATATATTAAATTAATACTGAAACATCCGATGTGACACTTTAAAATTTTTCGCTTACAAACTAAACATGGTGTTATATGGGAGCCGCCTAATGCATCTTTCGTGTACAACTTATTTTTTAAAAAATGATTCAATCCAAACTTAGACTCAGTGACCGACTAATGCAAATGTACAAACGCGACAGCATGTACATGTTGTAGCAGCTCAAAATACAACACACAAAAAGTAGATCGATTCGAGAAGAAACGAAGAGATTTTTTTTTAGAAAAAAATCGCATTGATGAGTGGCCACGGAAGGCAGATACCAAACCGTATGAACAATATGAACACAGTAGTACGCCGGGGCCAGGAGCCACAGCTTTCTTCGGCGGCCCTGCCTCCCTGCCTGCCGTCGTCATGCCGTGCGCGCCTCGTGGTAGGGCCGCGGCCTACTGCCCGACGACGACCCTCAGCGATGGGGGGGCACCACAAGCCGGCAAGCGCTACACAACGGGCACTGCACACGGCAGCGCGCGCGGCTCGCAGTCGCAGACACCCGCAGGCCGTCCGTCTCCGTCCCTCTCTGCTCGGCGGCAGCCGAGGGTAGCCACACCACGCGCGGCCTCGCGCACGCCGCGCGTCGGTCGGACCACACGACACCCGCGCCAGCCACAGAGGCATGTGGCGCCGGCGCCAGCCACAGGATCACGGGCACGGCACGGACGGGCGCGGCGCTGCGCTGCGCTGGTCAGCTCGTACGTACGCCGGCCCGGCCGGGCCGGGCCGGCGTCGCGACTCGCGGCCATCGGGCAGGCCGCCCTTGGCCGCCTCTACTTGGATCGGATCGTCTCCGGCCGGCCTGCGCCGAACGGCTTGTTGGTGGCGAGCTAGCAGTCGCTGGCGGTCACGGCATGTAGAGCTGGTTCCGGCACTTGCACCGCCACGCCTCCGGGTAGTACTCGGTGGTGACCAGCACCCCGGCGGCACGGACACGTGCACCGGGTAGCAAGGGTTGCAGCTGCCGCACTTGGTGGTGCACCGTGGCGGATGCGACCCCAGGCCGCCCGACAGCAGGCGGCGGGCGGCGGCGTCCGACGTAAACCAGCTCCTCCTGCACCTGCGATCGACCACACGCGAACAGAAAAACAAATAATGCTCCGTCGTTACAAGTTCAATCGATCGAGGAACCAAATTAAAGCAGCCCTGGCCGGGCCTGTTTGGATATCACCCACTAAACTTTAGTCAGTTCGAGTAGCAACACCTTTACTGTAGGGTGTTTGACATTTTAGCCACTACTAGGTAGGGTACCCGTGCGTTGCTACGGAACAACTAATAAAACATAAGAATCGCATAGTAAGATGATAATACTGTAAAATTGAGTACTAATGTTAAATTAATATTTAATCTAAAAAAAATGAAGCTTGTGAAATTAAAAATCACGGAGAGTGCGATGCACAGGTTCATAAACTCTACCATTATACGACTAAGATAATCTTTTATATCTAAATAAACTCTATAAAGATAAAGATATATATATATATATATTTAATGATGTATTATTTTGTTAAGTTTTTAGATAGGCCGATAAATACTATAATAATTTTTAGAACACCTCTCGTTACAACATACGTGCAATTTTAAGAGTGTTGTATTTGAAATAGATGTTGTACACACATGAAGTCAACAAAAAAATAAAAATGTAAAAGGAAGAGAAAGAAAATAAAAGAAAACAGAAATTACAAAAGAAATTGTGAAGGAAAAAACGGCCCAAAAGAAGGCCCATGCGGGTGCGCTCTTGCATCTCATTATTATCCCACCAAGGCCCATACAAGAGCAGAGTATATATTGCGAGAGTAACTCTAAGCAGCTAGTAACTATATCCTCTCTCTGGATAGTTCTCACCTGCAGCCGCCGTAAGTGCTCACTCTCAATCTCCCTCACCCGCTGCTGCTCTCTTGCTTGCTTTGTTGCATCCACCAGCCGGCGATGTCGCCATGCAGAAGCCCCTGCCCCACTGGCCACCACATCAGCACGAACGCGAATGCCGGCCATCTCCCCACGCCCCTCTCTTGCTCGTGTCACACTCAATGCTCCCAGCGGGCCGTCCGTCCAGATCGTGGCCATGGCCCTGATGTAGGAAACCAGGTACTCGCCCACTCTTCTTCCCTTCCCTTGAAGCCGAGCACCGAAACCCTAACCTTCAATGTTTTGTATTCCAATCGCAGGGATAAGGTCCATTATGACCTCTGCAAATCGAAGGAATCAGATCTGAGTCTTTGCGCTTCGGTTCGTGTGTGTAGGATGCCATGGCCGGAGGGAAGTCGTGTGGTGGGCCAGCGAGCGCAGATGCGGCGACGCAGGCGACCTGGCTGGTGGCATGGAGGTCATGGCACGGGTGCCTCGGGCGACCTAGAGTCATGACCCCGTTCTCTAATTTCCTCGATTCAATTGTTCTCTGATTTTTCTCTTTGATCAATTATGTATGGATGAACTTGATTTGATTTATAAGTTGCTTGTCTTTCTAGAGTTGGATTTGGATCGCTGCGCTGATTTAGTCTCGGTCTTCTTGTATATTGCTCGCGGATTTAGAAATTCCTTAGTGATTTCGGGTAGGACTGAGGAGGTAGAGATAGAGAATAAATTAGGGACAAATTCGATTTCTATTTGATCTTGACTTGCCTTGATTTCTGATTCCTGATGGAACACAAAACTGCAAGTGGATTTCATTGGAGCATCCAGGCGTAACATGTCATGATTGGCGTCTGAACTCTGAGTGAGGAGGCCATGCCGACTCGATTTTGGAGAAAGGTAGAGGAGGTCAGGCTCGACTGCAGGGGAGTCGGACCGTTGGGGAGAGGCCAGACGAAAATTTTGGCTGAAATTTTGCCTCTTTATTATTATATATATAGAGAAAAGTGACTAAAGTTTAGTGGGTGAGATCCAAACAGCCTCTAAATGATGGGTGTTTTGTTTGATATATTGCATTGCTGCAATAATAATAATAAGCAATGCAAGTCGCTCCTCAGGGTGGGCTATGATGGTGGTGTATATGGTCGCTCAGGGTGGGTGGGCCACCGGGCCCTGCCGCCGTGGAACGGCGGGGGTGGAAGGCTGTCGGGAGCTGAGGGGGCGCGTCGCCGGCCGGACTGGGTAGGCCGTCTTGCCGCAATGGTGATCGACACCGGCGGGCTCGCCACGCCGTCGGACGGCGGAGGCCCTTTTACGAGTCGCTCACGACACACGACTCACGACCCCCCACTACTAGAGAACAGGCCTTTGAACGATCTATCAATTGAGCTATAGTCTCGGCCAAAAATTGTCCCTGGGGCTAAAGACCTTTAGTCCCGGTTGGTAATACCAACCGAGGCTAAAGGGTGAACTTTTGTATTACCAACCGGGACTAAAGGTGCTTTTAGCCCCGGTTGGTGTTACCAACGAGGCTAAAGGTGCTTCCCGAGTGGATTCAAAAGGAAAACGTACAGTACTACATCATGTGGGTTGTGTAGCTCAGTTGGTAAGCGTGTCTGAGGCGAGAGGTGCTGAGTATCGAAATCTCACAAATGCACATTTATTTTTTTATATCGTGAGAGGCTTAGCCCCGATGGGAAGCACCCGGACTAAAGACTGGGACCTTTAGTCCCGTAGTGCTAGCCCCGGTTGCAAAACCGGGACTAAAGCCCCTTCTCCACCGGGGTTAAAGGCCTTTCTCCAGTAGTGCCCTGCATGGATCTTGGGATCGTCGATGCGTGACTGCGGCCGGATCCGGATCACATGCGAAACTACTGCTTGTGCTTGGTGCCGTACGTTGCGATTTAGACATGTCACCTGCTACTACATACTCTAATCAAAACCTCTAACAACCAAACATAGATTGGGACAAGGATATCGATGGCGAGGAGGAGATGCTCGTATGCATGATAGATACCCGTCGCATGTGTGTTGTTTGTCGGTGTACGTGTGAAATGTTGTTTTTCCTCCTAGCTAGTTACCATTACCAACTTAGTATACTACCCGTTGTTTTTTGTTTTGGTTAATGAGAAGAACGAACGCACCTCATCGGTCGTCGCCACCTGATCGCCGGGATGGGGCTCCTGCTGCCGCTGCCGCTGCCGCGTTCCTCCAGGAATCTGTTCATGGAGAAGGAACTGAAATGATGAGTGATCACCAGGCAGTACAACGTTGCGCTAGAGAAAAGGGAAACTGTGCGTCTGTGTGCGCAGATCATGCGCCTCGCTCTACTAGTACATCTGTTTGGGTCGTCTCTCTCCAGTTATCAGCAAACAGCATGTGGCACTCACAGACTCACAGTGCAGGCAGTTCTGGGCAGAGAGAAGAGGGGAAAACGCAACAAGAATCTCTATACACACACTTTACCTACGGACGCACAAGGAAGGATGAGCATTTTTTTTTTTTGCTGAGAACATACGAGGATTTTTTTTTCCTTGGGTACGAGAGATGAGCAAAGCTAAGCTGTTTTTACGCAGCAGAGATTGAACAGAGCAGCTAGCTCAGCTAGTCAGCTCATCAGCGCTCACCTGATGAAGCGAGGGCGCCGCCACCCAGCTGTGTCGTCCCCGTGAGATGGCTGCCAATGAAGCAGAGGGAGACGACGAGGCAACCACCACCGCGACGCCGCCGAGCGTCCGCGCGGACCCGGAGCTCCCCCTCCTCCACCACCTCGGCTGCTGCCTCCCCACCATGAGCAACGGCGGCGGCGGCATCACCTGAACCACCACCGACACCGCCCGCACCGTAACTCTCTTGCTTTAGCTTAGCTATAGCAACCTCCCAACCTGCCGCCGCCGGCCGGGCGGAAGAAGAAGACGGCTAGCGAGCTGCTAGCCTGCTATACGGCCTCGGAGGTAGCTCGCTGAGACTCGCCCGCTCTAGCTAGCGTGGATCAGGGGGGCAGGCTTGCTCGAGTGGCTTGGAGAAGGAAGCAGCAGGCCGGGACGACGGAGGCAACAGCCAAATGCGGAGCCGGAACCCGAAGCGGCCGTCCGGGGGGCCGGACGCGAACAGACACGGGACGATGAGCGGACGGACGCCTGCAGCTGCTTGCCTGGCCGGTGTCGCCCCCCGCACGCACTGTAGCCGCATCACATCGATGGCCTCGCACTCCAGCTCCCCCGGGGGCAACTGATATAGCAGCAGAGCGCAGTGTGTGCCGGCTCCGGCGCGCACGGTGGTGGCGGGCTGCCTTTAATATCGGCGAGCACGCAAAGCACGCAGCAGGCGTACGTGTGTGGTGACGTGTGCTCTAGAATGCTGCCACCTAAAATCGCTTGTACGTACGGCCGGCTTTGCGTGCGCTCCGTAGAACGTGGACTGCCGCAGTGTTCTTTTTTTTCTCTTTTTCTTTTTTGTTTCCACTGATGATGAAAGAAGAACGGGTCGCGATGCTCCTACCCGTAATCAGTATTGCACCTGTACGGCTGTACGGGCTCACATTTCACCTGTAATCATACACACTGTGATTAATTAATAACTACAATCATCAAGGGGATTACTCCCCCCGCACACGTTCCACGCAGGGTAGCTAATCACCATCATCGTCATTCATCAGGGGATTAGCTAGTTCTGTGTACTGATTGGTGTTCACTCTCTCCCCTCTCTCTCTCTGGGTCGAGAGGATCTGAGATTTCAGAACGTCGGCGATCTTTTTGGTTCTTGCATTGCACGGGGTTAACAGGGGGCATGCATGCTTATGCTTTGGACCACCGCCGGTTGCATGTGTGCGCAGAGACACTGTGGCACTTATCATGCTTGCGCCATGCATGTTAATGGCGCCCTGTGCCCCAGCGGCAGGTGGTCCAAGGCGCTCTCGCTCGCTCGCGAGGCCGTGGCTCGTGAGAGTGGCAGCCGACGACCGCGACATGCCCATGGCCCGGTCATCGTCGTCGTGGGGCTGTGCTACGGGCCTACGGCTAAGGCCGCTGGCAAATTGTTCTGCAGCTGTTGGATTCGACGACGATCAGGGGGCGGCGGGGCGACGTGCAACGGGAAGCCACGAATAAATTCCGCCTCTGATAGTCTGATACAGGGAGAAAAAAACTGGTGGTTGGGCGTTTAGATTTTTTTGCCCTGATGACGTGATGCTGCGCTTCAATGAATACCATTCGCTCTGATGTGGGCACTTCAATGAATGCGGAATTCCATTACCATCATCTCGGCCATGGTGAGCCGCGGCAATGGCAGTAGGTCCTCTGTCACTTTCCTCGCCATGCTAATGGTGGTCAGGACGAGCTCGACGCTCATGTGTTCTCGTTGTCATGCAGGGCCCTGTTCGGGTGGATGTCACCTGACAGATCTGACGCAGATCGCGATGGATGGATCATGGATGGGGGCCTCGTTGAATACCTGTTGGCTAAACACTGGGGAGAAAAGGTTTTGATTTTGGTTGGTCCTATTAATATCGGCTGCCCTAGGATGCTCAGCTAAGAGCATTATGGCTGGTCGCGCCGAAATGATACGGATGGATGGATGTGGTTATTCTTCTCCTCCATCTGGATTTGGTACTAGAGAGAAAGAAATGCGGCATGCATGAATGGGGACAGCGTAAAAGGGACCCCCGTGCATGATCGGAGAGCCCAACCCAATCAGACAGACACTTGGCATGCAATCGTAGGATGCCGGCAACAAGTAACAGCTGCTCATGGCCATATGCATCAGAGCAAGTATTATAGAAAGCTCAAGCCGGCTAAATGCTGACGTGGAGGAGAGAAAAGAGAGAGAGAGGAAAAACGAGTTGTAAGCTTACAGCCGGCTTGAACACAAGAACCAAGAAAACTGTTAGAGTGACAAGTGGGTCCTATATTAATGGTAAAGGCTCAATCACTGTATGACTGGGCTAAGAGAAGATTGCAAGGACTCTTATAGCCAGCAAGTCGGCTGTATTATAATACTTGCTCTCATGGGTCCGTGGCTCAAATTTTCGAGCCAGCCGACCATGCATCTATCTGTCTCTGACTGGTGACCAGAGCCGACCATGCATCCATGGGCTCAAGCTGATCGCTCGACGACCTGCTCGAAGAAGAGATCGAGGACCAGCAGGCCGGGTACAGATGTTCAAACGGGCGGCCCGCACTATCTCGACACTGGCACTATTCGCCGGGCCCTAGCGGGCCGTGCCTTATCGGCCCGCCTGGCAGTCGCGCCGTGCCAAATAGGACCATTGTGCCTGACCCTCGGCCCAAGCACGGCACTATGAGGACTTGATCGTGTCGTGTCGTGCCAAATGGTTCGTCGTGTCTTCCAGGCCCGTCGTGTCGCGCCGTCGCGCCGAGCGCGGGAGACGTGTCCGGTCGCGCGCCGCCGCCACGGGGAGGCGCTCTGGCCGCCCTTCGTCTCGCCACAAGGAGGCGCCCCAGTCGCGAGCCATCGCTACCATGTCGAAGAGAGAGGAGCAGAGAGAGAATTGCGGCTAGGAGTGAGAAAAAAGAGAGTTAAGTAGAATTTGAGACATACTTTTCTTTATATATGTCACTCTATCTTATCCAATGGTGTTAGTCCCTTATAAAGTTATCCAATGGTGAAAATAATCATGCCGCTATCGTGTCAGCCTATTAGTCGTGTCGTGCCGTCGTCCCAGACCTACGGCCCAGGCACGACACTACGCTCGTGCCCATGCCGGCACTGGCACTATAGCCTTCGTGCCGTGCCGTGCTAGGGCCGTGTTTTTTTGGATCGTGTCCGTGCTGGCCCATCGGGCCTGGCCCATTTGGACCTCCCCCACCCCCGAACGGGACGCCAAGCGGAAGCGCCCGGCACACGTTGGCGCATGCAGACGGCCTGCCGGCCGCCCGCCCCCGGCTGGCTCTGCGTTAAGCGCTGGCTAGCGGAGCTGGAAGCGTGCCGTCCCTCGTCCTGTCCCTTCGCCGGCCACGGCCATGCCCTGCGGCCTGTACGTCTGCCGCCTGCGCGCAGTGTGGCCTTCTTCGAGCTCTGGCCACTCCCGCCATTGCACATTCAACCACGCAACAGCTCCCGGTGAAAAACAACGTAACGCGCGCTGAATGCTTCGCAGCTTCGGCGTGCGAGTGCGACTGCACCAGCCACGTAGTAGTTACGTCGATGGAGTAGGGCGCCCTAGGCCATGCACGCTAGGTATAGACTTTGCACGTCGTAGGCGGTGGCAGCGGATCAGCCTCGCCGTCGCCGTCCTCGCCGCGTCTGTCGGGCATCTTACTATCCGAGGCGACTTCGCACGTCAGCCGTCCGGCCGTCCACGGGCATCTGTCTGTCTGCGCCTGTAGCCACTGAGCATTTGGCCGGCCGTACCGTACTAGCAGCTTGCAGCCAGCCCCGGCCGGCACCGGCACGGCGGCACGGCCGACCGGCCCATGCCAGTCGAACTCGACCTCGTCGGCTCGTCCCCGTCCCAGTAAACCGTGGCGAGTAACAGTGAAAAGTAAAGGTTAGTATTCATTCCCCGTGTTTTTTTTGTTTTTTGATAAGTGAGGCTTCTTTTAGTTTGGGGAAATTTTGGAATTGACACTGTAGCACTTTCGTTGTTATTTGATAAATTTTGTCCAAACATGGACTAACTAGACTCAAAAGATTCATCTCGACATGTACATACTAAAAGTACAATTAGTTAATTTTTTTACCTATATTTAATGATCCATGTATGCAGTTAAAGATTGATGTGACGGAGAATCTAGAAATATTTGTGGAACGGTGGAAAGTTGGGGAAAACCTGATTCCCTCGGGTTGGGTCACATCGGCGAGTCGAGATCGTTTGGGGGCTGGGGGTTCAGAGATGAGATGAGATGAGATTGGAAACCGGAAAGGCATCGGTCTGGCCCCCGTCTATCCGTCTCTTCTTTCAGCTGCCGTTTCCTGGCCGCATGGGTGACGCCAGGCCGGGGTCATGTCATGTGCTGCAACAGTGGTACATGCATGTTTGCTGTTCCTCTACAGCTCAGCTCTACGGAGTACTCCCTCCGTCCCAATAAAAACGTCGTTTTGGCATTCAAAATTTGTACCAATGAGTGTGTCGTTTTAGGCCTGTGTCCTACGGTTCCCTGTCTCCCTCGTAGCGTGCAGAGGTATCTCTTTCACCTTTTGCTGCAAAAGTAGTCTGCAGAAGTAATTAAAAATAGCAGATGAAGAGGCCATGCAGCACCTCGTGAGGAGTCACGGGGCCCAAAATCTGGATCAGCGTGACTTTTGTGCATGACCGATATAGAGGTATACAGGTATTTTTTTGCATGTCTTTGATATGCGTGTTGAAACTCCAAACGACACTCTTCAGAGGACAGCGGAGTACTACTCTTCTCCGATGCAACGCAGCGGTGTATCCGTGTCATGGTGTGGCAGTAGCTAGGCAGACTGGTGCGTACTGCTCGTTCAAGTGCAGTGCAGGGCAGTGTTCCTGTGTGTTCGGCTGTTCGCTAGCTGACTACTTGTGCCTTGTGCCTTGGCCCTTGGCTAGCCTCTGCCCAATCTGATCCGAATGAAAAACGTACTGGAAAAGCCATATATAGACGAGATTGAACAGCATTATTTGGATAACAGGATAAGGTGAATTTGAGAATCTCAAAAAAGAAAAGAAAAAGATAAGGTGAGCTTGAGTAGGGGTAGTATAAATTCTGTTGGGTTCCATACATCTGAAACAACTGTGCACTGAAAGCATTTGCCACTCCCGTCACTCGCTCGTACAGTCGTACTGTTCGTGCATAGTGACCGCACTACGCGGTGTATTTCGTCGAGTGCGACGAAGCAGATATACTCCGTATGATGCATGTCTTGTACTCTTGTGTCATCGCACCCACGTTGTAGTGTTCAAGCAGACAGAATTTCCAAGAGGGCGCAGGGGCTGGGACCTGACCACTACTTTTTATCCACTCAAATTCTTCATCAGCTTTTCTGCGAAGCACTCTACAGTACATCCATGTGAGCTTGCGATTAGCACTAGTCAAATAAAACTCTCCACCACCTATCTGATATATCCACGTCTCACCAACACAATCAGCACGCTTCTTCTCCATCAACAGATACAGTACTGGGCAGATTTCCTGCCAGCGTTTTCATCATCAGAAGAAGAAAACGCATCTGACGCCAACTATCGCAGGACGCGACCGCAGTGTGAAACTCACCGATTCAGGTTCGGAAAGCTCGGCCCAACATTCAACTGTCCTTAAAAAAGAAAATCATTGATAGTAGGGTATTTTACTGCAATCATCCTCTTTCTCAATATCTAAGCAGTTCGGGTACAGTCTGCGCCTTCGTACATGCATGCAGCAATGATCGGCGTACCCTTACAAAACAAATGTGCAATACAGAAGCTCATCCGGAGGTGATAATTTGTGGCCTGCAGAAAAATAGCGTTAATGGCAGGATTCAACTGTCGTGTTCTAAACTCAGTCTTAAATGACCTAATTAATGACTCCTTGGTATGTATAATCATGTCTAAATGACCTATAATACGAGTACGGATGGAGTACTATACAACCAAGGTTTCCGTCCTTGAGGACCTAATCCTCATCATGCATATAAGCTCATCCAGTTCGTGCTCATTAATCCTATTATTACAGGTACTATGATCAAAACTGCCTTGGAGCTTTGCTTGTGGCTCCTTGCAACTTCAAGTGCACAAGACGCCAACCAAAATGCTTCAACAAATTGCCCGTGTCGTTCTGTGAGTTTCTTATGGTTGCTGAAGTAATGTAATGTGTCGCATGTTGAGAACGTCGCCGCTCTGCTTGCGACCCCGTGTTGGGAGAGGGATTGAGCGAAGAGGAGAGAGAGAGGAGGAGAGGAAAGAGGAGAAGCATCTGGCAGTTCAACAGAAGCTGCATATATATTGGTTTCTTCGGATTCAGACGAGAAACCGAAAAAGCTAAGGAGAGGCTCGAGAGAAGCCAAAGAAGATGAGGAGGATAAGAAGCAAGGTTTTAAATCTCCAGCTAAGAGCATCTCCAAGAGAAATGGTAAAAATATTGCTAAATCTATGATTTAGCTAACCTTTAAAATACAAAACTATGTAAAAATGTAGAAAACTCTCAACAGCCTTTCTACTTTAGCAAGGCTAGATGGCTAGCGGCACATGCAAACTATATTTACCATGCACGATTCTAGGAATAACCTACTTGCTATTTTACAAAACGAGATAGCACATTTGTTGGAGTTCACTTTTTTGTTCTAAAAGTCTAAATATAGCCTACAAAATAAAGATAGCATGTCTCTTGTAGATGCTCTAATAAGTGAATTAACGGATGATGTCCAAAATAGCTATAGCAGAGGCTAAACGAGGCTATAGCGGACTATAGCCGCTAAGTTGTACATAAATACAAGTAGCTTGATCCGTTTTAAACAGCTATAATCGAAGATTTAAAATCTTGATAAGAAGCCACTTTCGACAAAATTGGCTCTCAGCGATTTGGGCCGCACAATGAAAAATCCAACGGCTGTGACAATAGGAGCCCTAGGTATTGTTGGGGAGAAAATATAAAGACGTGCAAATGTGTACGGGGTACTTGGTTTGGGCCACAGGTCGTTCAATGTTCTATACAAGGCCTGTTTCCCCAGACCAACTGACTATTGTTGAGGCCCAGAGTTCTTTCATAGAAGGCCGGCCCACCCGAGATCCAAAGGCCGCTTGTACCCCAGACTTTCCGAAGTCCTGTATGCACACGAGTTTGTTGAATGTTTTTAGCTTCGAGCCTTCAAGTGTTACCAGTGACTCAGTGAGGCAGCGCATGCGCGTGTTGGGCTGGGCAAGGGCAACGGGAGTAGAAAAAAATCTTGTTGGCATGTGCCATGGATGACGCAGGCAGGAGTATGTAGCACTGTAGATGGGGATGATGCTCCAAATAGGTATCCGCGGTTCTCTTCTAGTTTAATTTAAAAAACTAACTTGACAATTTTTTTCCTTATTTTTATATTCTAGTTCATTTAGTTGAACTAGGAGAGAACCGCGGATGCCCATTTGGAACACCATCTCATGCAGCACCGCTCCGAGAAAGCATGCAGTCCACGCACTTTGCCTTTCCCGAGAAGGAAAGCAAAGATGAGGTTGACAGACAGTTAACGTGGAGTTGACAGCTTTAGGACCACATCATTTCTGCAAATGCCTGTGCTGCTGCATTCCGTGTGGTGGCACACCCGACTCGAACCCAGCGCGAGGCCAGCAAACAACCGAGCCCGCGCAACAAGTTTTTTTTTTTTGGTTTGCAACCTGCCGACTCCGGTGGCGGTGCGGTGCTCGCGCAGCAAACTTCCTCGCTTTGGACGGATTGCCACCGTAGAAGATCTGGTGGTTATTTGTTGTTTGTTTCGAAAGCAGCCATGGCTTTTGATTCAGCGAACGTGTACACATACACATATGCACCTGCGATCTATAAGCGCACACGTGTACACGTGTTGTATGTACGCAAACACGCGCATAGACTCACTCCGTTTCACAATAATCTATCTAGGGTCAATTATAGATAGCCATCGAGCTGGCCCGACCCGCCCCGACCCGGGCCCGGGCAAGGCACAGCCTGCACCGGTTGGCCCGGCATAGCCCGCGTGCCTCCCGTGCCGTGCCTAAGAGGCCCACGGACCTGGCCAGTGGCCCAGGCACGGGCCCACGGGCCTATTTCCGTGTCGGGCCGTCCGCGAAGCACGACGATTCCTAGTGAACGGGCCGGCCCGAGGCCCATATAAGGAGAGAGGGGAAAGGAGAGGAGACCTGAGAGCAGGAGGAGGCGTGGTCGCCGCCGGCACGCTCGTGATGGAGGCAGATCCGGCCTCAGGCGGCGACCCTCGAGGCAGATCCGGCGACGCCCACGAACCACGGCGAGGCACGAGGAGGCGTGGTAGTGACGTGCAGGAGCCAGGAACCGTCGGTGCTCTTGCTCTGAGGTGGAGGACAGGAGGAGACGGCCACCGGATCCGACGAGTGTCGAGCCGGATCCATCGAGTAGAGGGAGAGGAGACGAGGAAGAGGGAGGAGCGCTGAGCCAGATCCGTCGAGGAGAGGGAGAGGCACCGAGCCGGCGAGCGGATCCGCCGAGGAGAGGGAGACGGGCGCACGCCAAGCCGGATCTGCTCGAGCGGCCTTTGTGGCTTCGTGGGAGACTGGGAGGGGGAGGGGTCGACCGAGGGGGCGACGACGACCGGGGCGTGGGCACGTGGGTTGTTCGCGTGTGCCGAGTGTACATGCGCGCGTCAGCGTGGGGCGGCGGCACCGGGCGGTGGCGGCGTGGCCTGTGACGGCGTGACAGGATGGGGAGCGGGATGGGGGGAGGTGGGTTCGGCGGTTGGCTAGTAGGGAAGTTAGTTAGGGTTTGGGGGTGGGCTGGCTGGCTGGGCTCTTGACAGGCTGAATGGTCGGGCCGCCACCGGGCCGCCCTCTAAAGGTCGTGTCGTGCCGTGCCCGCCCACGGGCCTGGGTGGCGGCCCAGGCACGGCCTGTGGCACCGGGCCGGGCCATGCTTGTCCCGTGCTTTTTTTCCGTGCTTCGTGTCGTGCCTTCATGCCTCGGGCTGCATGGACATCTATAGGGTCAATTATTGCTCGCTCGGTTCGTCTAACACACTACGCTCGGTATAAATAATCTTATCCTTAGAGGCCAGAAGGTGTATGTCTCGCTTTGCTCGAAAACATCTATAACGCTACGCTTCGTTCTAGACAATTTTTTCCATAGAAAAAGAACATCTATCACTAAGCTACACTTAGGCCCTGTTTAGATGCATCCAAAATTCCAAATTATTTGGATTTGTGTCACTTTTTGGAATTTGGAACTAAACATGGGGCTGTAAAGTGTGGGTAAACATGGCTTGTAAAAATTTGGAATTTGGAACCCCTAAGGCCCAAAAGAGTGTAATTTTGTCTGGGGTCCCGTGCAGCCCACTTTACAAGACTTGTAAAAACCAGCATTCAATGAGGGCAAGAGTAAAGTTTACAGCTAACTAAACAAGCACTTGTAAAATTTTAGATCGTAAAGTTTACAATCAAAATATTTGTAAAGTTTTAGAACGTAAAAATTTGGGATCTAAACAGGCCCTTAGACAAAAATTGCGGGGCGCCAATCCCTGCGTTCAAATAGTTTGTTTTTTAAGAAAATACCTGGTATCGAATTTCCCCAGGGAATTTGATAATAGTTATTTTTAAAGTCAAGTTTAGGAAAGATGGATTCAGACTAATGTAATTTGATATGTCCTTTGGGGATAAATCAAAATTGGTGTGACATTCGCATTGTCTGCGTTCGCGGCTTGTGTCGCGAAACACACACACGCCTGATTAGTCTATCAGGCCTTAGAAATCAAACTCCTCCTTTGATCTGGAATTGACGAGGCAGCATTAGTTTAGTGCAACTACCCCTTGTATAGATGGGGATGGTGCTCCAAATGGGTATCCGTTGTTCTCCTCTAGTTTAATTTAAAGAACTGACTAGATAATTTATCTCCTCATTTTTGCAATCTAGTTCATTTAGTTGAACTAGAGGAGAACCGCGAATAACCATTTGGAGCATCATCCCACCGACGCAACGCTTGAGGAACCAGGCTTTGGTCGACGAGGCTGGTGAGTACGGGTGCCATGTCCTCGATGGCACGGCTTTGCTGCCACCGTCGTGTGTTTTGGCCATTGCCGATCACGGTGTAAGTGGAAGCTTCGAAGAATGCCCGAACCCATTACTAAATCTCTGACACTTTTGACATCCTTTATAATACTTAAAACAATCTTCCAATATGGTTGACCAAAAATATCCTGCTCTCCTGATCATCCATTTCATTTATGAGCAGACTGATGTGCACCACAAAATCCCTCATGAATCTCTCCCTTGAGAATAATCCTAAATCCTGTTTTTTTTCTTTTAGATTTAATTTGGCGACGACGATGATGATCTAAATGATCCCAGGACATCAATAATGGAAGACACTACTGTGTTTGTGCACAAGTTGGCATGGTCTAGCGTGTGATGAACTTGGCTCAACCGCTGAGGTGAGATGAGGCTAGTTAGTGACGGATTAAGGCGAGAGTGAGACACGACTCTGTTCCCCTGTGTCCGGATATTTTGTTAGGCATAGATGGAGAACAGAAGACAGTGTGTAGTGGATCTCTAGTCGCATCCTTCTCCTCCTCTATCAGATTCTCACTCGGGGATCTTTCTACACCACAAAACATATACACATGACGCAGGCGAAATTAGATAGCCGATCTAGTAACAGAGAAATACGTGGTCGATTTCGTAGGCAGTAGTATACGCAAGCTCCACAACGGCACACTCGGCACTTGCATTGCTAAATGCTAATGCACTATTTTTGTTGGACCACAGAACACAATAATGCGAACTCAAAAATCAACAGAATTGCTATATTACACCCGTGTGTTTTAGGAAAAGTGGACACACAATTTTTCTGTGCGTTCGATGTGCATCTTGCGTTCGATTTGTGCATATCCGTTTCTTTCTCTGGTTTGGATGGCCCACCTACAGATACTGTTTCAAATTGGGGGTTGCTTTGTTTCTGCCTTTCTGGCCATTTCCCCATCGTCGTCTTCCTTGCGATGCTCTCTCCGGTGAGAGAGGCGATTCCTTTCCAGTTTGTTGCTGGTTTGTCTTCCTCCGATTCCATGAAATCTTCGTTGTTTGGGTACGCTAGATCCACAATCTGCTTGGCTGTCGTCGATTAATCTACCACCGTACACGACACTCGGCACGTGCGTGCCGTAGCACAGAGTTCGCAGCTGAAACCCCAGGCCGCAGCACTCGAGAGTGCAGCCAAGCGGCAGCAGCCGCCTCTGGCTCCACCCCATGCCGCTGCGTCCATGGATCCGTCCCCGCAGTCAGCGACTCCCACCGGGGACGACCTGGCAGCTGCGGCGGATCCCGAGCTCCTGAGGCTCACAGTGACGCAGGTGGAGCAGATGAAGGTCGAGGCGCGTGCAGCCAATGCGATGGGGAACGGGGCCTCAGATTCTAGGGGGGAAATTCTAGTCCATTACTCAATAGCCAAGTTTATCTGTAGTGAATCCACGACGACCACATGTTCCAAGTCCCAACTCTGAAATAGCTGCATGACTGCATGTCTGCGTCCCTTCTTTGCAGTTCTATCTACCTTCATGGTTCCCCAATCAGACTTGTCAACTTAGTACATGTCTTCTCTGCTAGGAAGCTAGGCCAGTGAATATCAAGCCTGTCGATTTGTTGAAGGAACCAGTTCTGTCAATTGTTGGTAAGCCCATCAATCCTAAATTAAGATGACTGAAACCTGAAGGAGCGAGATCATATATTCCTAAAGTTCAGTAGGTAAATGTCTTGTATTATATTATCGTTAGAATTATTTCTTTTGATTACTTATATATGTTCCTAAATGCTAGCTAAAGGTTTGTCAGTTTGTGCAAAACTGCAATGCTAGACGTGTAACCTATATAATCCATTTTAGCATATATATTGCTATCGTTCTATTTTTTTAAGCCAGGCCTATTTTACAGTTTGGAACGAGGTCCAGAATTTTGCTGGCGCGGCCCTGTCTGTATGCTACACCTGATGCAGCGGCGCGGCAGAAATGCCTCAACATCGTGAACGCCGGTGGCCACCCCAGTTGTGGTTGTTGTCTTTGGAGTAACTAGGTTTAGTTGATTCAGGGTTCTGATCAAGTGGATTGCCGCGTATTTGAGCTGTTTAGGGTTGGGATTGGATTCTTTTCCTCTTAGTTTGTTTGATCTGATAAGTTGGCTTCTGTAGATCCCTCAGTTCTTATGGAATGGAATGGTTCGCCATAGCCCACAGGACAAGACCTGTGTGTTTTATTTGCTTATGTGTTTATGTGTATTGTGTGGAGGAGGCACAGGTATATGTGTTTATTTGAAATTCTGTAGTTAGCTTTGAAAATTAGGTTCATCTAGTGCTATTCCTTTAAAGACACAAATCACCTTTGCACTGCTAGTGATATGAGGAAAAAATCCAAACATGCTCTATTCTTAGCTTGACAAAAAATTATTAGCTGTACTTGTGATTCAGTATTCTTGTCACTTTGGTATTTAGTATGGATGAATGCCTATGCAGTACTCAGAGACTCTTTTTCGCGGAGGGACAAAATACAATCCTTCCTGTGTATAGATGCAGTATCAGCTCTCATATGTTCTCCCTCCTGTATAAGATGAGACCTGAATTCGTTGTTTGTCCTTCTATGTGTTCATGTATATTAGATTTAGATCTCGAGGGCACCATTGATTTTTTTTTGGTGGAATTCAGTGAACCTTCATTGTTTGTGTATTCATGATTATAGAGTACGCCAATGAAATTATAGCACATAGATGTGTGCTTACATCCATTCTATATCTAGTAACAAGCACCTTTAGTGCTTTATTCTAGTAACAACCACTCTATTTTTCTTTTCTTGTTATGCCTATATGTAATGCAATGATGATCATCATTTGACAACTGTCTCTCATGTTTTATACACTGGCTTTATTCTAGTTTATGTACCTATCTTTTTTCTCTAAAAACTGATGTTATCTATCTAGATTATAGTTTTGTTTCAGCTTGAAAAATATATATTCAATTTTTTTGGAAACAATATTATATATGGTCCTTTAAAAATGGTTTCTTGTATGGAGTAGACTTCAACTCTAGTGATCTACCAATGTTGTTTGATAAGATTATAGATATATCTAAGTGCAACACTAGCTTAGTTGATGTTAAGAAACTGAGAATTATATTAAATTGCAATACTATTAGTTCAGCTGGCAGCTTACTTACAGTGTTGTCTACTAAATGCTTTGTTCTCTACTGGAGTATTACTAAAAATTACACAGCTTACTAGAAAGCGATCATTATTTTTTTATCTTATCATTATTGTATGACGTCATGTTTGGACCTGCTACAGACTTCTTTTTGGACTGTGAGTTTACTGCTTCTCTGCTTTGACACTAGTACGATCTTCTCCTTGTGGGCCTGTCCTTTGATTTTTCCTAGGCTACTAGAAAATGATCATTTCTTTTTTAGCTCATTAGTTTGTCGTATTTACTTCTCTGAACAAGTTTCTTGCATGTGTGTCCCCTTCATTCTGTCCTCACTTCATTTTCCCTTACATCTGCTTCCCAAACTGCTTTTCCCTTCGTTCATGTTGTTTAATTCTTCATTGATCCTTACTACTTTGATGTTCATAGATTGTATTCTGGATAAACTAATGTTTTAAGGATATAAGACATGATTTTCTTTGTTTGTTTCTTAGGGACTTGGTGCGAATGCAACTTAGGGACGTCAAGCTTGATTTAGACAATGAATGGGTAAGTTTCTATGTGCAGGTAATAATACATTTTGTTATTTTGACATTTATATAGTACTAGTACTACTGTTACACCATAGGGGTGGTGTTAATTTTTCTCCTTCTTGACGTAATTTTAATGTAAAGTTAGTGTGATTTCTACATTCTATGTATTGTACACATGCTACTAATCTGTTAGTCTTCTAAACAATGTGGTTCTGTGATCTGTATTTTTTGTAAAAAAATTCTTGAAAAAATTGTTTCTTTTCTGAACAATGTGCCATATTTATCTCTATGTTCTGCATTCCATAGAAAAAGTTTGAAAAATATTTTAACCTTCCAAAGCATGTGGCATATATGCTATGTGATTGCAATGCATAGAAAAATATTTAAACACTATGTTTCTCTTCTTGCTGACGTGCTTATGTCTCAAGCTTTCAGATCTTAGTAGAACTCAGCCTCTAGCTGAGCGCACCCAATTTCTCCTCGACATGCATGACCGTTTTAAGTCCTGATATATGAATTGTACTTTGATGAGCTACAACTAGCAATGAGGTAATTATTACTGGACACCAGCTCAGGTTGTGTGGGTGGAGGCAAAGTCGCATGTCTGTTGTTCCAGGTGTTTTAAACTAAATGAAGAAAAAAACCTACTAGTATAAGCTGACAAGTACAATAATAATATTGAGTGTGTTGGTAGTTAAATTAAGAAGAGTCGTATCATCTGGTTGTTTAGTGTTAAGATGGATTCAGTCTGTTCATCATATATAAGTGGTTTTGTAGTATACTATCATCAACATATGAGAAATCACGCGAAGATCAGAGAGTGCATACTCTCTCCTTTTGTCCATGGGCACTTTGGCTTTTTATTGATGAACCACTTTGCTTTTTGATGATATATAGCTTGTGTAGTTTCATGGCATGGCTACACTATTATTGAAGTGTCCAAATGAATAAAAGATTCAGTTACATAATTGCAATCAACAATGATTTAAATTGCATGTATTGGGTGCCGTAATTGTAGTTCTGAGCATATGCAATATGTTGGTGTTGACTAATTTGCCTCATAGTTTTGTCTTTTTCTGCTAGCTGATCAAAATGGCTACTGGTTTTGTATTCTACATTGCCTAGGTAGACATTATTTCTCTTCTTTTTAATGAATTGATATAACCAAGTGCATGCTTTTTTCAGGGGACTAGGAGGCCAACTCACTATCACATCCTGTATTATGACATAGGCTTGAAACCTGATGACCTGCAGGAATTGGTGCATTCGCTCTCATATAACATGTAGAGCCTTGAAAAGCTTTTGCTAATTTTTGTCTTGTTTTAAAACTTTTCTGCTCACAGGCGATTTTCTAGGACTTTATTTCAGGTACCAAACGACCACATAGTCATATCAGTTGGTAATTTTACAGGGCACCTATTTTTTCCTTTGTGTCAAACTCTTATGACCTCATGCAAAACTTGATGACACGAATACAGCTATGTCAACACATTCAGTTGTTGCAAGTAGTAGTACGCCAACCATATGAACTGCTAGTTGTTTTGTTTGTCCGTTTGTTTTTTTTTGAAATTCCAATTATGATTTGCTGGATAACCATCTATAGGTTCATAGCAGCTGCTAATCCACAGTTTGCCCATTATATAAAGATATCCTTGAGGTTCATAATAGTCATTGAAAATCAATTTGCTAAAAATACATGTCCTACTTTACATCGTATTAGTGAGTACCTATTTCTAGATTGCAATTTTGATTTAGCACTAAATTGCACATCTAGGTTACTGCAATTATGGTATTTTACTTGTGCAATATCTATTTTTGTCACCTATAATTTTAATTTTGTTTACCATTTTTTATTTTATTAAGCAGGATGAGAAATCTTCTACTTGATTAATGTTATTGCTAGGCCGCTGGGCATTTGGATATCACAACAGTATTAGATGAACTATGCTTCTATATCAGATTGTTATCTATTAATTATTTTTTTTGACCTTGTTATTCTTTGTCTGTTTGGTGTTTCAGATTGCCATGAATATACATTTTTTGTTAGCTAATACTAGTGCTACCCCTGTATGAATATTAATTTTCTGCTTCCTATGGTCCTAATGATATTGGCTGCTTAGAGAGTTGGCAATGCTAGTGTTATCAGTTCACCACCATTAGTCAGCGTAGACTAGAAATTTTGGTTGTTAGATGGTAGCTTCCTGTGATAAATGATTTTTATCAAAATTCATCTACACATGCTGGGTACCAAAAAGTGTGACTATGCAGGATAGGAGCTAACTTTGTCCTATTTGTAGCATTGTTATGATATGTTGTGTAGGCTATCTAGCTTGTAATTTTTTTCAGACGACTTGCATGGTCGTCATGATATCTTGTTGACAACCTTGTCGAGTTTGTTATGATGTCTAGTTGTGTCGTGCATAGCTCTATAACTTGATTATCTTTCTCTTTTGTATATAGTGCATTTTAAAGGTAGGTGAAGAACAAGTTGCCTAGTGTATCTGCCATCAGCAGATTCACAGCTATGGATATCCCAGCACCTTGTGGCCCCTCTGGTAAACTATGCACCGTTAAACTTCTGATCTTGGCTCTCATGATTGTTAATCTTTGCACATAACGTTTGGACTTTGTCCTTTATTTTTTCTTGTGATTTGTGCTAACACACTTTGTTGTTTCTTATTGGGATTTGTGCTACACACACCACATTTTTTGACCTTTGTTTATTGTGATTTGTGCAAGCACACACCATATTTTTGTCTATGTCTTCTTATAGAAAAAATTATTACTTGTAATTTGCGGCGACATATTTTAGATATTTGTCTTTGTGTTTGTATAAGGTAAATGTTGTTTTTTGTTAATTTAGATTTGTGTTAGTTTCTTCTAAAACACACGTTTTTTTCAATATAATAGAAAAAATATCAGATATTTGTTTTTGTGATTTGAGGTAACACATTTCAGATATTTGTCCTTGTTTTCCTATAGAAAAAACTTGTATTCTATTAATTGTGATTTATGTCAGCCCATCATATTTTTATCCTAATCCTTTCATAGGAAAAAATGTTATTTGTGATCCATATCAACATATTTCAGTTATTTGTTTTTTTCATCTATAGATAAAAATTGCAATATGCTTATTGTGGTTTGTGCTAGCTCAAGAAATATTTTATACTTGTTTTTCTATATAAAAAATATTATTTGTGCTTTGTGTCAACGTATTTTAGTTTTTGTCTTCAACATACTATAGATAAAAATTGTAATTTGTTTATTGTTTTTTTGCCAACATAGACATCAAATGGTATAGCCTACTCACCTTTTCGAACCATGGGTTCTTGTCAAATAGTGTTCCTCTATGACTCCATAGCAAAGACAAGATACAAGGGTGATTTCATCCCGGCCAAGCTTTGGATGTTGTTGGAGCTCTCGCAGAGTAGCTCTAGAGACGCCGTTCTTGTCACCTATAATTTCCAGTTTTGAATTCTCTAATCATCTCATTGGTCTTTTTTGTAGGTACTGTTGTGCACGACATGATAGCTCCCTACCCCTTCCCAGCTGCCCCCCTACTTCTCCCTAAGACCAGGGAGGCACCAAGGATGCTCCCCGCTGCCTGAGGACATCTGTAGCGATATGTAGTTAATACTTTGCAAGGTGAACAAAGCAACTGTCAAATTAATTAATACTTCATATCCAAATTTTTATAACTTGCATGACTCTGTAGTGATCTGTCCATTTTGAGGTCTGAAGATACAACGAACGAAAGGCGGAAGGCTTGCCTGAAGAAACGGGGTTCTGGCACTGACTTTCAGCACCAAGAGTATTCAGTCGTGAAGCGACATTTTCTGAGTGTGCAGGCGTGTTCTGGTCCTCATCTCTAATAATAGGCAATTCAGCCTTGTCTTCAAGTAAGTCTACAGCAGTTAGTGTTCGCACACGAACAAGAGCAGTTAGTTTTTCTTGTATGGTTTTTATAGTCACTTGCACAATTACAACTACAACAGATCTGCTCTCTGTGGGCCTTGTTTGTTCTCCTCATACAGATTATAACTTCAATAGAATCTATGTGCTACTTCCTCCTAAAACACACCGTTTTTATCTCTGGATAGATTTTGTGTGCTACTTAAGAAAAAAATACATGGTTTTTCTTTTCTCTGCTGGAAATATTGTGTTGACTAGGCTGTCCAAAATCGTGTGTTAGGTTTCAAAAAAAAATACATGGTTTTCTGGGTTCATAAAATTCGTGTGTTTTATTGGCATAAATTACCCGTGTGTTAGTTGTCTTCAAAACACATGAGTTTCAACTAGACAGACTCAAAATCAAAATGGACCAGCGGCATACGTAGATGCCAGTGTCACACTCGCACATCAGCCCACTGGGTCCAGTATTATGAGCCGTTACTATTACTCCTCCCGTTGTCGCCAAAGCTCGAACGGTCCAGCCAGTGGATGTCACGCTCGCAGGTCACACGCCCCCCACAACATCCTCAACCCCACACGGCTATTTCCAAATAATACAAGAAGAAAGAATTAAATTAGTAAAAAACAACACGGGTCCGCAACGCGCTGAATTTGTGTTATCATCACCGATCCTCGTAGCACCACGTCACACCCTCCGTGTCCGTGTTATCATCCCCGCGCACCCGCGCACCGCTGCGAGGGCGCGTGGACGCGAAGCTCCTCTCCCGACAGCTGCGTTCGTCAACGCTCTGCTCTACCCGCCGCACCGGCCAACGGCTTCGCCGTCGCCGTCGGCGCCCCGCGAGGTGAGGTCGGCGCTCGCGTCCTGCAGTGACTCACGCACGCCCGATCCGATCGCAAACTACCGCAGTACAACTGGAAGCAAATCCACACCGCGGGCCGCCGCCTCCTCTCTGCTACTAGTCTAGAAGAAATGGGCCCGCCGCCCGCGGGAAACTAGCCCTGGGCGTCACGCAACGTGCGAGCGCGCGCCAGCACCACGCGATTTTCTTGTCTTTTATCTTTTTATTACTTTTCCTTCCTCGGCCGACACACTGTCGCGATTGCGGCGCCGCGCCGTCACGGCCCCGGTCACGTACGCACGGCCGCCGCACGCCTTGCTGCTTTACCGCGCGGGCAAAGGTCGCCCTCGCCCCTCGCCCGCACCGCACGCGGGGGCTGGGACAGAGGAAGACGCGGCCATCGCTCTTGCCGCATCCCAGTTCCCGGCGCGGCGTGCGCGATGGAAAAGGAAAAAAAGGCTCTGGACGGCGTTGGCTCCACGTCGGCCGGCCCCGTCGTGCGGACGGCACGGGCGCTCCCGGCTGGTGGCTGCTCTGCCGCTGTCTTTCCCCGGCCGTCCACGCAAACCCGTCTGTGCTAGCTGGAGATTTGCCGGCCATAACTCAGAGTCACTGACTCGACGTTCACCGGCCGGCCGCCAACGGCTCGTCAAAGATTTCCGGCTCTGCTGCCACATGGCATCCTGCCACGCCACAGCCTGAGTCATAAGTTGGATCGAGTCAAACGCAGCGTGGATTTGTTAACCGAGGGACGTGTGGCTCTAATTGCGCATTTTTTTCTCTTAACTTAAGAAAGAAGGGAAAGCTAACCAGTATTCTATGGCGTGCGTGTGTGTGCGTAGCAGGACAGACCAACCGGCCGACCTGGCCGTACGTAACTTGTGAAAGCCAGCCCGCCCGCCGCCCGCTGCACCGGCTCGGTAGCTTTGTCAAATGGTTCTTTCCCGCCGAAGCTTTGACCGCTGCTCGGGATCGGGCGGGGCGCGGCAGGGTTGCCTCTAGATTAATTTCTCGCCGGAGGCGCAGGGGCATCTCCGCTCCGCTAGCTACCGTCCGGCGCAGGGCGCACGTACGTACGTGGTGGAGCCGTGAATGCGGCCTGCGGCGGCGGTACCGGTACGTGGAGGATTCGGCACGGGCATTTGTCAATTCTGGCCGCCCGTCTCCCGACGACGTGAATACGTGGGCCAGGCCTGGTCGCCATATGCCGCGCTCCGGGATCAGCCTCTACTTGATTAGGCAATTGTTTTCTGTCCTGCCACAGTTGTTGTTGGCCGTCCGTTATGCTCCATCACTGGTCACTGCGGTCCAACTGGAGGGTAGTGTGGCACGAGCCGTATCCGTCAGTTCGGTTCAACGTGCGCGTCGTGTTCAATCAAAAAAAAAAAAAACGTGCGCGTCGTGCGCAAACTTTACTTTGCCAGTACATGCAAAATATCACACACGATCCGCCTGGGTTGCGAGTTGCGACACGTGCGTCAAGTAGCAACCGATCAGCCTCTTCTCCTTCCAGGAGCCCAGAGCCCGGTCGGATCATGTGATCCAGTGGCGTGGCATCTTCGATTTCCACATGCGGGAATGGAGCAACTGCGCAAGGACGGGATGTGGTTGCTGACAGAGGATCTGCAGGAAACTGTCCTCATCCCGATCCGATCGAGGGGACGTGGCATGGAATTTGGAATTCGTCCTGCGGCCTGCAACTGCAGCTAGGCCTGGGCGTTCGGTCGTGACCGAACCGATCGGTTTGGTTCTTCGGTCACTTCGAAAGTTCGGTCATATAGAAACGGAGACCGATCGGTTAGTTTCAAAACTCAAGATCGAGCAATTTCGGTCTCGGTTAGTTCGGTTCGGTCTCGGTCATGACCGAACTAACCGAACTATACAAAACATCTACTAAATAGTATATTTTTTTTAGCAAATTTGAGCATTTTTTCTATTCTATGGCAAAAATAACAACACAAACTATAGATTAAATAGAGTGATAAGAGTGATGGTTGATATAAACCCCCTAGAATAAATATTATATCACCAATAATAGTCTAAAGTACACATTATATCGATAAAAATTAGATGTTCGGTTAGTTCGGTCAGTTCGGTTACCCGAGGCATATGACCGAACTAACCGTAAAAAGTTCGGTCAGTGTGAACTCAGGACCGAACTAGTGACCGAAAAATTCGGTCTCGGTCACTTCGGTCTCGGTCTCGGTTAGTTCGGTTCGGTCTTCGGTCTTCGGTTAATTATGGCCAGGGCTAACTGCAGCAGCACAGGCTTGGAAGCTTTCCATTGTCTATTTTTTTCTTTTTCGATGAAAATTTGAAGCTTTCCCGTTTCTTATCCCGGGCCTGCAACAAAACCATGGACGAGATCCGCTCAAACCCGTTTGCTGCTTACCAACCCCTCTCCCTCAACTGCCATAACCAAGCCGAGTCACCCAGGAGCCAGGGCTCTGCACAATCCAGCCGTCCGTACACCATGATCGAGCGGCCAGCGTTTTTGCAGTTGACAACGTCTTTGCCTTCAAACCATTTCGCCTTCAAACTCGAATCGAAGATAAAAAATACTACTAGTAGTGCTGAGAGAGAACGGCAGCGATAAAATAAGGCCCCGTTTGGATCCATGGCAAAAGTGCTAGTTTTGCACTTTTTGCTCTCTTTTTGCCATGGGATCCAAACAGATTGGCAAAACAGTTGGCAAAAGAGCAAAATTTTTGCTAGTTCCTCTTGCCACCAAAACCTGGCAAAATAGGCCAAAAAGCCTCGGGGTGGGCGCTCGGACACCCAATACCCCCGGTCCCCACCCACCCACACTTCATAAAGACGCTAAATCATCATTAAATATGGGCAAATCAGTCATTGTGCACCAATTAATGTAACTTTAGCTATGGGATCCAAACAGCTCTACAAGACAAAAGTTTTGGCTACAAAAATTTTGCCAAAGTTTTGCTAGTGGCAACTTGGATCCAAACAGGGCCTAAAAGGAAAATGCACATGCCATGCATGACATGGGTATCCATCACAATTCACATCAGGTTCCACAAAAGTCAGGAGGATTCCGCCCGATTTCCAGCCCCTTCAACCCCAGCTCGCACACAACTCAACGCGCCAACCGCCGCCCTCCACAGGCCCCCACTCCGGCCACCCGTATATATGCCACCCCTCCTCGCCTTCCGCACCGTGTCTTCTTCTTCTCTCATCTCCGTCCCACCTCGAACCCGTCTCACTCATCATCCACCATTCCATCCGTGTTCGTGTTCGTGTTGCTTGCTTCACCTCCTTCCTCTTCGGACTGGGATTGGAAGCGTTACAGGGTCAAGGTAGTTACTACAGCAACAGCAATGGCTAGCGCCGCGACGAGCGACGCGTGGCCGTCGTCCCCCTACTCCTCGTCGGCGCCCGACGGGGAGGTCCTGCGCTCCCTGCACCGCCTGGCGCGGGACCTGTCGGCGGCCGAGGCACCGGCGCCGTTCCTGCGCGAGGTCTTCGCGGCGGTGGCCAGGCGGGCGCGCCTGCTCGCGGCCGTCTTCGACGACCTGCTGCTGTGCGGCGCGGCCGCGGGCCCGCTGCCGCGCTCCGCGTCGCTGTGCCTCCGGGAGCTCCTCCTGGTGCTGCAGCGGTTCAAGGCGCTGGTGGCCGACTGCGGCGCGCGCAGCCGCACGCGCCTGCTGCTCCAGTCGGACGAGGTGGCGGCCCGCGCGCGGGAGCTCCAGCACGACCTCGCCACGCTCCTCGACCTGCTCCCCGTCGCCGACCTCGGGCTCGCCGACGACGTGTCGGACCTCCTGGCGCTCGCGTCGCGGCAGTGCCGCCGCGCGGCGGCCCCGAACCCGGAGCTGGAGCTCAAGGCCGGCGTGCTCGCGCTCATCCAGGACGTGGAGCGGGAGATCGTGCCCGAGCGGGAGACGCTGGAGGGCGTCCTGGAGGACGTGGGCATCAACGACCCGGCCAGCTGCAGCGACGAGATCGAGACCCTGGAGCGGGAGATCGGCGACCGCGTCGCCGAGAGGTGGACGTCGTCGATGATCGCCCTCGTCGGCCTCCTCCGCTACGCCAAGTGCGTCCTCTTCAGCGCCGCCACGCCGCGGCCCGTGGACTCCAAGGTGGATCTCGACGACGGCGACGGCGACGACGCGGAGCCACCGTCGCCGCCGCTGGACTTCCGGTGCCCCATCTCCCTCGAGCTGATGGGCGACCCCGTCGTGGCTTCTAGCGGTCAGACGTACGACCGCGACTCCATCACGCGGTGGTTCGGCTCCGGCAAATCCACGTGCCCCAAGACCGGGCAGGTGCTGCCGAATCTGGAGCTCGTGCCCAACAAGGCGCTCAAGAACCTGATATCGCGGTGGTGCCGGGAGAACGGCATCCCCATGGAGAGCGGCGAGTCTGGGAAGGCCGAGCCGGCGCCGGTGGTAGGCGCGAACAAGGCCGCGCTGAAGGCGGCGCGCATGACCGCGTCGTTCCTCGTCAAGAAGCTGTCGGCGTCCTTCTCCCCCGAGGCGACCAAGCGCGTGGTGCATGAGATCCGGCAGCTGGCCAAGTCCGGGTCCGACAACCGCGCCTTCATCGGGGAGGCCGGCGCCGCGGGGCTCCTCGTGCCGCTGCTCCGGTCCGAGGACTCGGCTCTGCAGCTCAACGCCGTCACGGCGCTGCTCAACCTCTCCATCCTGGAGGCCAACAAGAAGCGCATCATGCACGCGGAGGGCGCCGTGGACGCGCTCTGCAACGTGATGATGGGGTCGGGCGCCACGTGGCGCGCCAAGGAGAACGCCGCGGCCACGGTGCTCAGCCTGGCGGCCGTCCACGCGTACCGCCGCCGGCTCGGCCGCAACCCGCGCGTCGTCGAGAGCGTCGTGCGGCTCGCGCGCACGGGGCCCTCCAGCACCAAGAAGGACGCGCTGGCGGCGCTCCTTTCCCTGTCCGCGGAGCGGGAGAACGTCGCGCGGATCGTCGAGGCCGGCGCCGCGGAGGCGGCGCTGTCCGCGGTCGGCGAGGCCGAGGCCGCCTCCGCGGTGCTGGCGTCGCTGGCGAAGCGCGGCGGCGCGGAGGCGATCGTCGCGCTGGACGGCGCCGTGGCGCGGCTGGTGGCCGAGATGCGGCGCGGCACGGAGTGGTCGCGGGAGTGCGCGGCGGCCGCGCTGGTGCTGCTGTGCCGGCGCGCGGGCGCCGCCGCGCGTCGCAGGTGATGGCGGTCCCGGGCGTGGAGTGGGCCATCTGGGAGCTGCTGGGCACCGGCACCGACCGCGCCCGCCGCAAGGCCGCGTCGCTCGGCAGGGCGTGCCGGCGGTGGGCGGCGGCCGCCAACGCGGAGCAGGGCACAGAGTGCCCCACCTCCGGCGACGCGCCGGCGCTCACGATGGCGTCGTGAAATCTCACTGCTACTGTACGATCAGTAGTAGAAGCTCTAAGAAGAAAAGCCAAAACTATTTTTTTTACCACGATTCTTGTACAAAATTTGTTGGCCGTAAGGCCTTTACGAGTCACGATTCTTTAGTCCGTGCTTCGGGCTGTGAGTAGTTTGATCAAATGTGAATACAAGATACTGTAGTACTAGTACGTATATTTTTTTTTGCAACATTCACAAATCACAAAAACGTTGTTACGCACTGTCGTGTCCTCAAGAAAATACAAAGGAACGCAACAAAATCGCTCCACGCGGTGACTTCAGCTCCATTGTTCTAATGTAACGCACAAACTTTTGTCGTCTGTTCTCCAATCAATGATTGTGTATAGTCGATTAGTGCAGCTAGGCTGGCATGTCCTCGTGGGCTCGTCCCTGCCGGTGCCGGTGCCAGGGACAGAGCTTCCAGCCTTCCGGTCGGTTGATAAAAAAAAGGCCGGCGCGAGTGCACGGCGAATGTGCGGCTCAGCTGGAAATGCTTGGCGAGGGAGGGAGGCTACGGGCGCAGACCCAGCTTGCATTCGCCGGCTTTTGAGCAGAAAGGACGCCGCTTTGCCTCGCTGCCAGCCAGTGTGCGTCTTGATGCCAATGATCAATGATGTATGTATCTTTGGCGCGTCGCGTTTGCTTCAAGTACGCCATCCTTGCCGTTGCCTTTGAGAAAGCAAAGATACCCGAGTCTCCTTTTTCTGAACGAAAAAGATACTGTACTCCTGTACTATGGCTGTATCGTATCGTATTCTAAGGTGTGGCTGTCCATGGGTCTGCTGAATTCCGGTCGACCGGCGACGTGTGTGTGGCCTGAAGAAGAACCAACCGAGATGCGGGCGCGCCTCCGCCGCTGGCTGATGCGTGATTGGCTGATTGGGGGCGATGCTGCGCGGTGGTGTTGCGGTGGCCGCGCCCCTGCGTCTCTGAGGAGTTTCCTTCGACGGAAGCGGCTGCCCGTGTGCTTACGCGTTCAGAGCAGGCCGCAAGCTAGAACATGCTTCGATGGCTTCCTACGTAACCAACCGGTGGTGCTGCTGCGTACGCGTTGAACTGGCGAGGGTGGCTTCCATGTGCACGCAAGCTCTGACCTAGATGTTCACATGGTGCTCCTGGATTTGTCAAGTTCTTGCTAATTTTTTTTTGACAAAACAAAGACAAGTTTTGCTTCTTCAACGAAATTGGCTAGGTTTTTTTAGGAAACTTAAGACGAAGGCTAGTGTCGATCTCTTTTCGGCACAATTTTTGGCGTGGACATGGCACGCGCTCCTGATGAACTGTTTAGAGACAGTTTGGCGAGCGGGACTGCCCTACACAGCACAGTGTTTTCCTGTTCTGAAGGGTACAGTACACTCGAGGGAGGGAGTAGGCTGCAGGGGTTATTAGTTACCATGCTTTCACAAGCGTCTGCTACTAGTAACCCCTGACGGCGACAAGGACAACCGGACTGCGCACACTCGATCGCAATCAGACGAAGTTGGTAAAGGTCATGTGACAATTTCTGGAGAAACAATGCGACAGGTGGGTGAGAGATGGTGCGCCCAGGATGATCAAACTCCCACTGCCGCCGCTGCTGTTGCCCAAATGGCCAAATGCGGAAGGAGGGCGGAACATTTTTGCGCGGTAGGTGGGCAGATCGCCGCAGAAATGGCAATTGAGAATGGTTCTCGCAACAGCAACGGATGCGCATCGATTTCATTGACCGGACTGCACACTTGCATACATGTAAATATAAATAAAACGTGTCGTTTAGCCTTTTCTTACCACCACTCGTATGTATACTTGTACTCCTCAGTCCTCACCCTAAGGCATGTTCAACCCACAGACAGCTCCCTGTCTCTATATTTTTGGAATCTGAACACATATGGTTAAAAAGACAGGTTATACAGTGGACTGTCTATTTCACTGTCTCTAAGCTATTTAATATTTTATATGTAGCCAAGATCAAGTATGAATACCATTTTGTATACTATTTTGTTGCTAGTTGATAGAACACTCATCAAGATGGACAAGAAAGACCACTATGATGATTCAGTTTAATCTATACATTTTAATCAAGTATGAATCTTAAATGCAGTAACCTATACATTTTAATCAGATGTACTGGCATTATCAGTAACCAATTTAATCTATTTCCAAAAATAACCCAAAATTAACAACTGGCCCAGATCTGCCATGGCTGGCGTGAACCACCTTCTTTGGCATGGATTGGGGAAGCCAAGTACTGCCATGGCTGGAGCCATGCCATATCCATCATGGATGGTTCCGCCGCCGCCAAGCCATGCCATACCCAGCCACGGTAAAAGCAGCCATCGCCGCCGCTATGCCAGCCACAGGAAAAGCAGCCACCTCCACCACGCCATGGGGTAAGTCATCGCCGCCACTGCGCCATACCGTCGACTACGGCATGCGTGTTGCTGCCTCACCATCATGCTCGACATCTTTGGCTCCGGCGAGTGGAAGCAAGGGGCCGGGTTTGTGCGAAGGAAAGGGTGAGATTGATTTTGGCGCGCAGGAAGCAATCACGCGCCCGCATCTTGATCCTGTGCAAGGATGGCAACGGGTCGGATTCGGATCGGATGTAGTCTCCGTGCACCCAAACCCGAAACCCGAACTCAAAACCCGAAACCGCCCCGAAAACCGATTCGGGTGATAATCCATAACCAAAACCAAACCCGCGGATACCCAAAACCCGATTGGATACCCGAAACTCGCTTCATATGGCACCATAATAAGAGAAATAAGTGTTTTCTATAAATTTATACGCGATATATATACATTCACATGTATAAACAAGAGACAATAAATAGTAAATAATTTCGTGAGTCAACTTAGAACACATTTAATAATTTAAGTAAACAAGTTATCATTAGTATATTATAGAACATGAGTTCTAGTTCTAAACGGATATCCATTGGATATCCACGGGTGAAAACCAAACCCAAAACCGAACCCGTTTGGTTTCGGAGCCCCGAACCCAAAAACCGTGGGCGAGAAATCGTACCCAAACCCGAACCCGCTAAACCCGAAACCCGCGGATATCCGACCCGAAACCGAACCATTGCCATCCTTAATCCTGTGCCCACGCCTGGAGACGATGCGTGCGATACAATGCTGCTCTCGGTCGGCGATGGAGCATGGGAGCACGAGCCGAGCCCGTCCTCTGGTGAGACGACGGCTTCCATCTCTCTCCTCATTCAATGATGTTCGTCAGGGTTCTTTTCACAAAATTGGCAGCACACAGATGGCTTATACAGCCCCGTTGTACGTGCCCTAACATCTAGTACTCGCTCTGTTTTTTCTTTTCAGTTGATTTGGACACAGGAAGATGCTATATATGCTAGGAGGTCTGAACATGGATTAATAAGAATTAATGGGCTGATTCCATTATCTTTTTATATTTAACTAATATTATAAGATAGAGAGTACAGAGAGACTTCCTCTGTCAGATCGATCGGATACTGCTTGTTAGCGACGATTTCAGCTTATATTTATCTGTCAACAAACAAACATTGCCGGCCATCCTCAATTCCTGAATCCTCATCCACGTGGATCGAATGGCAAGGCAAACACATATACAAAGAAAATCGAACCTAAAGTTGATGAAAGTGACCATTGACCAGCTTCCATTTTCTCTGAAAATGAAGTATTGCTCTGTTTTTGCACGATATATATATTCTGTCACCTACGAGTTTCGAGGTGACGTACTTCACTGCAACTCGCACCTACTACTATGTGCCATGCGAAATATGCGAATGCATTTGTGTTAGCTCGGCTACTGCATCCCCGCTCCCAGCTGGTGGCATTCCAGAAGACGGCCCAAGAACTGAAGACATGGCGATGCCTAAACGGCGAGCCCAACCCAACAAGAGGTTTGCAGGCCCAGAATGGGTAGTTTAGCATATAAGCTTCTGATGTGTATCGAGGATTGTATCGAAGAAGAAAAACCCTAAAATTACAATTTACCTTCCTCGCATTTCCTCTCCTATCCCGGCCGCCGCCGGAGCTTCCTACCCTCTCCGATCTGCTAACAATCTGGTATCAGACTCTAGTTTTCGCATCCTGGCGGGTCGCCCCGACATCCACCACCACTATACCCGGCTTCGCCGCTCTCACGGTGCCATGGACCCCAACTTCAAGCTTCTCTTCGGTGAGCTTGCCAAGCTCAACTCGTGCTTCGACGAGCAGGACAAGCGTTGGAGCCGCCGTTTCGCCGACTTCGAGCAGGGCGTCTCCGAGCGTTCCGCTTCGTTCTCCGACCGCCTCGCTGCTGTGGAAGCCGCTCGCTCTTCGGCGGTCGATGACCTCTCCCGGCGCGTCGCGGATCTGGAGGCCGCTCCCGCGGATCCGCAGCCTCTCGCGGTATCGTCGCGCATCGCCACACTGGAAGCCAGCTACGCCGACCGCGACGCCGAGGTGAACGCACGCCTCTCCGACCTCGAGGCCCTCCGCGTCGCCCACATCATGGATGAGCGGGACGAGCGCGTCTCCGCCCTTGAAACCGTGGCGGCGGACTTCGCCGAGTGGAAACCCAGCGTGGATGGCGTCCTCGACGACATCCGCGTCTCCGTTCGGAAGCTGGAGCGCTCTTGCGACCGCATGGTGTTTGGGGAAATGCCGCCTAGCGTCGTCCTCGAGCCCACTCCAGCAATGGCGGCCCTGCGCCCATCTGCGGGCTTCACCGCCGACTCGCCCGTCGTTGGGCACCGCGTCGACATGATGCCACGGGATGAGGGATCTGGAGTCGTTACGACCTGGATCCCTGTCCCGGCCAATGGTATGCACAAACCTCCCGCTCCCCCTCCTGTTTTTCCTTCGCAAGCTCAATCGCATGGTTCTATGTCGTTTATTCCCCCCCACCTCCATCAGCCTCCACCTATTCCTATGCCCCCAGATCCACTCCACAGCACCATACCTCGCACCCTGCCTCCTGTTTCCAACCCGCGCCAGTTCCTTCCCGACCCTTCACGCGCCTATAATCCCATCGGCAAACTTCCCAAGGTCCCCTTTCCCAGGTTCGATGGTGATAACCCTCGCCGTTGGCGCACTCGTGCCGAAAAGTACTTTCACATGTATTTCGTTGAGCCCTCCTTGTGGATAGGTGTTGCCGAGATGCACTTCGATGGCGCAGCGTCTCTCTGGTATCAGTCGGTCGAACCGTTGGTCGCAGACTGGACTTGGGAAGACTTTTGTGCGCAAATCCATGATCGTTTTGATAGGGACAGACACGAGCTGTTGATTCGTTAGCTTTTCCATGTCCACCAAACTTCCACTGTCGCTGACTATGTGTCTCGTTTTACTGAGTTAGTCGATCAAAGTCTATTCCCCACAACATGACCATCTATACTTCACCATGCGATTCATTGACGGCTTGCGTCCTGATATCCGTAGCGTCGTACTTGTTCAACGTCCAAAAACTCTGGATACTGCCGCTACCTTAGCGTTGTTGCAGGAAGAGGTGGCCGGATCTTCCTCCACCAGTACCGGACGCAAAGGGTGATTGGCATACTTCGCCGCGGTCTGCTCCATCCTTCAAGGGCCCCTTGCCTCTGCCGGCTCCGCCTAGGCAGGACAAGGCCCCGACGCCAACACCTTCGCGAATCTGCTCCCAATGATACGAAGCTATCAGCTCTGAAGTCTTACCGCAGAGCCATGGGCCTCTGTTACAAGTGCCCCGCTTCTTGGTCCAAGGACCATAAGTGCGCCCCTGAGGTCCTGCTGGCTGTTGAGGCGGTTTGGGAAGCTTTCGATGATCTGTCCCTCCAAGATCAGCCCAGTCAGGAGACAGTTACTGCTGAACAAGTTTTCCTGGCTATTTCTAAGGCAGCCGTTTCGGGTTCATCAGCTCCTCGCACTGTTCGAGTTGCTGGATCTGTTCAGGGTTTGTCGATATTGGTCTTGCTCGATTCTGGCAGCTCTTCATCATTTGTCAGTGAGTCTCTTGCTGCTCGGTTGCCTGCTGTTCATTCAGAGCCTATTTCTACCCAAGTACAAGTGGCTGGGGGGGCTCACCTCCGGAGTTCACAGTTGTTGCGTCAGGTTCAGTGGACTATTGATCATTGCTCTTTTCAGTCTTATTTTAGAGTGTTGCCACTGCAATCTTATGATGTCATTGTGGGCATGGATTGGTTGGAGAGCTTCAGTCCTATGCAGGTCCATTGGCGGGATAAGTGGTTGGTCATTCCTTACCAGGGGCAGCATTCTGTCTTGCATGGTGAAGCTGCGGCCGATGCCAATTCGTTTGTCATGCAAATTACAGCAGTCTAGGATGTCTCCTCTTTGGTGCATTCCGACTCATTTCCACCAGACATTCAAGCTCTCATTGATCGGTTCCTCTTCTGTTCGAGCATCCCACTTCACTGCCACCCAGTCGTGCCTGTAATCATTCTATTCCCTTGGTCCCTGGAGCTCAGCCACTGTTCATCAGACCATACCGGTACCCTCCGGGAATGAAGGATGAGATTGAAAAACAAGTGACTGAGATGCTGGCTCAAGGATTGATCCAACCCAGTTCCAGCCCCTTTTCATCTCCTGTATTGCTCGTCAAGAAGAAGGACGACAACTATCGGTTTTGTGTGGATTTTCGTCAGCTAAATGCTATTACTGCTAAAGGCAAGTTTCCAGTGCCTGTCTTCGACCAGTTGATGGATGAGTTAGCAGGAGCCAGTTGGTTCTCTACCCTGGATCTCCGCGCTGGTTTCCATCAAATCCTCCTGAACCCTGGGGAAGAGTATAAAACTGCATTTCAGACTCACCTCGGTCAGTACGAATTTCGTGTCATGGCATTTGGCCTCACAGGTGCTCCTGGCACTTTCCAGGGTGCAATGAATTCCACTTTGAAACCAGGCCTCCGCAAGTTCGTCATTGTCTTCTTTGATGACATTCTGGTATACAGCCGTTCTTATGAGGACCACTTACTTCACTTGGCTCAAGTATTCTCCTGGCTGACGGCGGACAAGTGGTGTTTGAAGCTGTCCAAGTACCTTTGCATAGCGCTCCATTGCGTACCTGGGACATATCATCGGCATTGATGGTTTGCAGACCGATCCTGCTAAGATCAAGGCAATCGCTGACTGGCCAGTACCGACCACTGTTAAGGGCCTTCGCTCTTTCTTGGGACTAGCAGGATATTACCGCAAATTCGTGCGCAATTTTGGGATCATTGCTAAGCCCTTGGCTGAGTTGCTGAAAAAGGATGTCTCGTTTGTATGGAGTTCAGTTCATGCTTCAGCTTTCCTGTCCCTCAAAGTAGCTCTCTGTTCAGCGCCCGTACTTGGTTGGCCAGATTTTTCTCAGCCCTTCCATGTAGAAACTGATGCTTGTGGGTACGGCGTCGGCGCAGTGCTTATGCAGAACGGGCACCCGCTTGCATACATCAGCAAGACTCTCAGTCCCCGCAACCAGGGGTTGTCGGTTTACGAGAAGGAGTACTTGGCGATTCTTATGGCCGTTGAGCAGTGGCGGCATTACTTGCAGCACGGTGAGTTTGTTATCCATACCGATCAGCGCAGTCTTATCCATTTAAATGAGCAGCGCCTCCATACTGTTTGGCAACAGAAGGTTTTCACCAAGCTCATAGGCTTGCGTTACAAGATTCAGTATAAACGCGGTCTGGAAAATGGCGCTGCTGATGCCCTCTCGCGTCGGGGACCTCCTGCAGAGCTGCTGGCAATTTCATCTCCAACTCATGAGTGGTTGCGTGAACTGATATCGTGGTACAGTACGGATCCGGAGGCGCAGTCCTTGCTGACTCAGTTAGCCATGGATTCCGATGCACATCCGCCCTTCAGCCTTCAGCAGGGGATAATCAAATATAAGAATCGCGTCTGGCTCGGCAGCAATGTTATGCTGCTGCAGCGCGTCCTGACAGCCCTCCACAGCAGTCCAGTGGGTGGCCACTCCGGGGTTCCTGCAACTTTTCAGAAGCTGTCCTCATTGTTCTACTGGCCCAAAATGCGTGCTGATGTCCGGACCTTTGTCCAGTCCTGCTCTATTTGTGCTCAAGCCAAGCCTGATCGCTCTAAATACCCCGGCCTGCTCAGTCCATTGCCTGTGCCGAAGAGTTCGTGGGAACATATCTCTATGGACTTCGTAGAAGGGCTGCCTCAGTCTGGCCGTGCTAATGCTATTATGGTCGTGGTGGATAGGTACACAAAGTTTGCCCATTTTATTGCTCTCCATCATCCCTTTCAGCAGCCTCGGTTGCCCGCTTGTTCCTTGATCACGTCTTCCGCCTCCATGACATGCCTCTTTCTATTGTTTCGAATCGCGATCGAGTTTTTACCTGCAAGTTTTGGCAGTTGTTCTTCTCTTTGGCAGGCACTTCGCTTCGCATGAGTTCCTCTTACCATCCTCAGACGGATGGTCAGACAGAGAGAGTAAACCAGTGCTTGGAGACTTATTTACGTTGTTTCGTGCACACTTGTCCCAGTCGTTGGAGTTTCTGGCTCTCTTTGGCTGAGTTTTGGTACAACTCCAGTTTTCATTCTTCTCTGGGTCGCACTCCATTTGAGGTTTTGTATGGCGTTTCCCCTCGTCACTTGGGTCTCGACATTACAGCTGCTGCCCCAGTGCCCGACTTGTCTCAATGGCTAGAGGAGCGGGCTCTTATGCAGGATCTGGTTCATCAACATTTGCTCCGAGCTCAAGCTCGTATGAAACGTCAGGCTGATAAGGGCAGGACTGAATGGATCTTTGCAGCAGGAGATTGGGTGTACCTTAAATTACAGCCATATGTGCAGTCATCAGTGGCTTGCCGCTCCAACAAAAAACTGTCGTTCAAATTCTTCGGCCCTTTCAGGATTCTGGCTCGCTTGGGCGCCACAACATATAAATTGGAGCTGCCCAACTCTGTCGCGGTTCATCCGATGTTCCATGTGTCCCAGCTCAAGCGCTCGGCTGGAGAGCAGCCAGTGGCTTCTTCCTTACCCGCTGACTTTACTCAGTTTCAGGTCCCAGAACGCGTGCTGCAACGCCGCTGGTCGGGAGGCCCCAACTCGGTGGAACAAGTGCTGATCAAGTGGTCTCGCATGCCGCTAGAGCTCGCTACCTGGGAACCACTGTTGCAGCTCCGCCAACAGTTTCCACGGGCGCCGGCATGGGGACATGCCGCTTCTCAAGTGGGAGGGGGTGTTAGCTCGGCTACTGCATCCCCGCTCCCAGCTGGTGGCATTCCAGAAGACGGCCCAGGAACTGAAGACATGGCGATGCCTAAACGGCGAGCCCAACCCAACAAGAGGTTTGCGGGCCCAGAATGAGTAGTTTAGCATATAAGCTTCTGATGTGTATCGGGGATTGTATCGGAGAAGAAAAACCCTAAAATTACAATTTACCTTCCTCGCATTTCCTCTCCTATCCCGGCCGCCGCCGGAGCTTCCTACCCTCTCCGATCTGCTAACAATTTGTAACCATCATATGTCGCACATGCAGATTTTCTTTGGAAGTTTTCCAATAATAAACTGCAATGTGTTGTAAGTCTTGTTAAAAGGGGCTGAAAGGGTGGTGAGAAATGCTGTCTAGGTGATAGTGTTGAATCACTGAACCATATTTTCTTTAACTGTTCCATAGCTCGAATGACCTGGGGTTTCTTGAAAGAGATCTTTTACTAGTGTAGTTCAGCCCGAAGTCCTAAACTCTTTTCTTTAGAGAAGAGCAGCGCAAAGCGGGGTGAACTTTTCGCCCTGTTTAAAGAAACAACTGTGCTTAGAGGCCCGTGTGGACAGGGATTTAGAGACAACCCACGCTGCAACTCTGAGCCCACAACATGATTTAAGCGGGTGAACTTTTGGCCCAATTTTTTGGACCTGTCGTATTGTCTGGGCTTAGGTCCTCTCGGAAAGAAAATTATCTGGCTTTGCGAAAGCACTGTGGAACTCTAGTACCCAGCAGAGTGAATTGGAGCAAACTTTTTACAGAGTTCAATACTGCTGGTCACTACGCAGTGCATGCGAGTTTTCTAGTCCTTCCTTCCATGGGATGCCCATAAACTCGAGCTTAGAGGCCTAACAACAAAATGTAGTTAAACTAGACGTCTCCAAAAGCGAGAAAAACAAACGAATATAGGGTAACCAACCAACGAGGCAACAACCATCCTATAGCAAAAAAGAATGCAACAACCATATACTACTCCCTCCATTCTAAATTATAATTTTATTTGATTTACTATAAGTCAACTATTTTAACTTTAACTAAGTTTGTAGAAATAATATGCACAAACATCTAGACCATTATTAAATTTTGACCAAGTAAATTTTACTATATGTACATCTAAAGTAATTAAACTGTAATTTTAAACGGATGGACATATATATTGCCATTTTTAGCAGGCCACGGTATCCGCCGTGACCTGATATCAATATAATCAGAGTCTGGTCTCATTATGTTTCAGTATGACGTATGCACGCTATAATTGCAATTTACAAATTACAAACTGCACTGATGCTCTTATATGGAATGGAACCGGCACCGAGGACTCCACGTGCATGTTTGGTCCATTTCTAGCGCTGGTATCGCAGCTAGGCGGTACCATGCACCGAATACCGAAAGCACGCACCAAAACACACATGAGCTACACCAACCTACGACTGATGCGGAAGAACAAGCAGGTCAAGAAACTTTAGTTGTTGCCTAACCTACGCGCTACAAAGTACAAAACTTTAGTTGTTGCATGCATGGTGTGGCCAAAACCCGGAAATATGGACCGGCCTCTCATCGAAAGAGATCGGTGCCGATTGCGGAAGCTGAGACTACAAGTCCCTTGTCATCCATCGCGAGGTGTAGCCTAATCAGCCCAGCCCTTTCCTTGAGCAGCTCCCATGTACAAATCGAACGAAAGATAGAGACACATGTGTGTTAATTTGACGGCGGTTCGCTACCTCTAGTGTGAGTGAGTCCTAGCTCCAGTTTTTTTTAAAAAAATGGGAGCTCCAATTAAATATTATTTTTCTCATACTTATTCTGCCGGCTCGCGTGAGACCTCCCCTTCACAAAAGATCCTACATGGTACTGTATTAGACAAGATATGAGATAACTAACGTGTAGCAATGTATCTGCTCTTTGTACGTGCATGTAGACTGCAGAGTTTGTTTTCGGGCACGGGCGCACGACGCCGTAGGGATGTCTATATACGCATGTTTCCATGAAAACACGGTCTACAACTTCCTTAGTCCTTGCGGAGTACGTACTCACGCACAGTTTAGCCAGCGTGTTGCACACTTACACTACGACAAAATGACAAATATATGTTCAGTATGACATCACAGCATCGGTTATCAGTTTTTGTCACCCATCCAATCGGTTTATGTATGATGTATATTTTTTTAGAAAGGGAATATATTAATATCCCAGCTTCCGCATCGACTAATGCATGCAGCTGTTCCAAAGCACACACTAAAACACAAAGGTCCACGAAGTCTCGAAAACAAAGTTCTAAACAACAGAAAAACAAAAAAGAAACTCAACTCAACATCTAGAAAGAAATTCTATTCCTGAAACTCCACCCGTTTCTAGCAAACACCTCCATTGTGGTCGTTTCAATCTTCCTGCAACTCATCTTCATCATCTGTCGATCCTCCTCCTTTTGAAGTAGGGACCAGAACCGAATCCAGTAAGTCCCCCTAAAGATAACTTGCAAATAGGATGTTGCTAGAACCTTGTCAAAAACCAGATCATTTTGAGTCTACCATATTGTCCAACAAATTGCACTTGCACCCACAAGAAGATTTGACTTGAGCTTTCGATTAAACCCAAGTAACCAATCTGTAAACATATTGTGTACACCAGTTGGAGGATTTAAATTAAAGGATATGTCAATAACCCGCCACACGAATTTCGCAAGATGACAATGAAAGAGAAGATGTTGTATCGATTCCTCAGAAGAACACAAACAACACTTCCTATCTCCCTGCCATTGTCGGCTTGCTAGATTGTCTTTTGTCAAGGTCACTCCTTTGTATAAATACCACAAAACACTTTGATTTTAAGAGGTAATTTCAATTTCCATATTAAAGTGCTATACGGTATGGCTTCAAATCCTAATAAAGCACTATACATATGTGAGCATCTAGGCCCCTTGTGGGTTTCGGTGATTGGACGACAACGGCAAATTACTATGACTAACGTGGTTTTGCAGAAAACAATTGAGTTAGGTCATGGTAATGATGATCAAGTGGACACCATGGTATTCATGTCCCCTTGTTGATGGATTTCGTTCGGTTTTCAAAGGATGGACAACGAAAATGGTGATAGGCTAGTTCTAAGTGTCATTTGGTGTTGAAGGACACTTAGAGTAGCATAGGTCTTTGTTTTTATCTTTGGCCGTACTATTAAGGGGAGTTTGAATGGGTAGCTTGACCTAGGTGAGACTTTTGAGTTAGGTGTGGTGCACACTTGTTAACCAAAGCCCTAGGTAGTTTAGAAAGGTCCCTAAGATCATATGGAAGAAAGTTCGTAAAGGGAGCGTCGCAAACCGAAGTCGTTTTGGACCTCAAACTGCGACCGGACGCTGGAGCCCACGTGACCGGACGCACACTCGTGCGTCCGGTCAGTGTTTCTCGCTGAGGGATGGGTCTGGTTGTGACCGGACTCTCCCTCAGAAATCGATCGGACGCACCAGAGGGTGAGTCCGGTCGTACACAGAGAGGATCCGGAGAGGAAAAATCGTGATCAAGTGAGAGGGGATCGGACGCATGGGAGCGCCCGATCATCACTTCGTACAGGTGTCAGTGCTGGCGTATGCTAGCCGTTGGGCACTGACCGGACGCGTCCGGTCACCCCGACAGGTGCGTCCGGTTAGTGTGTAACTGGCTGGACTTACCCCTTCGTGCATGTTTTGAGTTGGGGGGGTATAAATATGCCTCCCCCTCATTCATGCTATCTCTCTTGCTCATTTGAAAGGTTTCCAAACACATTGTGATTGCAAGTGAGTGCAAGAGGCCTAGTGAGGTTGAGAGATTTGATAATTGAGTGATCAAACACCTCATTAGTGAAGAAAGAGTAGCAAGTGTGCATCCACCCGCCTCATTAGCCTTGCGTTGGTCAAGTGAGAGTTCTTGCTTGTTACTCTTGGTGATCGGCATCACCTAGACAGCTTGGTGGCGATCGGAGAGCTTGGTGATCATCCGGAGGCATTGTGAATGACCCAAGCCAAGTTGTGACCGGTAGCGAGCGATTCACCGGGCCAGAGTGACGAAGAATCAGCTCGTAGTGAGCACTTGATCCTTGCGCGGATCAAGGGGGAGTGATACCCTTGCGCGGGTGCTCCAACAAGGACTAGGGGGGTGTGTCGACACCTCGATACCTCGGGAAAAAGATCGTCGTGTCATCTCTACTCTCTTTACTTATGCATTTACAATTGAGCAATTCAATTCTGCAATTTACTTATTGTACATCCGCTTTTGAATTGCCATGGTAGAGTAGAAATGTCATAGTGTTGATCTTTTGTGCGGTTGATTCTAGAGAAACACACTTCTAGGCACTAGGGGGTTAATTGGGCTTGTTAGGATTTAATTATCGCAAAAGTTTTTAGAAAAGCCCAATTCACCCCCCTCTTGGGCATCTTGATCCTTTCAATTGGTATCGGAGCCTCGTGCTCTCGATTTAGGCTTAACCGCCTAGAGTTAAGATGTCCGGAGGTGATGGACCACCTCCCATGTTCGAGGGAGATGACTTTCCATATTGGAAAATCCGTATGGAGTCGTACTTAGAAGCGGTTGATGTAAAATGTCATGAAGCCGCGATCACCGGTTTTGCCAAGTCCAAGGAGGGTACAAGCCTTACTCCTAATGAGGAGGAAAATGAGAAATGGAATGCAAAAGCCAAAAAACATCCTTTTTAGAGGCATTTGCAAGGATGTGTTTAACCGCGTCCGGAACCATAAAAATGCCCATGATCTATGAGAAAACATTTATGCGCTCCATGAGGGAACCAAGAGTGAGCGTGAGGAGCGCTATCATTTAGTTATGAAAAAGCTTCATTCCTTTGATATGCATGCTAATGAAAATGCAAATGAAATGTACTCACACTTGAATGTTCTTGTGGAAGAACTAAATGGACTTGGCCTCACACAAATGCAACCATCCGATGTTGTGAGGAAGATTCTTTGTGTCCTTCCAATTGAGAAGTATGGACATATTGTGACCGTGCTACATCAAGGTGATCTTTCCACATCCACACCAACACAAGTCTTGGGGAAGATCAATGCACATGAGATGTACATGCACATCACACCAAGTGGTGGCTCCTCCATTGACAAGAAGAAGGATTTGGCCTTCAAAGCAAGCCATGATAAGAAGGGCAAGTCCAAGGCAATTGAGGTGCATCATGAGAGCACAAGTGATGAAGATGATGATTCCAACATTGCTCTCATGGTGAGAAGGACCACCAAGATGTTGAAGAAGCTTCACAAGAATGGAGTCCACTTTGACTCAAGAAAGAAAGAAGTTCTTCACAAGTAGCAAGAGAAGGCCACTATCCGAAATGGAATGCTACAATTGCGGTGAACTTGGCCATCTTGCTCATCAATGCACCAAGCCCAAGAAAGAGAGCTACAAGAATAAGAACAAAGGCAAGAAATATGACTCATCTAGCGAAGATGAGAAGAAGAGTGAGAAGCCTTACAAGAAGGATGGCAAGAAGAAGAAACAATACCACAAGAAGGGTGGCAAGGCTTATATTGTTGGTGATTGGCTCACCGACATTGACTCCTCCGATGGCTCATCAAATGAAGATAGTGATGATGAGAAGGAGAAGGTGGCCGCTCTAGTGATTGGGACTTCTACACCACCACCTCCACCGTCGCCATCATCCTCTACACACCTATGCCTCATGGCAAAGGGTGACCGGAAGGTACAAAGTGATGATGACTCTAGTGGTGATGAGAGTGATGGAGAGTTCCAAGTTCCTTCTTATGATGAACTTGTTGATTTGCTAAACAACTATTCTAAAATCATAAGAAAGACTAGAGCTAAAAATGAAAGGCTTGTTCGTGATAATGAATCTCTTGTTGAAAAGTATAAACATGCCTCACATACTAGTGATGAGTTACAAAATGAACTTGCTACTATGTCATCTTCTAACAAGGAGCTCAAAGCTAAAAATGAAAAACTTGATAAGATGCATAGTGACCTTACCACTAACTATGCTTTGCTCAAAGAGAAATACACTCAAGTTAAAGTTGATCATGATGCTCTCACCATTGCTTATGATATGCTTTCACTTGAGACACATGATGCTCCTAACCTTGTTGTTAAGTGTGACATAGCAACATCTTGTGAGGACTTGGTTAGTGAGCATGATGAGCAAAGAGTTAGTGCCAAGGGAAAGGAAGTGTTTGTGGTCGATCACTATGATGACTATGTCAAGATCAAGAGTGAGAATGCAAAGCTCAAGAGTGATCTAGAGAAGCTAGCACCCACAAAGCAAGTCATTGTTGAAACTCAAGATGAAGACTATAGCATGTCTCTTGAGCTTGATATGCTAAAAGAAGAGAACAAGAGATTGAAGATGGAGAGAGATTACAAAATGACACCATCTCAATTGGAGCTCCAACAAGAAAATGACAAGCTTAAGAAGGATAAAGAGCACCTTACCATTGGATTGAAAAAGTTCACCAAGGGTCAATGTCTTCAAAGTGAGCTACTCATGAACACCGTAATGAAGACCAATAGAAATGGCATTGGCTTCTTGAAGAGAAGATGAAACAACGCAAGAGCATCACAAAGCCAAAGAAGAAGATTGGGAGATGCTATGAGTGTGGAAAAGAAGGACACTTTGCTCACAATTGTGAACAGCCTAAACCCACACCCTTGCCCAAGAATGCTAGGCCCTTTGCTTTCAATGCTCACTACATGCTTAGACAAGATTCTAGTGGCAAGATGAAAGTTATGTTCATGGGGCCTCCTAACAAGAATAGGCCAAAGCAAATTTGGGTTGCAAAGTCTCTAGTTGAGAAGGTTAAGGGACCTCAACAAGTTTGGATCCCGAAAGCTCAAGCTTGATTTCTTGTGTGTGTAGGTGAACTACAAGACCGGTGGATCTCATTGGGTGATTGATAGTGGTTGCGCACAACATATGACCGGTGATCCCCGGATGTTCACCTCACTAGAAGAGAATGTCAATGACCAAGAAAAGATAGCATTTGGTGACAACTCAAAGGGCAATGTCAAGGGATTGGGCAAAGTGGCAACATCAAATGATCATACCATCTCAAATGTGCTTCTAGTTGCTTCATTGAGCTTCAACTTGTTATCCGTTGGGCAACTATGTGATTTTGGCTTTCAATGTTTGTTCACCGACAAAGAAGTGGTTGTGACCAAGAAAGATGATACACAAGCGATATTCAAAGGTTTTAGATACAACAATCTCTATCTAGTTGATTTCTCCTCCGAAGATGCCAACTTGAAGACATGTTTGTTCACTAAGCAATCTCTTGGTTGGCTATGGCATAGAAGATTGGCACATGTTGGAATGAACACTCTCAACAAGCTATTGAAGAAGGATTTGGTTAGGGGCTTGAAGGATGTCAAATTTGAGAAGGACAAATTGTTTAGTTCATGTCAAGCCGGCAAGCAAGTTGCAAATACTCATCCAACCAAAGCCTTTGTGTCAACATCAAGAGAGTTAGAGCTACTTCACATGGATCTATTTGGGCCAACAACATATGCTAGCTTGGGTGGAAATCTCTATTGTCTAGTGAGTGTTGATGACTATTCTAGATACACTTGGGTATTCTTTCTTCCCGACAAATCCGAAGCAACCCCTTCATTCAAGAAGTTTGCCAAGAGAGCCCAAAATGAATTTGATTTGAAGATCAAGAAAATAAGAAGTGATAATGGAAAAGAGTTTGACAACACCCATATTGAGCAATACTGTGATGAAGTTGGGATCAAGCATGAAGTCTCCGCAACTTACACACCACAACAAAATGGGGTAGTTGAGAGGAAGAAGAACTGGACACTAATCACCCTAGCAAGAACAATGTTAGATGAGTAATCTACACCGGAAAGATTTTGGGTGGAAGCAATTAACACCGTTTGCTATGCATCAAATTGGTTGTTCCTCCATCGTCTCCTTGGCAAGACCCCCTATGAGCTATCAACAACAAGAAGCCGGATGTATCATTCTTTAGAGTGTTTGGGTGCAAATGCTACATCTACAAGAAGCGTCAACACCTAGGGAAGTTTCAACGCTGATGTGATATTGGTTTTCTTGTTGGTTACTCATTGAAGTCCAAAGCATATCGAGTATTCAACCATGCCACCGGGATGGTAGAAGAAACATATGATGTGGAATTCGATGATGAATCTAATGGCTCTCAAGGAGAGCATGAGAATCTTGACGATGTAGGTGATGAACCATTGAGGGAAGCAATGAAGAACATGTCGGTTGGAGCCATCAAGCCTAAAGATGATGATGATGATGTGCAAGTCATTGACAAGCCATCCTCATCAAATGTACCACAAGATGATGATAAAGATGGGAGAGAGCCATTTTAAGATACTCATGTCTCCCATGAACAAATGGTGGTACAAGCTCAAGATGTTGATGCTCCACAAGCGGCCCCTCAAGTGGTGATCGAAGGACTACTCCTCTCCTACAAGCTCATCCTCAAGATCTCATCATAGGGAGTCCAACAAGGGGTGTAATGACTCGATCTCAAAAACTTGCTTTATTTATGGAACATCACTCCTTTGTTTCTCTTGTTGAGCCTATCATTGTAGATGAAGCTCTAGGTGATCCGGATTGGGTGAATGCCATGCATGAAGAATTGAACAACTTCACCCCGCAACCAAGTTGGACCACTTGAAGAGCGACCTAAAGGTGCAAGAGTCATTGGAACAAAATGGGTGTTTAGAAACAAGCAAGATGATCAAGGCAAGGTTGTTAGAAACAAGGCAAGGCTAGTGGCAAGGGGTTCTCTCAAGTGAAGGTTTGGATTTTGGAGGGGACCTTTGCACCGGTTGCAAGACTTGAAGCCATTCGTATCCTCCTTGCATTTGCATCAATCATGACATTAAATTATATCAAATGGATGTGAAAAGTGCATTTTTAAATGGCTTCATAAATGAACTAGTCTATGTTGATCAACTCCCGGGTTTGAAGACCCTAGATATCCTAATCATGTTTGTAGGTTGTCCAAGGCGCTATATGGGCTCAAGCAAGCCCCAAGAGCATGGTACGGGTGCCTTAGGGACTTCCTCATTGAGAAAGGGTTTCATCATTGGGAAGGTCGACGTCACGCTATTCACCAAAGAAGCTTGATGGAGAGATCTTCATTTGTCAAGTCTACGTTGATGATATCATCTTCGGGTCAACAAATGAAGCCTATTGCAAGGAAATTTGTTGACTTGATGTCCCAAAGGGAGTTCGAAAGTCTATGAGTGGAGAGCTCACATTCTTCCTAGGCTTCCAAGGTCAAGCAATTGAAGGAGGGGACTTTTATATCACAAGAAAGTACACAAAAGACCTTCTCAAGCGCTTCAACATGGATGATTGCAAGCCTATCAAGACTCCAATGCCAACAAATGGACATCTCGACCTAGATGTGGGAGGTAACCCCGTTGATCAAACTCTCTACCATTCTATGATTGGTAGCTTGTTATATTTGACCGCATCTAGGCCCGACATCATGTTTAGTGTGTGCATGTGTGCTCGTTTTCAAGCCGATCCTAGGGAATCACATCTCATAGCCGTGAAGAGAATCCTTAGGTACCTAAAGCACACCCCAAGCATTGGCCTTTGGTATCCCAAAGGAGCTAACTTCCAACTCGTTGGGTATTCCGACTCGGATTACGCGGGTTGCAAAGTAGATAGAAAGAGCACATCCGGAGGGTGCCATTTGCTTAGGAGATCACTAGTTTCATGGAGTTCGAAAAAGCAAAATAGTGTGGCCTTGTCTACCGACGAGGCGGAATACATAGCCGCGAGTGCTTGTTGTGCACAAATCCTTTACATGAAACAAACCCTTTTGGACTATGGTGTAGTTCTAGAAAGGGTACCTTTGTTGTGTGACAATGAGAGTGCGGTTAAGCTTGCTAACAACCCGGTTCAACAATCTCGCACAAAGCACATAGATATTCGCCATCACTTTCTAAGAGACCATGTTTCAAAGAAAGATATATCCCTAGAAGGAGTTAGAACCAAAGATCAATTGGCGGATATCTTTATAAAACCCCTAGATGAAAACACCTTTTGTAGATTGCGAAGTGAGCTTAATATGCTTCATCTAAGTAACTTTGTCAAAAGGTGAAAGGGGGTTGTCTTTGCATTGAATTGTATCATATGCCATGTTTAAATTTTGCTATGCACATAGGCTTGTCAGACGTGGTTAAGATAACCGCCCTAAAAAGCGTGCGAAGAAGCTTACCCATGAGCAAACTTGACAAGCAACCTAGATTCAAATTCCGTATTGCATTGCATATGCATGTCTGTTGCTTTGTCGTTTCTTTTCGGTTAAGCTTTGAGCAACCGCTGTGTTCATCCACCGCTAGGGGGAGCATTTGAGGCTCCTAGTGGTTGAGACCCCTAGTTTTGGTGGCCACATGTTGTCTCCTCGGGTTTTATTGCCTATTTTTTTCTAGAAAACTAAATTAGCCTATGGCAAATTATTTGAAAAATTTGAGGGTTTGAGAGAGGTCACTCCACTAGGTTCCAATTGATGTTTATTTGCTTCTTATTTGAGTTGGAACTTGGTTGGGAGAAGTCGGCGTGAAAAATCGGGTTGAAACAGGGCTTCCCCTGTGACCGGACCGTGTGACCGGACTCACCGCGTGCGTCCGGTCAGTGCATCTCACGCTCTGGATGAACAGTAACCCAGTCGCGTCCGGTCAGGTGATGTTTGGTGCGTCCGATCGTTGATCGAGTTCTGATCGGACGCTGGCGTGCGTCCGGTCATGAGGGACAGGACGCGTCCGATCGCAAGTTGTGCGTTTTGGATGCTCTCTGTGTTGGATCGGACGCTGGGCAGTGTGCGTCCGGTCGCTTGTGGGTGTGTCCAGTCGCAACTTAAAGGGCGCAATTAGTTCTTCCTCACCAACACGTGGGACCGCACTTCATCCTCTTCATCGCGCCCGCGCCCCCTTGCCCGACTCGCCCGCCGCCGCACCCACCCACCGCGCCGCCGGCTGCCGCGCCAACCCACCAGCTCCCCGCTTCACCGGCCGCCGCGCCCCCCCTCGCGCCGCCCCGCTAAGCGCCGCTGCTCCACCTCCCTCGCCATTCCTGCGGCCACTCTCCTCCGCCACGGGCCGAGCTCCTCGCTGGCGCCGATCTCGCCGGAGCTCCGCCCTGCGTTCATCGGAGTTCGTGCCCTTCATCCCCGAACAACTCTCCCTCTCCGGTGACCTCTCCTCGGCAACCAGTTTCTCATCAGTGAGCTTCCCCCTCTCCACCTCTATCCCCTGCGCGCAAGGTGTTCGATGAAATGCCCAAACCGTCGTTCATGCTCTTCTGACCTAGCGTTTACCCTACTTCTCGCGCAGATTCTTCCGGCAAGTACTTGTGGTGCCTGAACGTGTCAGTATCTTACCCCTGCTTCATCGGTTTGTCGCATTTCATCAGGTAGCAAAGCCATGTCTTCTTTCTCATCTCTCTTGCTTTGCTTCCGATAGGGTTTCTTCTCTCTAGATAATATATGCTTATATATCTATCCCTATCTATCTTTTGCAGCGAGTCGGGACCGTGTCAGTGAGCCGTGTGACAATGTCAGCTCAATCCAGGGCCAAGCTCGCGGATACGGAACGAGGCCAAGCCTCTGAGGTTCAGTCTAGTGTCTTGCTTTGTCAGAGGTTCTTGACAGTGGTGTTGGTCAGTTGGCAGTGGTTCTTTTCTTGCAGCGATGGCACGCTGCAAGAATGTCGGCGGAGGTCCCGGGGCAGATCCTCCTCCCCCTTGCCCTCCTTATGGTGGCAAGGCGAAGGGGAAGCAGAAGCTTGTGTCCAAGAAGCGCAAGCGCCTTGACCGTGATTCAGAGTTGGCTCTGGCAGCAGCACGGGCAGCCGAGAGAGCAGAACAGGGTGGTTACGCAGGCGATCTTCGTATTCGAGACCAGCCTACAGAGCAGGGTAGTCAGGCAGGAGGTCTTCGCATTCGTGACTTGCTTATAGAGCAGCAGCAGCAGGGCCTGCTTCAGACTGAGGGTGGCGTCTTTCGGGTCCAGGCTCAGCAGTTCACTCTTGATGACCTGGCCGATGCCCTTCCTCCGGATTTCCGTTTTCCATAAGAGGCAGCTTCAGCTCTAGCCGTAGCTTCAGCAGGTGGTTCAGCTACAGAGACCCAGACAGAGGGTTAGCTAGAGGAGCAACCAGCTCAACAGCCGGTACGCATGTCCACCCGTACTCGCACTCAGGTTTCTCCTAGACCTGAGGGGCAGAGGCGGGGTGGTCGACCCCCTCCGAGGCCACAGGGACCCCCACCTGTGGAGCACCTGGGCGGGCCGCCACAACACGACAGGTGCAGGCTCTTCGTTTGGTTCCATACGAGGAGTGGTTCCCAGCTGCCAGGCACCCTCAGGCCTCCGAGCGTTTCTATACAGTGCTTCAGGAAGACTTCTACACAGCCTATGTCAACAGCGGAGTTCACCTTTGATCGCACAGAGTTTGCCCGCTTGAGGACATAGTGGCAGCTGGAGGCGAGGCCATCCGTCTGATGCTCACTTACCTGCCATGCTTGACAGATCTTCTTGGGCAGAGTGGTCAGTACGTTGAGGATTCGGTGCGCCACTTCTACGCGTCCCTGTGGATCTCCCTGGATCACCGGTACCTGCACTTTGCTTTCAGGGGGTGATCCTACAGGCTCTACAACTCCAGGGCCAGAGAGTATCTTGGATTGACAGCCTACGAGACCAAGATTCACACCCTGTGCTACGGAGAGACAGAGCCACCTCGGCGTCCTCATGCAGGCGAGATTCCACCAGCAGATTTAGTCCATGCTTGCTTCCGAGAGACGTTCGAAGAGGGGTCCAGTCGGCGTCCTCGTGACTTGACGTCGACGGCTCGTCTCGTGAACGAGGTCATGCGGTGTATTATTCTGCCTCAGACAGGCTACAGAGAGGGATTGACTAGTATTCAGATATGGCTTGTTCACCACCTTGTCTCCCAGCTTGAGTTTGATATTTGGGATGTCATCATTTCAGAGATGGAGGACACACTTGCAGAGGGGTTCAAGGGTCACATGCAGCTTCCCTATGCCCACTGGATTTGTGTAATTATGAGGAAGATGATTCCAGCCCTGCTTTCCAAGCTTACTCACTCTCCGACTGAGTTCCCTGTGTACGACACTCGCCAGATCATTAGGGCTAGTCCAGACACTCGTCCGAGGCGTTAACGTCAGAGGTCCGTTGTCACTGAGACAGAGGCAGAGCAGGATGAGGTCGTTCGCCAGCTAGCCGAGGCAGAGCTAGCAGGTCTTGAGGCAGAGGCAGAGGACCCTGATCTTCCAGAGATCCCAACTGATAGCTCTGACGACGACTACGCTCCTCTTCCGAGGATGCGTCCAGCAGCAGCGCATGACTCAGAGGCATCCTTGTCTCGTATGGTCGGCTCCGACCCAGCTCTTCTAGCTATTCTCTCACGGATGGAGCAACAGCAGTCTCGGCTCTCTGAGGAGGTTCAGCGTCAGGCTTAGGAGCTTCGTCGTCAGGCTCAGGAGCAGGCTAGACTTGCAGAGGCACAAGCAGTGGCTGCAACACAGACTCAGGAGCGCCAGGACGCTCTCCAGTGGCAGATGATACAGCTTCAGACTCAGACCTTGGCTTTCATGAAGAGGATGGTAGCCATTCCTCAGTTACCTCCGCCGCCGACTCAGTTTTAGCAGCAGCCACCCGGACCGTCGACCTCGTACTACACGTCAGTTCCTCCATCGTCGGTCTCGCCTTTCCCGCAGTTCACTCAGTGGTTCACCTCACCTGTGACAGGACAGCTATCGGGGTTCACGCCGCTTTGCTCAGGCTTCCCTCCGACACAGACGAAGTCCGTTCTCGTGACCCCAGGAGTTTGGAGGCTACGTTCAGCGAGCTCACCGGCCAGCCTACCCCGTCAGAGTTTCTCTTGCTGGTGACCTCCGCTCCAGCTCCTGCTCCCGCTACTGGTACTTCCGAGACTCTTCCTTCTTCAGTAGCGTCGTCCGAGCCACCGATCTCTCAGACCCAGACTCTGCCCATCAGTTCAGCACCTGAGGCCTCGTTGACCGTGTCAATGGCCGCGACAGAGACAGTGGATCCACCTCCAAAGCTTCCACAGCCAGCGGTTCCCGAACCAGAGGCCGCAACAGAGTCAGCTGAGCAGACTCAGACCGCTTCACCTCCACGTCCAGTGTCCGAGGGTCAGCCAGCTCACAGTTCGTCGTCCGACGAGGAGGCTCTACTTGCTCAGTTTGAGGCTCTCTCGCGTACCTCGACGCCCGACTCGTCTGCTCCCGTCCCGCCTTCAGACTCTTAGGTTTTGGTCCTTGATGCCATAGGGGGAGAGAGCGTATGTTAGACTTAGGGGGAGCTTTTGAGAGGGTCTCGGTTCTTTTGTGTGAACCTTGCACTCATATGCATACATGTTTATCTTATGGTACTTGTACGATATGCGTATGTCTTTTGCTGTGACATGTTATGCTTCACTTGTTATATATTTCATGTCACTTAGTTATGCTCATTTACTTTGCTTTCGCACTTATACTCCGATAAATGAGCTTGTTCATAAGTACTTATGTTAATTCTTATATGTTGGGTACTTATGTGGACTTGGTTTGTATAAGCATGCCTAACCCTTTTTGATCTTACTGTCACATGCTTATATGAACCGAGTAATTGAAAACCTCACCTCTCTTTCAAACATACTTGAGGTTGTCATCAATCACCAAAAAGGGGAAGATTGTGAGCATCTAGGCCCCTAGTGGGTTTCGGTGATTGGACGACAACGGCAAATTACTATGACTAACGTGTGTTTTGCAGAAACAGTTGAGTTAGGTCATGGTAATGATGATCAAGTGGACACCATGGTATTCATGTCCCCTTGTTGATGGAATTCGTTCGGTTTTCAAAGGATGGACGACGAAAACGGTGATAGGCTAGTTCTAAGTGTCATTTGGTGTTGAAGGACACTTAGAGTAGCATAGGTCTTTGTTTTTATCTTTGGCCGTACTATTAAGGGGAGTTTGAATGGGTAGCTTGACCTAGGTGAGACTTTTGAGTTAGGTGTGGTGCACACTTGTTAACCAAAGCCCTAGGTAGCTTAGCAAGGTCCCTAAGATCATATGGAAGAAAGTTCGTAAAGGGAGCGTCGCAAACCGAAGTCGTTTTGGACCTCAAACTGCGACCGAACGCTGGAGTCCACGTGACCGGACGCACACCCGTGCGTTCGGTCAGTGTTGCTCGCTGAGGGATGGGTCTGGTTGTGACCGGACTCTCCCTCGAAAATCGATCGGACGCACCAGGGGGTGATTCCGGTCGTACACAAAGAGGTTTCAGAGAGGAAAAATCGGGATCAGACGCGTCCTGTCAGAGGGGATCGGACGCATGGGAGTATCCAATCATCACTTCGTACTGTCAGTGCTGGTGTATGCTAGCCGTTGGGCACTGACCGGACGCGTCCGGTCACCCTGACAGGTGCGTCCGGTCAGTGTGTAACTGGCTGGACTTACCGCTTCGTGCATGTTTTGAGTTGGGGGGTATAAATATGTCTCCCCCTCATTCATGATGTCTCTCTTGCTCATTTGAAAGGTTCCCAAACACATTGTGATTGCAAGTGAGTGCAAGAGGCCTAGTGTGGTTGAGAGATTTGATAATTGAGTGATCAAACACCTCATTAGTGAAGAAAGAGTAGCAAGTGTGCATCCACCCATCTCATTAGCCTTGCGTTGGTCAAGTGAGAGTTCTTGCTTGTTACTCTTGGTGATCGGCATCACCTAGACGGCTTGGTGGCGATCGGAGAGCTTGGTGATCATCCGGAGGCATTGTGGATGACCCAAGCCAAGTTGTGACCGGTAGCGAGCGATTCACCGGGACGGAGTGGCGAAGAATCAGCTCATAGTGAGCACTTGATCCTTGCGCCGATCAAGGGGGAGCGATACCCTTGCGTGGGTGCTCCAACGAGGACTAGGGGGGTGTGCCGACACCTCGATACCTCGGGAAAAAGATCGTCGTGTCATCTCTACTCTCTTTACTTACGCATTTACAATTGAGCAATTCAATTCCACAATTTACTTATTGTACATCCGCATTTGAATTGCCATGGTAGAGTAGAAATGTCATAGTGTTGATCTTTTGTGCGGTTAATTCTAGAGAAACACACTTCTAGGCACTAGGGGGTTAATTGGGCTTGTTAGGATTTAATTATCACAAAAGTTTTTAGAAAAGCCCAATTCACCCCCTGTAACATCCCGGGTTTTTCCCATAACAAAAAACATGAGCTTTTTAAAACTTTTTCTTGCAATGAGTGGAACATGTAGCCGCTAGGTCAAACGTTAGTCAATATAGTGTTGTGTGCTTCCAAAACGTTGCACTCATATAGAATTGCTTGTATAGGTGTGCCTGAGCTCTCGAGTCTGTTTGGGGTTTGAGTCATGTCAGAGTCAGAGTGTACAAATCCATAGTGATCTCTCCTCCTTTTTGGGACTTTTCCCGATCTCTCTTTATCCCACCCCAAAAGATCTTCGGGTCATATTAATTCATGACTCGGGGAAAATCCTTTCCCTTTTCTCCCATCTTTTCCAATTTTGAATCTACTCCAACTCCTTTCAAACCACTGCTCACAAATCCACTCCAAACCCCTTGTTCAACCATTCCCAAATTATCCTTAGGATTCAACCCCCCCCCCCCATGTTTATCGAAACCCTTTCGAACCACTTATTCTGATTCCACCCATCTTCTTTAAATTTCCCTCGATCTTCTTTGTTCTAACTCTGAACCCTCTAAGTCATAATATATTTCTTGGAAGAGAAAAATCTTTTTCTTATTTTCCGTCAAATCATATTTGAAAGCTCCACCCAAATTCCTCTAAACTTCCCTCAAATTCCCTCTTGAATCCTTTCTAATTTCACCAACGAATTCTATTCGAAATCCACAAAAATCCCAATCATAAAGTTTACCTCGAGCCTCTCTCGAAATCCTTCTCAAACTATGTTGGAAACTCCCTAGATCAAATCCCACATTAATCAAGCGAAAATGGGAAATCTCTCTTCTCCACTTGGGCCAAACCTCCCACTATTTCTTCTCTAATTGGCCCAGCCTGCCTTCTCCACTTGCAGCCGGCCCGCGCCGACCACCCGTTCCCCCCCTTTGCGCCACAGGCTGGTCCAGCTCCCTTTCCCCCTTCACTTCTCCCTCCCGCTCAGGCCTTGGCCCATTCCCGGCGCCTCGGCCTACTCGCCCCCATTCTCTGCGCAGTGGGCCGGCCGAGAGGCCTGCTTGGCACAGCGGCCATGCACCCCCTGCCCTAGGGCAACCGAGCCCAGGCGCTCGCGCCCCAGCTCTCCCAGGAGCCGCCGCTGCCGCAGCCTCGAACGCCCGCGCGGTGCTCCTCACGCCCCGCTCCACTCCTCGATGCCCGCCACGCGTCTCGGAGCTCGCACGGACACCGAGGATCGTCGTCCGCGCCTCCTAAACCCTAGTTGGTGCCGCTATAAAGGCCTTGAGAAGCCGTCGCCCTCGCCTCTCCCAGAACACGGCCGCCACTCCTCTTCTCCTCTCCCTCCATCAGTCGGCGCCTCCTTCTTCTCCTCCAAACCGTCGGCGCCTCCTTCCTCACCTGCTCCGCGCAGCTAGCCTACCGCCTGACCGAGTCCGCCAGCCAGCTGAAGCTGCGCCCCTGTCGCCTCCTCTTGCTCGGCCTCGCGTCACGCCATGCCATGGCCACACGCAGTGGCCAGGCCCCTCCTCAACGCTCTGACCGCGCGGCGAGCCGTGGATGCCGCCGAGCCCTTGCCACGTGCTGGCCGTGCCACGCCGCGTCATGGCCGAGGCCACCTCCGCCTTGCCCATGGCGCGCTCCGCCAGGCCGGTGACCGCTTCATGTTGCTCCGCCCGAGCCACACGGACGCCGAAGCTCCTCGCTATGAAGCCGGAGCCCCATCTTCGACAAGCTCGCCCAGCTCCGCATCGCCGCGCCTCGCCGAAACTAGCATGGTCCCGGCCCTCCAGCGCCCTCCGCCAAGTCTGGCCAGGACGCCGAACAGCACTCGCCGTGCGCGCTGTCTGCGCCAGCCGTGTCGTGCCAACCGAGCCGCATCGGGCACAGACCGTGATGGCCATAGTCGTGCCGCACCACAATAGGCACTATCCGCCTTGTCGTGGCCACCACAGCCGCACGCGTCGACTCCGAGCATGCCATGAAGCCGTGCCCTGCCTCGCTCCACCCTTTCGTCGACGAGCAGCCATCGCCGGTGAGCTTCCACCGCCCAAAGCTCATTCTTTCACCTTCTTGTTGTTGTCATAGTCCATGTCTGAGACCGGCCTTCGTGCCGTTGTCTACACTCCTGCAGGGAGGTTGTGACCTTGTTGTCACTGTTGTTCGCCCAGGCGCCCTGTCAACTCGGTAGACAGCACCGAGCTGTTGGCTGGCCACACACACCGTTGTTCGGCCGAAGCCGCGCCCTGCTGTTCGGCCGACGACGCCCAGCTAATTCGGTTGACGGCGCGCTGCTGTTCGGCCGAGGTGGCGCTCGTAGTCTTCGGCACCGTCCCGCTGAAGCCTCATCTTCCGTGCCATCGTCAAGGTCTAACATTTGGAACTCTCGTCGACGCCCTCCTCGACGTCGATACAATTTCATTTATTTCCCTTCATGTCCATATCATGTCACTCTTGCAGATCTTATGTGTTATATATGCCTGCGTTGTGCCTTCGTGCCGGTCTATTTCTCTATTGCTATGGACATGTGCTACTCCCTAGTTGTGGATGTGTGCTAGTTGTCGTCGTGTCGGTGTAGTCGGTGGTCTACCATGCCTTCCAGCCGGTCCTCGTTTGTTTTATTTGTGAACCGTGCCTTCGAGCCAGTCGAGGGATCGTCCCTCGCTCGGACATTGCGATCGTGGGTTCGTCCCGCCGTGGTCGTAGCGCTGAGCGTAACTTGTCCCTCGTAGTCTTAGTCGTTGTTGTGGGTTTGGTTGGCTCCGTTGCGACATGAGCATGAGCTCCTATCCTTAGCCCTAAGACGTGGCCGCTATGGGCTTGATATTAGAAACGATATCGATGCGGATATTACCCGCACACAAAGAGCCTTCTCTGACCTAGTCTAGTGGGAGAAGGGCAAGGAGATGATGAACGGAGGACGACGAGTGCCAACTCGTTTGGGTGAAGCTCATGGCCGCAAGTTGCCTCACCATGACCAACGGGCTTCACCTATTTTGTCGTGGTTCTGTCCTAGCCACCTCGTATGCTTGCACCACTTCGACCATAGCATTTCTCCGACTCTCGCGGTGACAACCGCACCGCTACGAGCTGTGGGAATAGCCTTGTGTTGGTTTAATTGCATGAAGGTCGTGGTACCCTACGAGTTGGCCTAGGTCGAGCATCTCTCATTCTTCGGCTACCGCATTTGCCATGATGTGTTGGTCGAATGAATGCGGGGATCACTCTTCTCTTTTCTCCCTTAAGTTTGATCTCCACCGATCTAGTAAGGTGTGGATCAATCCCCTTTTGTTTCCAGTCAATCCGATCCCTGTCAAATGCAATGACCGTGGATCGAAGTCCAGTGGAACCAAGTTCCCCGCCTTTAGTCTGTCTCTTTTGCGCGTTATTCATGTTTGTGTGTTAGTATTGTTATCTTGATCACATTCCTGTGATTCCCGTCTACTGCTATGGCGTGTGGATCAAAGGAATGTGGACCCCCATTTTACTTTCTCTTTTGTTTTTCGCACTTGAGCCCTCGTATGCTTGTACCTATTCTAGACCGAAGCGCCCCTAGAACCTTGCGGTGACAACCGCACCGCTGCAGATTCTAGGAACGTCTAGTGCCATTTAGTGCACACGGGTTGAGGTACCCTACGAGTGGGTTAAGTGTTTGTGTTCTTGGTGTGTCGCTCCCTTCAATGCCAGTCTTGCCATGGCGCGTGCATAAAAGGAAGTGAGACTACCTTTGATTCCCTTTTTCCCCTCTTGTTCTGTTCCCTCTTCTCGATTCTCGTCGATTACCATGGCGTATGGATCGAGCAAGAGATTAGAACTGCCCCCTTCCCCTGTTGGCCGCTCTATTTGATCCCTTCCTTAGCCGTGACCATTGGATCAAAGATCGGACCCTTGCTCTAGCCGGCAAAGCTAAGGTCCATGTCATGATCTCGGTTCCATGCGAGTCGACTCGATCGACCGTAGGAAAACATTTACACCGAGAACATGACATAGACGTGCATAGCCAAGTCCTTCCTTCGCCTCTTTTGAGCCCGAGGAAAACGAACTCGCTTCGTGAGGGCTAGTATTGTTTTTGCAGGATGTTTGCTTAAGTCAGGATCAGGTCTCAACCATTTCACTTGAGCTGTACAGGTCGACTCGGTCGGCCCGGGAAGTACGAGCCAGGTTGTGACTCGAGCTTGTGCTTAGCAAACATCCGCTCCTGCGCCTGTTGAGCCCGAGGATCGAATGTCCTCCGCGAGGGCTAAGTCCTTTCTCCATTTAGTGAACTTAGCGTCTTTCGGGTCTAGTTGTTGTGTCAGTGTTCTGATTGCTCTTTAGTCTTGTTTGTCGGCCTCGTGAGGTAGTTGCATCGGGAGCAGCGTTGGTCGGATCAGAACCCTCTGAAGGAGGAGACCGAGGACGGCAGCAGGACCCGAGGAGAACGGCTACCAGGACATCAGAGATCGTGAACTAACAACGAAACAGGTGCCACAGCCCATCCAACCTCGTAGAATCCTATTACACATGCAATAATGTAGCTGCTAGCGCTTTACTATTTACAAATGAATTGTGATAGGTTGCATGTTAGATTGCTTGTGAAGCCTATACCTTTACGCAACCCTTTCCCCTGCACACCCGCTGTTAGGCTAGACACCGCTTACTATATATACTTGCTACTCACTTCTACTATGCATTATATCTGTGATGTGATGCTTGGTGGATGTTTGCTTGTGGGTGGCTAAGGCACATGGTGCTGTGATAACGGGATGATGACTTGGGGAGATCTTGGCGTGTGTCTTGGGTGCTTGTGGTGAGGGTTGATTCGACTGGACAGGATCTACGACGAGTCCGGTGATGAGTCTTGCCGAGGGGATGTGACCTGGGCATCCCCTGGGGAGTACATGTGGCGGGTACATTGTGATCTTGAGAAGAGGTCCTGGGGAGGAGTGTCTTCGTGGGACGAATCCCCGGGATAGAGGTGTTGTGTCAGCACGGGGGCGATGGAATCCCCGAGGAGGAGATATCCTGTTCAGTCCTTAGGACTTATTGCGCTGGGGCTACCGGCCATAGTACCTTCGTGCGCACCACTTGTTCTTGTATGGGCGGGAACCGTTCCTACCCCCTGGGCGAAACAATGCCATTACTGCTAGGCTGAAAGGTGATAAGTGTAGGGAGGTAAGGGATGGATACTCACACCCTCCTAAGACAACGTGGTGTTTATTTGGTGCGCCAGGATCCACGTCTCACAGTCTCAGCGTTACGGTGGATTCCGGGGTGCCCCAGGGCTGAGAGGTAGGATGGCATCGTTGCGGATTAGGGGGGAGTTCGGAATCAGCTTAGACGAGCCGGATCGTCGATGATAGCTAACCTATGGTTCCAGGCATACACGCTCTGCAGAGTCGATCGATCTATACGTATAGCCGTGTCCACGGTCATGGACAACACTATGGTGCTCAGAGTCCCCCGGACTTAGTGAGAGGTGTCCTTTCTTCTTCTCCCCCTGGGTTGATAGGTCCGGCACTGGCCGTTGAGGCAAGGTACGAGTGGGAGTCATCCTTGCCGCCTAGAGAGTGCGAGTGTGGTGAGATGTGTGGATGGGATGGATGGATGGCCGTGTGGCCGGATGTTCGGACGATGACCGAATGGAAGGCCATGTGGCCGGGTATCTAGATTAAAACTTGATGATTGTATATTTATACAATATTGATTACCTGCATAGGAAAACTACAGCCATAAATAGATTCCTTTTTGCTCTACCCTTGCATTCCACATACCACATAGCAAATGCAAGCATAGGATGGGAAAGTGTGGCCAGTACAAACCGTATTGAAAATTAACGACAGGTTTGGACGACTTCTACCGCGACGAGGGTGGAAGCTAGATGGATTAGGAAGCCTCGTTCCTATACGTAAGTTTGGATGAGAAGATGAAGACGGAGTCTTCGCCCGCTGCTACAACAACTTTGATCATGCCTTTGAAGGAGGAGCCTTCACTCGCCGACGCTCTACACCGACTCCAGTGTCGTTAGGCGTGCGTTACCGATATAGTTTGTACTAGGTGGTGCTTCCATGTGATGTAATGACTTGTAACCTATACTATCGCGTTGTATGAACTATGGTAACAACTGAATAATGATAATGTGATGGTTTGAGACTTTCTGGACTATCACATTACGATGTATCTGCGGATTTCCCTTCGAGGAAATCGTGGCTCATTTCACCCCCCCTTTTGGGCATCTTGATGCTTTCAGCATAGATTTAACTGAACATCAGACACCATAGCAACCACCTCGTGCCATGCTTGTAAATTAACACCTACCAAAGATCTCCGGAAGGCCACGTTTAATGGTGCTCTGGATAACACCGTTCTTACAGAGGTTCCTTTCTTCCTGACAATATTAAAAAGTGCTGGAAAGATCGATTTTAAAGGACGGGGCGTTAACCACACATCCTCCCAGACTCGCACCTGAGAGCCATCACCTAATATGAACTTGCCCACAAAAGGAATTCGTCCTTGACCTTCATCAGGCAAGCCCAAAATTGACAATCCCCACGCATGTGTTGGACCTGTGTTAGGGTCTTATCTTTTAGGTACTTGTTCCTAAGTAATTGTTGCCAAACCCCTTCTTCATTTAGCAACTTAAAAAGCCATTTGCTTAGGAGACACTTGTTTTGAACCTCTAAATTTAAGACACCCAACCCTCCTCGATCTTGTGGAGAACAAACTACCTCCCATTTAGTCAATTTATATTTCTTCTTTTGCTCATCGTTTTGCCAAAAAAATCAGGATCTGAAATTGTTTACACTAGATTTTGGACTGAGAGGATTAATATTTTGTAAACATAAACGGCTGATTTATTGAGGGAAAGGATCGGCCTAAAAATAGAGAAGCTCGTATGGGTCAAGCGTAACCAGAAGGATTCGTGTGAACCAACGCGACGGGCTTCGAAGGCGTGTAGGACTCGACCAAGGAGTTCAAGTTCGAGTCATCTTTTATTTTTCCTTTTTTGTAATCTACTCATATTAGAACAGGAGTCAGCCGGGTTATAAATAGATAGAAACCCGGATTTTGTAAGAGATCCAATCAATCAATACATCGGCCCTCGGCCAAAACCCTAGGAGTAGGAGTAACGTAGATCTCGGTGAGACCTTCAATCAAGCAGGGCTGCATCGGCATCGACCGACCTCCGGTTTGCTTGTAAGTTTCACCAATGGCTTATGTCATCGTGTAATAAGGTTGCATTGGCATCGACCAAACTCTTGTCAAGCTATGGCATGGCTAGTTATCGGGTCTAAACTTGCCTTTTGTAAGACTGTCTTGACTCTGATCGATCTCTTACTTTAGTCGATCTTGACTAGTTATCGGCTCTACTGGCTTGGTGAAAGGTCCTAGTTTGGTTTTGGTAATTGAGTGACAACTTAGGTGGACTAATATGTGTTTAAAGTGAATTACACAGGTGATTAGTCCACAGGTGATCATGTGTGAGCAACATATGCCATAGAGGAGAAATGGCTTGGAATATGTTGCAACGCTCACATATGTGAAGAAGGAGCTTAATGCACATGAAACATGACATGTGGTCATGTGGCTAAGATGGTGAAGATCAAGGCAAGACTTGGCTTGACGGACCGGTTGCGAAGGTGAAGGGCGAGTTGAGGCTTTGAAGCCATTGGTACCGAGTGTCGGGAGGCTTGAGCAAAGACTTGGCGTCGAAGGACCGAAGCAATGGTGAAGAGCAAGTGAGGTCAAGATCGATGTACCATGGAGGTCATGTGATGATATGAAGTGGATCATATCATTTGATGATAGGTTGGTGCATGTGTTGCATCAACACCGGAGGAGATGGAATGGAATGCGCAAGTCAAAGGTATACTTGTAGGGAATTTCATTTCACCGGTCATAGGTGTGTAGAGAAGTTTATGACCGGGTTTAGGATAGATGGCCGTACTATCAAGAGGAGCAAACTTGTTTGCATATCGGTCATCTAGTGCCACTTGAGCGATCTAACTTTGCGATGTTACTAGGATCGAGTGGCGTGGTGAGTTCAAGTGAAAATCCTTTGGAAAATGATTGTGAAAATGCTAACACACATGCACATGTTGATGTACACTTGGTGGTGTTGGCACATTTGCAAAGGAGAAGTTGTTGGAGAAGAAGTCGTGTTGAAAGGAGGTGTGGAGAAGTGGGAGAAACTAGTGTATAGTCCCTCTCCCCTCCTGCCGAGCTTGCGAGGCAGGATTCAGCGGTTTTCGGAGGTGAAGTGCTATGCTCGGGGAGCATCGGACGCTGGTCCGAGGGGCATCGGACGCTGGGGCGAGCGTCCGATGGCAAACCCTAGTTTCAGTCTGTTGCAGTGGGAGCATCGGACGCTGGTCCGAGCGTCCGATGGCAGTGACGTGGCGTGAGCAGGTTTAGCTGGGAGCATCGGATGCTGGCCAGCGTCCGATGTGGTTCCATCGGACGCGTCCGATGTGGTTGGGAGCGTTCTGGAACCTCTCTGGTGTGTCATCGGACGCTGGTCCTTAGCGTCCGATGCTAAGGGTCCGGCGCGTCCGATGTGAGAGCAGGTTTGCGCAGTTTTGAGCAGAGGCATCGGAGCGTCCGATGCTAGGCATCGGCACGTCCGATGCCACTTTAACTGGCGCAGGAAGTGATATAGCCGTTGGGATCGCTCGGCCGAAGTTGAACGTGGGGGACACGTGGCGAGCATCCAAGCATCGGACGCTGGCCTCAGCGTCCGATGGTCCCGATCCGGAGCGTCCGATGGTGGCGCAGGTTGCCCAGTGAAGGGGCAACGGCTAGTTAGTCCTTAGGGCTATATATGTCGTTGGTAACCAGCCTTGGGCTGGTGGTTGAGCACTCCAAAGCCTTGGTGGCTAGTGTGGATGTGCTTGGGAGCCCTCTAACTCGCTTGTGCTTGCTAGTGTGCGATTCGATAGCGAGTGAGTGATCTCTAGTGTGTTGCATTGAGAGATAGCATCGAGTGGCACTAGGTGATCGAGTTGCAAGCCGGTGGTGCTTGTTACTCTTGGAGGTTGCCACCTCCTAGACGGCTTGGTGGTTGTGTCTCCGTCGTGAAGCCCGCAAGAAGATTGTGCGTGGCTCCGGAGAAGGCTTTGTGAGGGGCATTGTGCTCGCCCCGCGGGAGATCGCAAAGAGCAACTCTAGTAGAGAGAGGCGCAAAGAGCACCAAGTGGTCCGGCCGGATCGAAGCTAGAGCTCTTGGTGAGCACTCCATCGTGGAGAGTGTGACTTAGGGTCACCACTAGCAAGAGGATCGGCGGCAACCTTGGGTTTGCCTCAACGGGGACTAGCTTGGTGGCGACCAAGTGAACCTCGGGATAAAATCACCATGTCAACCTTGTTCATCCCGTTGGTTTGCATTCCCCATACACAAGCTTGTATCTACTTTCATATATATTGTGCTTGTGTAGTTGCTCTTGTAATTAGTTAGCTTGTGTAGCTTGCTAGTTACCTTCTTTGCTTGTGTAGCCTAGAACTAGCTCCCTTGCGTGACTAATTGGCTTGAGTAGCCTTGTTAGTCACATTGCTTAGTTTGTGTAGCTAAGTAATTTGAGCTCTCTAATTTGGCATGTGTAGCCTTGTTATTGAGCATTGCTAGTGAGCTTAAGAGCTTTGTGCTTTGCTTACAAGATTGTGTAGGACCTCCCCAGTGTTTGAGTACTAGTTGCTTAGGTTTGTGTAACCTTGCAAGCTAGAATTGTTTAGGTGAGCTCTAGCTAGCCCGACACCTTATTTGCTTTGTTTAGGTTCTTTTGTAAGATGTCATAGAGTATAAGTAGAGGGGTGTAGTCTTGGCTAGACGGATAGTTTTAATTCCGCATTTGTTTCGGTTAGCCGCTCTGATTATGTTTAAGTTTTAAAAGGACTATTCACCCCCCCTCTAGTCCGCCATCTCGACCCTTCACTTGGCAAGCTAGTAGATTCATTAAGTTATCGGTGTTGTTTTATGTTTTAATATGTTTATTTACGTTTTAAACAACATCTTGCCCAATCAAGATTGACGAAGTAATCTAAACCTAAAAGATACTTAGTTTCGGCCATCCTGAGGCTTACACGCCCACAACAAAGGAAATAGCCGATTCAAGTCTTTCATCGACTATTTCGTCAATCTTGGTTGTTACATGTTGTGCGTTCGAGAAATTCGATAAAGTCACGATCTGATCTAAGAACAGATAGATTTGATCTAACATGTCTATTACGGCTGTATTCCCGAACCCCACTGATATATATGATAGATTAAGTTTGTTTACCTTAGTTTAAATCATGGCTTTGACGGATAGATCTTGTTCGTGCCTCATGGACCCTGAATCGGCTAAAATAGCCGATCCAGTTATGCTTTCTTCATAATATGTTCTTTTAAGTGGCTTGGAAGTGACGTATCTGCTATTTGCATGAGACGTGATCTAGCTTGGTCATCATCAAGGCTGTATGGAGACACCTCACTGTTGATGTTTAAGTTATTTTATCGATCTATTTGTTATTACGGCTGTATGGAGACACCCCACTGTTAATGAATAGAATTGCTCGTACAATTAGTCGATACGTTAGTTTCATGTCGTTTAAATGTACATATAGATCTTTATCTTGTTAACATTTTCTAAGTTTATCGGCTGTTTATCTATTACAAACATTCATCTTATATATGTCATAACTGTTATGCTTCATATCTTTCTTCAATACTTTTTCATGCAATTTCATGGGAGTTGACTCTGTAGTCAATATCCTAAAAACAAATGGCTATATCAGAGCCGTATAATTTGGAACTGTCTGGCATCAAACCGGCAGGTTCCATGATTTAACGATCTTTTTCTTCTCCTTGTCAATTACAGGTCAAATTGACTGGCACGCCCTAAGTCGATTTTACTAAGAATCGGCTCCACCGCTTGCTGAAGGTCCAGGAGGTCAGGACTTGCATCCGTACCCCTCTGAGGACCGTGCGTTCGAGTGTGTTGGCGCTGCCGACCGAGATTTGTGTCAACACATTCTTTTGGCACGCCCGGTGGGACACAATCGTCTGATCATGACAATCAACAATGAAGACGTGCTGAACGTAACAATGGACGATCTTCCAGAAGATACTCAACGCTTGGTAGAACAGGTTGTTGAGCAATATCGGCACTTGTGTTTGCTAAGTTACAGCAAGACTAGGGACAAAAAGATTATTCAGAAGACTCATCTTCCAAGAGTGATTCTGGAAGGACATGAAGATCCAATGGTCCAGATCCAGCATAATGCCATGCAAGAAGTAATCAGCAAGGCAATGTCTGCCACTTTGATGAATCATAATGAGGTTTTTCTCAACAGCCTCACAAACGAAATTAAAGAAGTTTTCAACCTGGGTGGTGACAGAAGGGGTCCAACATATGCTGTTGGAAACGGTCAAGGAGCTGGAACTTCTACTGGACCTCAGAGCAATGGTCCAAATGGCAACGGAAACCAGATGATGATCAACCCTGGGGGCATGACACCGCAACCAGTGCAACAGCCGATTATGAGTAATAACATATACTCATCGGCTACAAAAATAGCTCCTTATGCAAGGCACATCACAAGAGACTTCAATGCACCACCGTATCAAGGGAGCGTAGCACCTGGTGATATACCTCAGGGGTATCATTATGTCTCTGATTTTTATACTTTGGACGCTCAAGAGAACCCAGGATACAATGGTAATACCCTCAGGGGGGGCAGAACATCGGCTATCAAAAGTCGGTGAGTCAAATTGATCAACTAATGAGTCGTGTAACTGACTTGGTTCAGAAACAATTTGGCTTGACGCCAAAATCTACAGTGACTGGTTACGAAAAGCCATATCCAGAATGGTTTGATCAGGTTATTCTTCCTCCGAGATATAGAATCCCTGATTTTACCAAGTTCACAGGAACCGGTTCAGTGACAACCATGGAGCATATAACCCAGTTCCTAGTCCATCTCGGAGAGATTGGTGATGAACAAGCACCCAAAGTCAGAATGTTCCCTCTCTCTCTCTCTATCTGGTTCGGCTTTCTCATGGTTTTCATCTCTACCACCAAATTCTATTCAGAGCTGGGATGACTTGGAAGATAAATTCCATAAGTATTTCAACTTTGGAGTATTGGAGAAAGGCTTAGTGGATTTAATCGATACAAGGCAAACCAGTAATGAGTCTGGATGCCAATACCTCCAAAGATTCAGAGAGATGAAGAATCAATGCTATTACTTGACATTGCCAGATTCAGAGATGGTTAGCATTGCAATTAGAGGGTTGATACCTGCTATCAGAGAGAAAATCGGCTTCGGTTGTAACAATATGGCCGATTTAGCTAAAAAGGTGGCAAGTATTGATGCCCAAAATCGATACAATCAAGTCTTTAAACCTAAGAAAGCCTACAATGCGGAGAGTCATGTCTTCCTGGAAGATGAAAATTCAGAAGATGAAAGTGATGAAGAAGTGGCTGTTATAGACTGGGTTTGGAGAAATAATGAATACATGCCTTGGGCAAAGGTTAAGAGTACCGAGAGAGATGTAAAATATAGCTTCGATATCACTAAGGCCGACAAGATATTTGACTACTTGCTGGAAAAGGGTCAGATCAAGTTAACTGGGAATCATATCATCCCATCGGCCGAGGAGCTTAAGAATAAAAGGTACTGCAAGTTTCATAATTCTGGTACCCATACTACTAATGATTGCCGAGTTTTCAAAGATATGATACAAAAGGCAATCGTTAAAGGAAAAATAGGTCTAGAAAAGGCCAAGGGCATGGGCATCAACGGTCATCCTTTCCCATAGAATATGGTAGCCCCAGCACCTCAGAGTGAAATCAAGGTGTTGACTTCTGATAAAGCCAAGGCAGCTGGGACGGTTGATCCAAAGAAGCAACTAACAGCCAGAGAGTATCAGGAGATGAAAGGAAACAATGATCAACATGATCAACCTGAGACTTCAAGGGCTGGTGAAGCAAGAAGGCGCCCAACTGTCAGAATCTTATTGAACAAGTGGCAACGTCAGAAGGAGAGGAGCCATATGCAAAGAGAAAAGGATGAACGAGAATATCAAAAGTGGCTCGAAGAAGAAGAGTATAGGAGGTCTCGTGAAGAAAGAAGACACATCAGGGATGAAGAGAAGAATCATTAGGACTGTCCTTTCTTCAAGCATTGTTGAATGAAGGCTTAAAACTTCCTACTCTTCGCAATTGTCCAGAATGCAGTGATCAAAACCAAGAATATAGGCAGTTGAGAGACAACCGCCGATCTGTACATGAAAGATTAAGGTTTGAAAATACAGATCAGCGCATAAAAACGAAAATGTTCATAATCGGCTTGGAGCAAAATTAGCCGATCATGATCATCCATGGGAAGAGGAACAATGGTGCCCTGGTGGCTTGACTAAGAGCCAGAAACAACGGGTTCAAAGATTGAGAAACGATAAAATCCAAAAGAAGAAACCCAAAATCTGGCGAGTAAAGCAAATAGCCGATAAAGGTGAATCATCGGCTAACATCGCTGCTCTGTTCATGCTACCTGCTAAGTTTAGATCCTCTCATCTTGAAGAAGACTTTCTCAAAACAGTTGACGAAAGTCAACAGCCGATCCAAGCAGTCGGCTTCGAAAAATATATTTAATGGATTATACAGTTAACGAAGATGAGAGTAAGATGGGTAAAGGTTTCACGTCGGCTGACGAACTAGAAGCAGTTGATATTGGAAACGGTGATAAGCCGAGGCTGACATACATTAGCGCCAAGTTGGATCCCAAGTTTAGGCAAGAACTTATTGCATTATTGAAAGAATATAAAGAATGTTTTGCTTGGGATTATTCTGAGATGCCTGGTCTTGATCGATCATTGGTTGAGCATCGACTACCTATTAAGCATGGGAGTTGGCCTGTGAAACAAGCTCCAAGGAGGATTAGAGCAGAAGTTATGGCTGATGTGAAGACAGAAATCACTCGACTTTACGAGGCTAATTTCATTCGGCAATGTAGATATGCTGAATGGATATCTAGCGTGGTCCCTGTATATAAGAAAAACGGAAAAATGAGGGTTTGTATTGATTTCAGAGATTTGAATAAAGCTCCTCCAATGGATGGCTACCCAATGCCAGTAGCAGATATGTTAGTCGATGTAGCAGCAGGACATAAGGTTATCAGTTTTATGGATGGCAATGCTGGTTATAACCAAATTTTCATGGCTGAAGAAGATATACATAAGACTGCATTCAGATGTCCAGGCGCTATAGGCTTATATGAGTGGGTAGTCATGACCTTTGGGCTTAAGAATGTCGGTGCAACTTATCAGAGGGCTATGAATTATATCTTTCATGAGTTGATCGGCAGGATTGTTGAGATTTATATTGATGATGTGGTGGTAAAGTCCAAAGATTATCAAAAGCATCTTAAAGATCTCAGAGATACTCTCGAATGTGCGAGGAAGCATAGCTTAAGGATGAATCCCCATAAGTGTGCATTTGGAGTGTCGGCTGGTCAGTTCTTAGGGTTTATGGTACACGAAAAAGGAATTGAAGTTGGTCAAAAGAGCTACGATGCCATTGACAAAGCAATACCACCAACCACGAAGACTCAATTACAATCTTTGATCGACAAAATCAATTTCATCAGGAGATTTGTTTCAAATTTATCAGCCAGGATTTTGTCGTTCTCAGTTTGGTTAAAATTGAAGGATGATCAAGAGTTTAAATGGGGAGATGAGCAACAGAAGGCGTTCGATGAAATCAAAGAATATATGAAGTCTCCACCAGTTTTGATTCCTCCTCAAAAGAACAAACCTTTCAAGTCATACGTGTCGGCCGATGATCATACAATTGGATCGGCCTTAATGCAAGAATTTGAGGGTAAGGAAAGAGTGGTATTCTATCTCAGTAGGAGATTGCTTGACCCAGAGACAAGGTATTCTCCTATTGAAAAATTATGCATGTGTTTGTACTTCTCATGCACCAAGCTTCGACATTACCTATTGTCTTCTGAATGCATGGTAGTATCGAAGTTTGATGTGATCAAACATATGTTATCCATGCCTATCCTAAATGGGAGAATTGGAAAATGGATTCTTGCATTATCAGAATTTGACTTGAAATATGAATCGGCTAAAGCAGTTAAAGGTCAGGTAATAGCTGATTTTGTTACTCACCACCATAAACAAGAAATTAGAACTTTAGATTTTACCCCGTGGGCCTTGTTCTTTGATGGTTCCAACTGCAAGCAAGGTAGGGGCATTGGTATTGTTCTTGTTTCTCCTCAAGGAGAAAGTTTTGAGTTTGCTTTCTCAATTGATCCAACCTCTACTAATAATTGTTGACGCTCACTAATGCTCATAATTAACCATCAACTATTGCATGAAATGACACTAAATGAATTACAAAGCATAGTTGTAGGGTTTGAAACTAACAAGTTCCACGAGTTTTGGTGCTCTCACTTGTTTTGTAGGACATCAATATTTCACTATATAAAGTATCTCAAGTGATGAATTGGAGTGCACCATTGCGAAGGGCTCGTCGAGACGATCGAAACAGACATATCATTTGCTATATTCGGAGTCCCGGATGAAAAGATATTAATTTCACAACAAAATCTGCAAAAGAAGGATCTAGAAGACACCACGAGGCGGCCCACCACGTGGGCCCACTGGGCCAGACCGACCGGTCCCACTTGGAGACCGACCGGTCGGCCACGGAGGCCATTTCGCCTCTGCCTTCTGGAACCTTCTTCCACCGCCTCATAGGATGCATCTCCACCGTCCCTGAAGTCGGTTTGATCCAACGGTGGGCGATAAACGTGACGCGGATCGATGACATGGCGATTCCTTGCCCCCTACTCCACCTCGGGCTATAAAACCAGACCCAGACCCCCCTCTCCAGGCATCTCCATCTTCATTATTCATCTCCACATCAGAAACTAGGGTTTCAATTCGAAGTAGAGGTCCCTCTAGATGAATCTCTTCTAGTTCATCTAGATCTAGTTCTAGTTCTAGTTCTTCTAGTTCTAGTTCTAGTTCTAGTTCTTGTTCTAGTTGTCTAGTTCATCTAGTTGTAATTAGAGAGAGAAGAAGGAGAGAGCTGAGGAGGAGCCGAATCTGTCGGATCTTCCTTGACATTGTATTGGTGCAGCATCTAGTTCGTCTTCAAGTAATCTCCAGGTTCTTCATTTACTATTTCTAAGTATTATATTTAATTTCAGTTCTTGCTTTATTTTATTTACTGGATCTCCGCTCGTATTGAGTGCTCTAGTTATCTGCAGTAATTAGAGTAGTAAGCGTTAGTGTAGACTTGGTGTCTAGACTAGGGTTTACCTGAGTTTGCGCCCAATCCTTCGGATAGTTGTGGTAGCTATAGGGGTGACAGCTTTGTAGATTGTTATAATCCACCATGTTAGGATTGGTGTTTTCGTAGAGCTTTTTGGCAGCCTTCTCCCAATTACCCTTTTCCCAGTCTTTTTCGAGAATCGGAAAGGTACTGTTGCTCCGATGTAAGTAAAGTATAGTGAGCCTTTAATTAAATAGACCCGCTTAGAAAACCCTATATCTCTCTCTACCCACATTATCATTCTTTTTTGGGATGTTCTTAATTCTTCTAGTACACTTCACGTTCCCCGTGGAAATCGATACCCTGGAATACTCTCGGGTGAAAGCTACATCGGTATCCGTGCGCTTGCGGATTATTCTGTGTGCGTTTAAAATACCCAACAATAATCAAGCTGAGTATGAAGCACTTCTCAAGGGACTTCAGCTTTTGTGTGAGGTAGGGGCCGAGACTATTGAAATTTTTGGAGATTCTCAATTAGTGATTAATCAATTGCTCGGCCTATATAAATGCAAAGATGATGTTCTGAGGAAGCATTATGAAAAGTGCCTTGAGTTGCTTGATTCTTTCTCTTATGTTATCATAAAGCACATTCCTAGATATTAGAATCAAGAGGCTAATTGTTTAGCTCAAAGTGCTTCTGGATATCGACAAATTGTTGAAATACTAAGTGATGAAGTTGCCGATAGTGATGATTGGAGAATTCATATTATTGAATATTTGAAGAATCCATCACGACGAGTATCCAGAAAATTGAGATACAAAGCTACAAAGTTTGTCCTTCTTGATGATCAACTATATCATAAGACAATCGATGGTGTACTTCTTAAATGTATTAATCAAGAAGAAGCCAAAGTTCTGATGGGAGAAATCCATGAAGGAGTTTGTGGTGCACATCAGTCTGCTCATAAAATGAAATGGATGATCAGAAGAGCAGGATATTTCTGGCCCACCATTTTGGAAGATTATTTTAAATATTATAAAGGATGTCAGGAGTGCCAAAAATTTGGTAATGTTCAGAAGTCTCCGGCATCAGCTATGAATCCAATCACAAAGCCATGGCCATTTAGAGGATGGGGAATAAATCTGATTGGCCAAATATTTCCGGCATCTAGCAAGGGACACAAATTTGTGTTGGTAGCAACAGATTATTTTACTAAATGGGTCGAAGCTATTCCTTTAAAAGAAGCTTCATCGGCTACCGTAATTGAGTTCATCAAAGAGCATATCATTTATCGATTCGGTGTTCCTCAAACCATTACTACAGATCAAGGAAAAATGTTTGTATCAAAGGAATTTGAGGACTTTGCTGCCAGCACAGGTTTTAAGTTGATCAATTCATCTCCATATTATGCCCAAGCTAATGGACAGGCCAAAGCCTCTAATCAGATTTTAATTAAAATTATTAAGAAGAAGGTTAAAGAACATCCGAAGAAGTGGCATTCAATACTCAGTGAGACCTTGTGGTCCTATAAGATGGCATGTCATGGTGCAACTAAGTGTTCGCCGTATGAGTTGGTTTTTGGACATGAAGCCGTGTTGCCTTGGGAAATCAATATAGGATCCAGGAGGGTGTCACAGCAGAACAATTTAAAGACCGATGAATATAAACATCTCATGATGGACAATTTTGATGATTTAAACTTTCATCAGTTAAAAGCTCTGGAAAACATTAGAGCTCAGAAACTAAGGGTGGCTAAGTACTATGATCAAAAGGTCAGGGAGAAGAAGTTTAACGAAGGGGACTTGGTTTGGAAAGTCATTTTGTCTATTGGAACTAAGGATAGCAAATATGGTAAATGGTCACCAAATTGGGAAGGACCCTATCGGATTACTAGATGTGCCCCTGGCAATGCTTATTTCTACGAGACCGTAGAAGGCGTCGAATACTTCAGGGCAGTCAACGGAAAATTATTTTAAGAAGTATTACCCTAGTATCTGGGTGGATCACTTGTAGCTAGTTGATCTGGTAAGTGATTAATGTATCAACATTGATATCTAATCGATAGTCGATGCTGATGTATCGCCTTCAGAGCAAAAATAGTCGATGCAATCAGAGCATCGCCTTCAGTCCAAAAATACGAGATCGAGAATCATTGAGATTAAGAGACATCGATGGGTCCTATCATAGGGAGATCATAAAAGAGCAGAAACTTCATTATATTCAAGGGAAATTTTATTTACAGAGACTCGGCCCTGATGAACTACTTGAAGACCTTGTCTACTATGATTACAGAGGGGGTGGACTCTGCTATTTCCCCAGCTGCACCGTCAGCTCCATCAAAATGTACTTCCATGGCATGACTTATTTCTGGAGTGACCTCGAGGCCACCCAGGTCTTGCCCAGTGTAGGCTTCGGTAGCCCCGAGGGCCATGGCGGCGCCATGACGAACGCCGTGGAGGGCAACCTCATGCACCCTCGCGGGGATGTTGGTCACCCTCTCCGCGACGCTATCACCAGCGGCGTTCACGGAGTCGGCCGCCTCGTTCCCTGCCTCCTGGAGGGCTTCCAGGCGAACGGTCAGCTCTGCAGAGCAAAACGAAATAAAGCGGGATTGAGCAAAGGAAATCCGATCAAATGAAGGTTCTTCAGGAATTAGAGGAATACCGGCGACACGCGCATCAGATTCTGTGCACTATTGGACCGCCCGAGAAGCCCTCGCCTCTGCCTCCTCCAACGCCTTCTGGAGTTGGGCAATGTGGTCCTCGAGGAGGCAGTTCCTGATGGTGGCCTCCGAGTGAAGGTTCCGCATTTCCGTCATTTGACGGTAATGGCAAGTGGCCATCGACTCAGAGCTGTTGGAAGAGGGGTTCTCAGAGACCGACTCCATTTCGGGGGGAAGTGCCACGGCGGCCGCAACGTTGGAAGGACCCTCGTCGATCCTAATTAAAAACAGAAGAAGGAAGTCAAGTCAGGATTTGAGGAATGATAAGAATTGGAATCGATTAAGCATACCTAATACGGCGCTGAGGGCGGTAGCGAGAGTTCAGCTCCTCCTCCGCGGGGCGCTTACCACAGTTGTTGTCTGCCATTGGAAGAGGAGGAGATGGGCTTTTGGAAGACGAAGCTTTTGGCGAGAAAGAGGGTTTTTGAACGGAAGGCAAAATCAAGCAAGAAATGTACTCCGAATGTGACGGGAGATAAAGACGAAGGGGAAATTTATATTAGAAAATTAAATCTCAGGAGGGGAAAAGATGTCGCTTCGTACAATGTGTGCAGAACACTCGAGTGGGATGTTAAATCACAACACGGTTTTCAAGAGAAGAGCAGTCATCTTGCATTGATCATCAAGATACCGTTCAGACTGTTTGCAGCATCGAAAGGAGAGGAAGAAAAAGACTTGACTGATCGGCTAAAATAAGGTTAGTCGATCGGACCTTAAGGAAAGGAGAATAACATTTTTGGAATAAAATAAATTTCATCCCAAAATTGGGGGAGGGCATGTGTTTACACTAGATTTTGGACTGAGAGGATTAATATTTTGTAAACATAAACGACTGATTTATTGAGGGAAAGGATCGGCCTAAAAATAGAGAAGCTCGTATGGGTCAAGCGTAACCAGAAGGATTCGTGTGAACCAACGCGACGGGCTTCGAAGGCGTGTAGGACTCGACCAAGGAGTTCAAGTTCGAGTCATCTTTTATTTTTCCTTTTTTGTAATCTACTCATATTAGAACAGGAGTCAGCCGGGTTATAAATAGATAGAAACCCGGATTTTGTAAGAGATCCAATCAATCAATACATCGGCCCTCGGCCAAAACCCTAGGAGTAGGAGTAACGTAGATCTCGGTGAGACCTTCAATCAAGCAGGGCTGCATCGGCATCAACCGACCTCCGGTTTGCTTGTAAGTTTCACCAATGGCTTATGTCATCGTGTAATAAGGTTGCATTGGCATCGACCAAACTCTTGTCAAGCTATGGCATGGCTAGTTATCGGGTCTAAACTTGCCTTTTGTAAGACTGTCTTGACTCTGATCGATCTCTTACTTTAGTCGATCTTGACTAGTTATCGGCTCTACTGGCTTGGTGAAAGGTCCTAGTTTGGTTTTGGTAATTGAGTGACAACTTAGGTGGACTAATATGTGTTTAAAGTGAATTACACAGGTGATTAGTCCACAGGTGATCATGTGTGAGCAACATATGCCATAGAGGAGAAATGGCTTGGAATATGTTGCAACGCTCACATATGTGAAGAAGGAGCTTAATGCACATGAAACATGACATGTGGTCATGTGGCTAAGATGGTGAAGATCAAGGCAAGACTTGGCTTGACGGACCGGTTGCGAAGGTGAAGGGCGAGTTGAGGCTTTGAAGCCATTGGTACCGAGTGTCGGGAGGCTTGAGCAAAGACTTGGCGTCGAAGGACCGAAGCAATGGTGAAGAGCAAGTGAGGTCAAGATCGATGTACCATGGAGGTCATGTGATGATATGAAGTGGATCATATCATTTGATGATAGGTTGGTGCATGTGTTGCATCAACACCGGAGGAGATGGAATGGAATGCGCAAGTCAAAGGTATACTTGTAGGGAATTTCATTTCACCGGTCATAGGTGTGTAGAGAAGTTTATGACCGGGTTTAGGATAGATGGCCGTACTATCAAGAGGAGCAAACTTGTTTGCATATCGGTCATCTAGTGCCACTTGAGCGATCTAACTTTGCGATGTTACTAGGATCGAGTGGCGTGGTGAGTTCAAGTGAAAATCCTTTGGAAAATGATTGTGAAAATGCTAACACACATGCACATGTTGATGTACACTTGGTGGTGTTGGCACATTTGCAAAGGAGAAGTTGTTGGAGAAGAAGTCGTGTTGAAAGGAGGTGTGGAGAAGTGGGAGAAACTAGTGTATAGTCCCTCTCCCCTCCTGCCGAGCTTGCGAGGCAGGATTCAGCGGTTTTCGGAGGTGAAGTGCTATGCTCGGGGAGCATCGGACGCTGGTCCGAGGGGCATCGGACGCTGGGGCGAGCGTCCGATGGCAAACCCTAGTTTCAGTCTGTTGCAGTGGGAGCATCGGACGCTGGTCCGAGCGTCCGATGGCAGTGACGTGGCGTGAGCAGGTTTAGCTGGGAGCATCGGATGCTGGCCAGCGTCCGATGTGGTTCCATCGGACGCGTCCGATGTGGTTGGGAGCGTTCTGGAACCTCTCTGGTGTGTCATCGGACGCTGGTCCTTAGCGTCCGATGCTAAGGGTTCGGCGCGTCCGATGTGAGAGCAGGTTTGCGCAGTTTTGAGCAGAGGCATCGGAGCGTCCGATGCTAGGCATCGGCACGTCCGATGCCACTTTAACTGGCGCAGGAAGTGATATAGCCGTTGGGATCGCTCGGCCGAAGTTGAACGTGGGGGACACGTGGCGAGCATCCAAGCATCGGACGCTGGCCTCAGCGTCCGATGGTCCCGATCCGGAGTGTCCGATGGTGGCGCAGGTTGCCCAGTGAAGGGGCAATGGCTAGTTAGTCCTTAGGGCTATATATGTCGTTGGTAACCAGCCTTGGGCTGGTGGTTGAGCACTCCAAAGCCTTGGTGGCTAGTGTGGATGTGCTTGGGAGCCCTCTAACTCGCTTGTGCTTGCTAGTGTGCGATTCGATAGCGAGTGAGTGATCGCTAGTGCGTTGCATTGAGAGATAGCATCGAGTGGCACTAGGTGATCGAGTTGCAAGCCGGTGGTGCTTGTTACTCTTGGAGGTTGCCACCTCCTAGACGGCTTGGTGGTTGTGTCTCCGTCGTGAAGCCCGCAAGAAGATTGTGCGTGGCTCCGGAGAAGGCTTTGTGAGGGGCATTGTGCTCGCCCCGCGGGAGATCGCGAAGAGCAACTCTATTAGAGAGAGGCGCAAAGAGCACCAAGTGGTCTGGCCGGATCGAAGCTAGAGCTCTTGGTGAGCACTCCATCGTGGAGAGTGTGACTTAGGGTCACCACTAGCAAGAGGATCGGCGACAACCTTGGGCTTGCCTCAACGGGGACTAGCTTGGTGGCGACCAAGTGAACCTCGGGATAAAATCACCATGTCAACCTTGTTCATCCCGTTGGTTTGCATTCCCCATACACAAGCTTGTATCTACTTTCATATATATTGTGCTTGTGTAGTTGCTCTTGTAATTAGTTAGCTTGTGTAGCTTGCTAGTTACCTTCTTTGCTTGTGTAGCCTAGAAGTAGCTCTCTTGCGTGACTAATTGGCTTGAGTAGCCTTGTTAGTCACATTGCTTAGTTTGTGTAGCTAAGTAATTTGAGCTCTCTAATTTGGCATGTGTAGCCTTGTTATTGAGCATTGCTAGTGAGCTTAGGAGCTTTGTGCTTTGCTTACTAGATTGTGTAGGAGCTCCCCAGTGTTTGAGTACTAGTTGCTTAGGTTTGTGTAACCTTGCAAGCTAGAATTGTTTAGGTGAGCTCTAGCTAGCCCGACACCTTATTTGCTTTGTTTAGGTTCTTTTGTAAGGTGTCATAGAGTATAAGTAGAGGGGTGTAGTCTTGGCTAGACGGATAGTTTTAATTCCGCATTTGTTTCGGTTAGCCGCTCTGATTATGTTTAAGTTTTAAAAGGACTATTCACCCCCCCTCTAGTCCGCCATCTCGACCCTTCACTTGGCAAGCTAGTAGATTCATTAAGTTATCAGTGTTGTTTTATGTTTTAATATGTTTATTTACGTTTTAAACAACATCTTGCCCAATCAAGATTGACGAAGTAATCTAAACCTAAAAGATACTTAGTTTCGGCTATCCTGAGGCTTACACGCTCACAACAAAGGAAATAGCCGATTCAAGTCTTTCATCGACTATTTCGTCAATCTTGGTTGTTACATGTTGTGCGTTCGAGAAATTCGATAAAGTCATGATCTGATCTAAGAACAGATAGATTTGATCTAACATGTCTATTACGGTTGTATTCCCGAACCCCGCTGATATATATGATAGATTAAGTTTGTTTACCTTAGTTTAAATCATGGCTTTGACGGATAGATCTTGTTCGTGCCTCATGGACCCTGAATCGGCTAAAATAGCCGATCCAGTTATGCTTTCTTCATAATATGTTCTTTTAAGTGGCTTGGAAGTGACGTATCTGCTATTTGCATGAGACGTGATCTAGCTTGGTCATCATCAAGGCTGTATGGAGACACCTCACTGTTGATGTTTAAGTTATTTTATCGATCTATTTGTTATTACGGCTGTATGGAGACACCCCACTGTTAATGAATAGAATTGCTCGTACAATTAGTCGATACGTTAGTTTCATGTCGTTTAAATGTACATATAGATCTTTATCTTGTTAACATTTTCTAAGTTTATCGGCTGTTTATCTATTATAAACATTCATCTTATATATGTCATAGCCGTTATGCTTCATATCTTTCTTCAATACTTTTTCATGCAATTTCATGGGAGTTGACTTTGTAGTCAATATCCTAAAGACAAATGGCTATATCAGAGCCGTATAATTTGGAACTGTCTGACATCAAACCGGCAGGTTCCATGATTTAACGATCTTTTTCTTCTCCTTGTCAATTACAGGTCAAATTGACTGGCACGCCCTAAGTCGATTTTACTGAGAATCGGCTCCACCGCTTGCTGAAGGTCCAGGAGGTCAGGACTTGCATCCGTACCCCTCTGAGGACCGTGCGTTCGAGTGTGTTGGCGCTGCCGACCGAGATTTTGTGTCAACGGAAATAATCTAACGTTTTAAGAACCCCTTTCGGTAGTTCAAAAAAGGAAAGCATGAACATAGAAAGACTGCTTAAAACAGAGTTAATCAAGACAAGCCTCCCTCCTAGTAACAACAATTTACTCCTCCAACAATTCAACTTCTTTTGAAAACGCTCTTCAACATGCTTCCAGTCCTTATTCATAAGCTTTCTATGATGAATTGGAATACCCAGGTACCTAAACGGAAATGATCCCAAATCACACCCGAAAATTTGTGAATACTCAAACTGATTGTATTTTGCTGCTCTAAAGCAAAATAACTCACTTTTATGGAAATTGATCTTGAGCCCCGACAACTGTTCAAAAGCACAAAGCAACAACTTCATATTTTTGGCCATCTCAAGATCATTGTTCAAAAAAATGACCGTATCATCAGCATATTGAAGGACTGAGAGTCCATCATCTATCAAATGTGTCACCACTCCTTGAATGAGTTCGACCTCTTTTGAACGTGAAATAAGGATAGCTAGCATGTCAACCACTATATTAAAAAGAATAGGAGATAAGGGATCCCCTTGTTTAACTCTTTTCCTAGTTTGGAAGAAATGGCCTATATTATCGTTCACTTTTACCGCGACACTTCCTTTAGACATCACCTTAGAAATCCATTCCCACCAAGTTGGTGAGAATCCTTTCATTCTGAGGACCTGAAGAATAAAAGGTCATTTTAACTTATCATACGCCTTTTCGAAATCGAACTTTAATATCACCCCATCTTGTCGTTTCTTATGAAGTTCGTGGATCGTTTCATGTAAAATCACAACACCTTCCATGATATGACGACCGGGATAAAAGCTGTTTGAGACGGTCGTATCAGCTTATCTGCCACTTTCAAAATTCTATTATTTAAAACTTTAGTGAAAATCTTGAAACTCACATTCAACAAACAAATGGGCCTAAACTGCTGGATTCGGACCACATCGGTAATCTTAGGAAGCAAAGTAATAGTCCCAAAGTTTGGGCTATGAATGGGTAGTCTCCCAGCATGGAAGTCATGAAACATGCTCATTAAGTCCGGCTTTACAAATTCCCAACAAAATTGATAGAAATCTGCAGGAAAGCCATCCGGACCAGACGCTTTGTTGTGTTCCATGTCAAAAATCGCCATCCTAACCTCTTCCTCGCTGAATGGAGCAGTGAACACCTCATTCTCCTCCTCCGATACTTGAGGTATGCCATGCCTCAAAGCCTCATCCATTGAGAAAGAATTTCGTGTGTGAGGCCCAAACTTATAATAATCGGTTATATAATTACTTAGATTCATATCTCCAACAATAACTCCTTCTTCTTGTTCTAATTGTAAGATTTTTGTTTTTCTATGTCTTCCGTTTGCCACTAAGTGAAAGTACTTAGTATTGTCATCCCCTTGCAGTAACTTTGTTGTTTTCGATCGTTGGAGCCAATAAATCTCCTCTTCTCTTAACAACTTAGTTAACTGCCCTTTGAGGTGATGCCTAAGATCTTGCTCCTGAGGTGACAATAAACTAATCTCTGCCCTCCTGTCCAACTCATCTATCACAGACAACAACTTAGTTTTACGTTGCTTGCTTTGTGAATAAAAATTTCTAGACCAACCTCTAAGAAAATGTCTCGTCTTTCTAATTTTGTTTTGCCACTTCTCCAAGGCAGACGTACCCCTATTCTCAGATACCTAAACCTCTTTAACCAAATCAAAAAAACCATATGTTATCAACCACGCTAATTCAAATTTAAAGTTCCTAACATTTCCTCTGTGAGAAGGTTCCCCAGTATTTAGTAAAAGAGGTGTATGATCTGAGATCTCACGGGTAAGTGCTTGAACGGAAGTGAGTGGAAATTTTTGCTCCTAATCTGTTGTTACCAGAACCCGGTCTAACTTCTCATACGTCGGCACATCTGCATAATTTGCCCAAGTAAATCTTCTACCCGTCATCTCCAGCTCTCTTAAGTTCAGAGTCTCGATAATAGCATTTAAAAGAAGAGGCCATTTGTTGTTATACCTTGAATTATTTTTTTCAGGCGGGTTCCTAATAATGTTGAAATCCCCCCTACTAAGAAGGGAAGATCCCCACAGTTAGAACACGCTCGTACTAACTCTGATAAAAAGTGTTCTTTATGCTCTTCTTGTGCTGCTCCATACACAGACAAAAGAGCCCAACGAAAACCATTTGTTTTATTTTTAATAATACACTTAATATGATAGTCCCCATCCTCAATACCCTGTAAATCAAAAGCTTCCTGGTTTAAACCCATCAGCATCCCCCGACATACCCCGAGGACATTTCCAATACCAAGTAAAATTAGCCCCCGTGCAATGTGTACATAATTGTGTAGAGCTCTTAATCATTAGGAAAGAAAAGGTCATTAGAAGAAGAAAAAAACAAACGCTAGCTGCCATGCGTTTGACCAAACCTGACGTGCCTGACGTCCAGGTCCAGCCTTCGTCCTTACTCACGCACGCACGCACGGCGGCACGTACCGCCGCCGCCGACTCGTCACGCGAATGACAGGCAGCGGCGGCACACGGCGGCACGTTAGCGGCGGCGGCCAGAACCACGCACGTCGCGTCATGAGAAGTGTGGGGCGCGCGATCGACGGCACAAGCAGCCAACGGGAAAAAGCGACAGACACGCACGTACGCGCGGGCGCGCGCGACGGCGACGAACTCTCGCTCGCGATCGACGCGCGCCGCGCGCGCTCCGGCCGCCCGATCGGTCGGTCCATCGGCGGCCAAAACTAGAGAGCGTCGTCAGCATCCGCGACTTCACGTGATATCCGCCGGCCTGGAGCGATCTCACACGGAAAACCACGCCGGCTCTGGTTCTGGCGACTGGCGTGCGGGCGTGGGCGTCGCGGCCGGGCGGTCGCGACGCGCGACGATCCCCCTCGCGCGCTGTCCTATCCGACGTAACCCGACCGCGCGCACCACCCCAAGCAATCGCCGTCCCAAGCCAAGGCCAAGCCCGTGCCCGTGCCCGTGCGCAGTGCGCGGTGCGCCATCCACACGACACCCGATATCGCCCGCGACGGCCACCGGTTTGCCACGCATGGCGCATGAACCGATGGACATTGGACAGGCGACTGCTGGCTCGTGAGCCGCGGAGCCGTCGAGTCCGATGCACGGAAACGGAGGCAGCAGCGCATACACGGGCAGGAGGGGCACGGACGGATTGAGCACGGAGGGGCCCCAGGCACGGAAGGAAAGGATCGCGTCCGTTGTTGAGACTTGAGAGCAGCGCGGCCGCGAGGTGATTCATGACGCGGTTGCCGATGTTGAGAGAGCGACGACGCACGCTTGACCGACCACACGGGCGGCTGAACAAAATCTGGGCTCCTTGTACCCCCGTGTCTCTCACCCCCGGCTGGCTGACCCGCACGCGCCTTGCTTGTCTCTTGTGCTTTTCTTCTTACCAAAACGTCAGTTTATGCATGCCTCACTCGCATACTCTTCACAGACGTTTGACCGCAGTCAGAGGCGGGCGGCCTTGCTAAGCACCGTTAGTTGTTCTCATGGACACAGGAACAAGGTGCCGGTTAGGTCGCACGTACGTTGAACCAAACCTGAGCATTTGTGGCGATGAAATGCTCGAGGACCTTGAGTTGAGTGGCACTCCGCTTCGCAAAACCTGCAAGTCTTGCTAATAAAAAGTAGGGACATTTTAAACCATGTCATTATAATTTTTCAAAGTTGGAGATATACCACTGGTATCTCACTAACATGTGAGACACATATTAGTCATTGACATGTGGGTTAGAATAACATATCTCCAATTTTACAAAATTATAATATCAGTCTTCAAATTTTCTCTAAAAAGTACGTAGCCCGACTTATCTAATTAGAAGAGAACAAGATGGTCTCTTCTTTCGCTCGTTTACCTAATTACAATAGTACAAAGAAGATTTTTTTTAGAGTCGGCTAAAATCGGTTTCTAGGAACAGTTTGAAAAACCACTATAATACCATTAATCGTAAAAATAAGTGATTTTCAGAGGTGGTTTTAAAACCGCATCTAAAAGTCAATTTTTAGGGACGGTTCTCTTAATACAACCATCCTTAAAAAATAATTTTCAGGGGCGTTTGACTTGAGTCATTGCAACCGTCTCTAAAATTTAGAATTTTTCAAAATCATTTAGAGTCTAATAAAAATAAGATAAACAAATCATTTTTCACTAGGATCAATGCTTGGATGACAATGTGTTGGGCACATGGGGAGGGGTACATCTAAGCACTTTAGGCCCGACTCAGTCTATGATACTTAGCGGACAAGACCTAAATAGCAAAATACATACCCAAAAAAGCATCTCTTGGCTCAAGACTGATTTAATATATTTATTTCAATTCTTTTAATACTTAAAACTAGATGGAAACACACCCGAGCCTAGACCCAAAATGCCATCCCGACTCATCCCGTGGGATGGTGATGGATCAATTTTTTGGCTCGAATTGAATCTGGCTTTTACATTGCCTAGTCTAAAACAAACATTAAGGTCTATGGGGTTGAGATGGGAGAAGCGTGGTGATTCAAAGTGCCTTGATGATGTTTCATGGACGTGTTTTATGTTCATATTGGATGGTTTTTGTGTGTGTGTGTGTAATCTCTCTCATATATGTTCCTTCTTGTTTGTTGCCACGTTGATTTAGTTCTACAATTCAATCTGATTATATGTAGTGACGTGTTTAGGTACCTATATCTTTCAAAGATATAGATCCTTGCAATCTATGATCAATGTTTTAGTTTTTAGCCCCCGAAAGTGAAAGAGATATTCTTTTGGCTTTGTTTAGTAATACACTAGTTTTTGTTAATGTGTTTTTTAAGCATATGGAAATCAATTTACTATTTGTATGCAAATTCCAATTTTGAATTTAGTTATTTACTAAATGTAATTTGCATGGACTATTTATTTAGTTTTTCGTAAAATTTATTTGGAAATTAAACAATTAATTTATTATAGTTTCATTTAAAAATTTGCCTTTACTAGTTTTGTTTCATATGGACTTCATGATTATTTTTCTTCCCAACTCGTATTGAAACCAAATTGCTATTTTTTCTTAATTTTATTGTTTAAAATGTACTAATTATTAATTTTATTAGGCATTCGCTATTTGTTCATTGTTCTTAGGCCATCTCGACAAACCTGGTGGATTTTTAAAAGGTAATTTAACATGATTATAAATAGTATTTTGTAAGGTGTAACATATAACAATACTACAGTTTCATGTATTGAACCTCATTAGTGAGAATAGGAATTTGTTTGTTTTTGTTCTTTTGAGTAGTGTCCTCTTGTGTTTAATTCTTTCTTGCATAATAGAAACTGGTTCGATCTCAGTGTCTATTTGTTCAAGAAAAAGATGTAGTTCTACCTCACTAATCATACTAGTATAGTTTTAATTTATTCAAAACAATGAACACTCCAATGACACAAAATAGATCCAACCTCACTCATCAAGAAGATCAAGCGATGGACAAAGAGCACAAAGGCATGTATAATGCAATGGACAAGTAAGGATGAGAGAAAAATAGAAGATATTAGTTATCAGGGCTCATGTTTTGGTTTTCTTGTGTTTGACCAAAAAAATGGTAATAGCAACAATGGAAAATATGAAAATGATAAAGGTTGACATATTTACCTTTTTTGATTGTTCATGTGTTCTCCGGTTTGTGGTGGTAAAATACCACCAATACTACCCTTTCCCTCAAAAAAAAAGAAGAGGCTATCTCCAGCTTTGGCAGCCCAAGCCCAACAAAGAACCTAACTCATGCTCGCACCTGCTTAACCCTAGAGTGTCCAATCACTCATTCGCCACATTGGGCTCCAGTAGCACCACACACTAACCCACCACTATCACGTTGTGTACCGCCCGCCTCCACCAACTATGCTCCTCCTCCGCCCCCACCCCACCCCCGCTACCCGTTCCACTCCTCTTCCGCCCTCCACGACCTACTTTGCTTCTCAGTTGCCCTACACCATATGCTAGATCAACCTACCATGTTGCACCTCTATGGGTCGCGGCTGTGCCTCTACTGGCCACAGGCAGCGGCTGACCCCTCTATTGGAGTCTGCTTGCTACTCATGGGTAGCAAGACAATACCCCTTCTCCATGCACATACCCTAGAGACCAACACAACATGCCACACATCAACAACATTCATGGCAGTATCTAGAGATTCATATTCTAAATTCCAACGTTGTTTAATGGAGTCACCACATCTTCGTCCCATTCCAACGCTAACTAATGGAGCCATCATCAGCACAAGTGTAGGTAGGCTAAATGCTTGAAGCCCTCCTTTATTCTTGTCATTGCCCAATAAATAATTTACTTCATTATCGTTATTATTCTACCATGACTATATATGCAGATACCAACAAAAGAAGAATTCATCAAATTCATTTTTCTTCATTTTCATCCAAAGTTAGACTTGTTTGTCTGTATCATCTACAACACCTACAACATTAGAATACTCCGCTAAGAGGTAGTTCCTGGTGGTGGCACTAGTGAAAGTGAGACATAGGGTACATATGTTGATGAAGACATTAATTTTGAGTGTTTCCATGATGAAGAGCCAAAGCTTGATGCGAAGAGGCAAAACCAGTGTACATAAGAAGTTTGTGATTACTTTGATAAGTATTGGGTTACGTGGAGGTAAATGGCAATTAGGAGCAGTGCCATCTGGAAAATACAAATTTGGGTGTAAAAATAGAACTAGTTAAGGTAGATGTGATAGTAGATATGGAACAAGAGGGTTCTGGGTCACTTGAGGAAATACCAAGTATTGTCAAAGGCCAACAACAACTGAAAAACTAAAAATAATGACTGTTGACATCTCTATTGTCAAACCATTAAAGTATAATTATAAGATAACATAAAGTTTTATATGGCAATGATCATGCAAGAATATATGTTCAATATGGTTGAGCATGAGTTATTTCAAGACTAGGTCAAATCCTTGTTGCCACATTATTGTCCGCTAAAGTCCTGAGTCACAATGAGAAAAGAAATAACAAATATCTGTATTTGAGAGAAGGATCGTAAATATCACTGCGACAATGCAATGTTTAATTACTGGATTGATGGTGAGTGGAAAATTAGAAGCAAAGATTTAACTTCATCCATGTTGAAGGATGATATACTAGTGAGAAGCTATTGACACCTTCAGTGTATGTCTCTTTAAATGGTATGTTGACAAGAAAATCTTTTCTTATACTTTGGATAATATGAGGTTGTTGACACTAGTTTTTGGCTGATTTATTCTATAAAATCAAGAGTTGGAAATAGTCAGCTCTAGCGTACATCAGCAGGAGTCACATGCAACGATGAAGCATACGGGCGTCGTGCAAGAGGAGGAGTCCAAGAGTTCTAATATTTGCATCATCAGATTGGTCAAGCAAGAAAATATAAATAAAGTAAGAAGAAGTGGTTGACGTCAAGCATCCACACGTGAAGGCAAAAGAGATTATTATAATTAAAGAAGGACAAGTTACCGCCTAAGTTAATCACACGTGCAGGGGAGTTGGACAAGGAAGCTTCGTTGATATGGATTCTACATAAGGAAAATTAGAGTCTATATGTCTTTATTTTTCCTTTCATTTAGATATTTACTTGGCAAGTCATGTACATAGCTTATCAGTAGCCATTAGCACAGGGTATAAATATGTATCGTCGACCATTGTAAAAAAAGAGAATCAATCAATCAATCAATACTTCGGCTACCGGCCAAAACCTTAGGACTAGGAGTAAGGTAGAACTCGGCAAAACCTTCAATGATGCAGGGCTGCATCGACTAGACCGACCTCCGGTTTGCTTGTAAGTTTCACCAATGATTCATGCTACTGTTTAATAAGGTTGTATTTGGCATTGACCAAACTCTTGTTTAGTTATGACATGAGTTAGTTATCGGTTTAAGCTCGCCTCTTCTAAGACTGTCTTGACCTCGATCAATCTCTTACTTCAGTCGATCTTGACTAGTTATCGACTCTATTAGCTTTGACAATCTAATAAATTCATTAAGTTATCGATATTGTTCATATTTTCTTTTAAATGTTTTATTTTCGTTTTTTCAATAATATCTTGACAATCAAGATTGATAATCTAGCTTAAGCTTAAAAGTTGTTTAGTTTCAGCTGTCCAAAGTCCTTTCACGTTCATATCAAGGAAAATAGCCGATCTAAACTCTTCATCGACTATTTTGTCAATCTTGATTGTTACATGTTGTGCGTTCGAGATATCTGTCCAAACTATGTTTTAATCTAAGAGTGAGTAGATTTGGTCTGATATGCTTATTACGGCTGTATTTGCGAACCCCACTGATATACATGCTAGGGTAAGTTTACTCGATCTTAGATCAGATCATAGTTTTGACAGATAGATCTTGTTCGTGCTTCATGGACCCTATATCAGCTAAAATAGTCGATCCAGTTATGTTTTCCTCATAATGTATACGTTTAAATAACCTAAAGCTAGTGGATTCGTTGGTCGCGTCGGACGTAATCTAATTTGGTCATCATTAAGGCTGCATGGAGACACCCCACTTTTGATGCTCAAGTTATTTTATTGATCTATTTGTTATTATGGCCGTATGGAGATACCCCACTATTAACGAATAGAATTGCCGATACGATTAACCGATCTATTGGTTTTGTGTTGTTTTAACATATACATAGATCTATATATCTTTCATATGTCAAGTTAATCGGCTAGTTGTTTTCTTATATTTCTTTTGTATTCTTAATAGCCGCTCTTACTTTAATCAATATTAGTGTTTTCATCTCTTTGGGAGTTGACTTTGTAGTCAAAATCCTATGAAAATGGCTATCTCAGAGCCGTACAATTTGGAACTATCTGGCACCAAATTGGTAGGTTCCACGATTTGATATCGCTTTCTTTCTCCTTGTCAAATGCAGGTCAAGTTGGCTGGCACGCTTTGAGGTCGTTCTCACCAAGATTTGGCATTGCCATCTTTTGAAGGTCCAGGAGGTCAAGACTTTGCTCCTGCATGGCTTCTGAGGACTGTGGTTGAGTGTGTTGGCGTTTCGTCCAAATTTCGTGTCAATAGAGGTTGTTGTATAGGATGAGATTGCAGAACTGAAGAAACATAGTCCTTTCGTTTGTGATATTTTTCATGTGACATGTGTCAATCACATTCTTAATCTTGTTGCTAGAGATGGTATGTGACTGGTTTGCAACTAAAAATATTTGAGCTTTTGTACTAATTTTGAAGGGCTCTATGGTACAGTGGGGAGTAGTTTATAAAGTGTGCCATTGAGTGTGGTTTGGACACCAACTCTAGCCTTTCACTAGATGTTTCCACTAGGCACTAGGTGCAACCCAACATTTTTCATGCTAAGAGATCTTATGTATTCTAACTTGTCTTTTGAGAGACTCAAATCATATTGAGCACAATAGGTATGAACACATTTGTCTTCCACCTGAGGACTAGGAGAAAGCTCCAACTTTACTCCTATTCTTTTGAAAGCCCTATGAGATTATTAAGTATTTATTATCTGCTACTACTTCCTATCTATTAGCAAATCTAGTTTTTAGTGGTCTTGAGAAATGAAACTTATGTTCAATGATGGTGTCATAGTAATGATACCACTATTAGTCAAATGGCTAATGTTATGATCAAAGTCTAACAAGTACTAGAATAAATTCAATGTTGCACTTGCAAATGTTTTTGACCCTAGGTACAAGAGAAAAATAATTGAATTGTACTTGAGAAAATTGTATAGAAATTCCTACCAAGTTGAAATTGACAAGTTTAATATTGTGGTTAAGAATATATATCATCTTCAAAAAGTAGAGCATCTACGCATTAGTTGGAAACTAGATTAGGGACAATATAGACAAGGAACCTGGTAGCTTTCTATATAAGAATGAATCAAGTTGTCTTGATATGGAGGAACAAAAATAAATAGATAAATACATAGCAAAACCAACATTAAAGCATTTGGAGGCCAATCAACATACATTTGATGTTCTAGCATGGTGGAAATTAGATATATGAATATCTTATACTTTCTAGACTTGCTAGTGATATGTTAGCCATGGAAGCATCTAGGGATGGCAATCACACCCGCAGGTCCGGGTGCAACATTGGATTCACATATGTCTTAATGTTAGGGCCCACGATGGTGTCACATTTCATATGGGGCGTCATATTTCACTCGCGGATGACCCCAAGGACCCTAATGTATGTTTTTTTTATTCTCCCCTCTCTAGTTAGAGGTCTAGAGTAAATGTTTGGTGCAAGCCTATGTAGAACTTAGGATTATTTGTACAGATAATATTGTCTACATAGTATGTACTCCCCCATATAGGAAAAATAAGTCGTTTTGGACAAGATTTTGGTCAAACATTAAGAATATAAATCATTAATAACTTTTAAATTATTGAGTTTGAAAATGTAAAAGCTATATGAATAGATTTGTATTGTCAAATACTTTCATAAAAGTATACATATATAATTTTCTAATAAATATTTTATATAAAAATAAGGGGTCAAAGTTATACTCTGGAGACTATGTCGTTGTTCAAAATGACTTTCTTTTCCTAAACGGAGGGAGTATTAGACTAGATTTAAGTTGTTGTGAACATCCAATTCATTGCTAATGATAAATGGATAATTGCGTGCTATTTTCTCTCAACTTTATATTTTTTTATTTATTAGCCTCTTATTAACACAACCACGGAGTGTGGTGCCACATTGCACCCGCGATTTTGCCTTTAGTGTTGGAGGTCTTGTAGTTGATATTTTTGAAGTGTTGAAAAAACATCATAATTTTTTCTACCATGTGTGTGCAGATACAATAGTCATTTTAGTTTTTAAAAGCACAACGTTGTCAAAATCGTGTTCTTTTGGTGTTTTATGTTTAGTTTTCAGCCATAAAATTTCACGATTTGCTATAAAAATTTGTCATGCTTGTCTAAGGATAAGTGCTCAAAATATTTGCCACACCTTCATAAGCCGAAGAGCACCTCCAATAATTACTTATAACCTACATTATCTAACCATAATATCTTTTATTTTAATAGAAGAGAGAGAAAAACTATCCCTGATCAAGAATTAGTCTTTTGCGCACACTCTAATATCAAATTAGGTTGGCATATAAAACTATTCATATTATGAGCTACTAATAAAGATATTATCTTAAAACTATATTTGAGAAGTTATCTTAAAGGTAGTAACTAGCTCATACTGATAAAGATGTTGTAAGAGAATCCTATCATAGTTTTTAGGTCATTTACATGTGGGACCTAATTTAATGGGGGGAAATCATGGCATAGTGTAGTGGCAACCAAAGCTGGTCAAACTTATCTAACTTCAAGTGTGACAAATGATGGTAAGTTGTGGCTAACAACAAAAAATCCTCGGACCTAAGACTTCTTTTCCATAACCTTGCCTTTACATGTTTCGGGTTATATAAAAATTACAGTTTTTTAATACAATAGTTTTCTTGAACTACGTCATCCTCGTGTTTTTCCTTTTAAATTTTACAAACCACTTTGTAGTGACAAATCTTTCTCTATCATATAAAACAATCATAATCGCATCCATATTTATTTTAAAAATCCGATCAGATTCAACTAAAGAAATTATAAAACCATGTTTAGGCAGCTATAGGGGTATTTAATGTAGTGAAAATATGCTATTTCGTCATAGAGCCAAAAATACTGTCACGTCAGTTGCTATTGCTATAGTACAGATACCTGTAGCTGCATATTTATTTTGCTCCCTAGCTTGTATTGTATCCACAATTTCGTCGTAGCCATTAAGTTTGTAGACGTCCTTGGTATACTGTTTTTCTCATCAAAAAGAAAAACAAATGATAAAAGGCCAAAAAGGACCTCACGTCCCACGCTTCTCACACCCGCTCGCGCGCTGCACCGCGCTACTTATCCCGGACTCTCGTCACTGGTCTGGTCCCCGGCCACCGCACCACCACTCCAGCCGCCCTCCTCCTCGTACAGCACATAGATCCTTTCTTCGCCAGCGCGGCGGGGCCATGGGCCGCCGTAGGTTCCGGCTCGCCGACATGATGCCCAACTCCTGGTTCTACAAGCTCCGCGACATGCGCCGCCCGCGGGGTCACCCTCCTGCCGCCGTTGGCGGCGGCGGGGCCGCGAGCGCAATGCTGCCGTCGTCGTCGCCGCCGCCGCAGAGGGGGGCGAGGTCCGTCACAAGGCCTGCGTCCCCGAGGCGCGGGTCCGTGGCGCTCCCGCACAGGACGTCGTACTATTACCCCACCCGTGACCGGGAGCCGCCCCCGGCGCCGGAGCCAGGGAGGGACGACGCCACGGAGGAGGACCGGCACCGGCACCGGCAACTCCTCCCCCAGCAGCAGCAGTCGCAGTCGCCGCCGAGCTGCTCCAGGAGGCGGCACAGGGTGGGCGCCGTCAGGGCTGGGCGCGGGCCGGAGGCTCTGGCCGGCGCGCGCGACGCTCCCCGCAGCCGGCGGCGGGACATGTACGTCGGGCGCGACGGCAGCGACGAGGACGACGTCGGCGAGGCCCGGCGTCCGGCGGTGGTTGCGCTTGCGCCATCGGATTACGGCGTGAGCGGCAAGGTGATCGCGTCCGAAACGGACATCGTCATCGACCTCTGCTCCGAGGGCACCGCCGAGCGGGTGCTCCGCCCGATCGTGACCAGGCCGGCGATGAGGGAGGTGGTCCGGTACGAGGTGACGAACCGGCGGCACGTCGTCGACGTCGCCGGCACCGTCGACACGACGACGGCAGGCGCCAGCTCTGCCTCGGAGCAGGGGAGCAGGGGGCACCCGAGGCGGCCGTCCGTGTCCGTGGGGCGCCGCCTCAGGACGCGCGCCAACAGCCCGCGGCTGGCGTCCACCGTGACCGCCAGGTCCAGGAAGAGCAGCAGCAAGCCGGCGACAACCCCGGGGGCGTCGCCGCGGAAGACGACGACGCCGCTTCCGGCGCCTCTCGCGGAGAGCTTCGCGGTGGTGAAGTCGTCGGCCGACCCGAGGCGGGACTTCCGCGAGTCGATGGAGGAGATGATCGCGGAGAAGGGCATCCGCGACGCCGCCGACCTGGAGGACCTCCTGGCCTGCTACCTCGCCCTCAACGCCGCCGAGCACCACGACCTCATCGTGGAGGTGTTCGAGCAGATCTGGGCCAGCCTCGCCGCCGCCGGCGCTAACCCATGAAACAGAAACGACGACGGCGCGGCCAGGAATGAGAGCTGAGGTCGTCATCATTCGTCGTCGTCCTCCTCCTCCTCCTCCCGCTCCCGCTGCATGCCCTTGCCTGCACTGCATGCTCGATCAGTACACTTCGTATCCAGCAGCGGATTAATTAACTAGCTCTAGACTTTCCTTGACTTGCTGTTGATGGTTGCAATTCATAACAAAACTCCACAAGGAAACTCGACAAAGAAAACAAAAAGGAAGACATCTTGGTTCGATCTGCGAAAGTTTTTTGGTTCTTTACTTGCTCGGTGATCGTGTGATTCTTCTCCCTGGGATCGCGTGCGTGGTGCTCGCTGCTTTCTTGAGCGTTACTGCTAGCGTGAACAGTGGATAGTAGAAGGGCTGTTGTAGTCTGCAGTCTGCACTGCACTGGACATCCCCACTTATTAATTGCAGATTTACAGTTACTAAGGCCGTGTTTGTTTCCGCAACTTGGCGTCGCGCGTACGCGATGAGCGACCGCAACTCGAAACCTGCGTTCGCGTTTCCCGAGCGCATAGTTCATTTTGGCGTTGCGCGCGGTCGTCGAACGCGTGATGGCCGCAGACCATTTGGCGGAATTTTTGTGCTCAGACCGCTCAAACGCATCGCTACCGCAGAACCAAACACGGCCTAATCATGACGATCTCTACGATCTGAAATTAAATCCAGGTTGAACCGGCCGAATCGTAGAGACAGAGTACAGCGACAGCTTAAACTGGAGATTATACTAGTACCTAAGCCTACGATATCTAGGAGATCGACATCGACCGTACTGGCATATAGAAGCTGCCCGTGCAGTTGGGTATGGGTCTGTTGGCGAATGTTTGTTGCATCCCTACCTCTGGCAAGCTACCTGGAAAACATCAACGCCTCGCGCTTCGTACCTGTGGGCTGTGGCTCTGCACACGGAGACAAAATAACACTCGTATGCAGGACGAGCAATAGCAATAGCATACGGTCGCCAAAATACAGTCCAGCTCAATATAGTGTGAAAATCTTGTGGGTGATGATGAGTGTGTGCGTTCTTATAGTTTTACTCTGTGTTCTTGTACATTGGACACTAGCGTGTATACATGTGGTCTCCGTTTTGTCTTCGCCGTAGAAGCGCCACCAGCTAGCTAGCTTCGATAAATACCGGCATATAGTACACACCACTACTGCCCAGCGAGTCCTGGTTATGACAGTTGAATCTTGGGGTGCTAGCTACTAGGCGATCACCGTCAGCTTCTTGGTCTTAGGGTGTCCGCAATGGTGCTCAAATCGCTAGCTATTTGATCTTTAGGAAGAATGTTATTGGTTCTCAATGAAAACTTACAAATAGCTAGCTAGATGAGACATATAAATAAATACTATTTTAATGAGGCAACTTACAAAAGTAACATTCTTATTGGCTATCGAGGAGAGAGATCAAATAGCTAGCTATTAGGAAGTCGCTAGCTATTTGATCTTTCTCCTCGATAGTCAATAAGAATGCTACTTTTTTATTATTTTTATACGTCATCTCGTTAGCTATTTGTAAAGTGCTATTGAGAGTCAATAGAATTCCTCCTAGCTAGCTATTTGACAACCATTACGAATGGCCTTACAGGCCACAAACTGTGGCTACAGCTGCATAGGTAGGCGTAACAACTAACAACAAGTCAAGTTTGGTACAACTTCTAGTGATTCTCTGAATCCTACAAACTATTCGTCAAGACTTATAAACTGGCTGAGAAGGTAAAACAATTAATTTATTATGAGATAAAAATATTATTTCATTACTGGTTATGAATTAAAGTTGGTTTGTAGCTTAAGCGAAAGCTAAGAGTCTGTTTAGATCTCATTCTTATATTTTTGGATTCTAGATAGTGGATATAGAATTTAGATTAGTGATAAAAAAGTTAGAGATGTTTGGATCTAATTCTCGGTGTGATTATTGTCTCTGCATAGTGAAGATCTCCGGATAGTAGGTTTAGGGTAGCTAGTTGGATTTTAGAATCTCATTCTAGTGTCCAAGTGTTTGAATCTCATTCTCGATTTCCTTAAGAGGTCCCAACAAATACTAATGTAGCAGCACTGTTTATCAAAACTCTTTTTTCTCTCTTTTCTCGAAATATGCTTTGAGCCCCATGAAACTATGCTTTTTGGCTTCTTCGACTCAGGGCTCCATTTGGTTACTATGTGCCGGCCGTTGTCCGCCACACCTCAAATGTGGCAAGTTGTGACGTGTCAAGAGTGTGGCGAAGTTTTTCTTCGCTACGGTTTATGGCGAGATTTGCTCTGTGTCTTTTTGTGGCTGCCTTGTTTTTGTTACCAATTAAACACATGATTCATGGGGTGTTTGGCTCCCAGCCAACACCCGCCATGCCGCTGTGGCGGCCATGCCAAAGGTTTGGCGAACAAATCTATCGCCTAAGCTGTGGCGGAAAAATGAACTACAAAAGTTGTGGCCGCCGCAGTCTATTTCTAAACCAAATAGCACATGCAAAAACTGTGGCCGCCATCAAGTGTGGTGTGGCCAGTTATGACACCAACCAAACATCCTGTCAATTTTTTTGGTTCACCTTAACTGTGTGGCGTGGTGTAGTGTGGCGCGAACAAACAGCCACACATAGCCAGAGCTAGAAAGAGCCAAGCCAAAGAAACCTGGACCCTACAAGCAACAGCTTCTGCCAAAATTTAGATGAAGCGAGTGATCGTACTTGACATAATAAATATGCGTTTCAACTCGTACAGGAAGCAACACCGCACGCACAGCGTAGGCCGTAGGGTTGAAGATTGCACCACTATTTTACCTGCCACCATGGCAACTGATAATCACAACGACGATATACAGAGAATGGACTGTGTCTGTTGTTTACTTAATCTCTCTTATTAAGAGAACGATCAGCGGCTTACCCTCTCACTATTCATTTTTATTAACTTGAGGTAAAGTTGCTTGTTGTGGTGCCCATCTGGCCCACGAGGCCAGGACACAGGTCCACAGGAACAGCGGCCGGTCCACGTCCACCGACCACGCGGTGCCGCAGCGGCGCAGGAGAACACGAGTACTCAAAGGGGAACATGAGTAGTTTCTTCTTCTGTCTGTGTCCTCAAAGGCATGGGAATGGGATGCTACCACTCGAGTTGCACGAGGAGCGCTCATTATGTAAAAATTCGCATATTCCCAAAAATTTTGAAAAGTGTTTTTTTAGCACTTTTGTTGTTATTTGATAAACTTTATCCAAATATGGACTAACTAGACTCAAAAAATTCGTCTTAACATATACTCCCTTCGTCTCGTTTTAAATGTCATCCAAGCTTTCTACCACTTGCATGCAACATGCTATAAACTTGGACATCCTTCCGTCTAGATGTATGCAATATTCTGTGAACCTAGACAACCAAAAGCAATGCTAGGACGACATTTAAAGCGGGACAGAGGCAGTATACATACTAAAAGTACAATTAGTTATTTTTATCTATATTTAATGTTGTACGTATGCGTCTAAAGATTCGATGTAATAAATGCAATAAGGAATCTAGAAAAAATTTAGGTGTTTTGGGAACTAAATAGGACCTAGCTAAGTACACGTAGGGGTCGTAAATGCATCATGGCTCTTATCACTCATTCACAATTCAATTGTTTTTAGTTCAAAATCATATAGTATTACGGTTCAATCCTTATTAAATCTGATCCTTAAATTTGCTAGGCTAAATTATAGGACCCTTTACCACCCCTAAGTACACGCTGCTTCTCAGGCCTAGCCCAGCGGCCATCCGCTGAACTACTCAGAAGATAATGAAATGAAAAGAAATCAGGCGACAGGAGGCGAGGAACACTCTCCGGTAAACTCTCCACAGGGAGAAGGGGAAAAAAAAGCGGCACGAAGCAGACAAACAAAATCACAGTCCCACGGAGGAGATTCGGACACCGAACAGCTTGTGTACGGGCCTTTCCCCTCGTGGCTCCTGCTGCAGCCAAACCTTCTTGTCCCGTGCGTTTGGCCGGGGGCTGCCCGGGTCAACACACGTGGAGTACGTACAAGCGGCGGCAGCACCGAGCGAGCAGCGCGAAAAGCCAGGGGGCGCTCTGTGAATCTGTGATCTCTCAGAGTCAGAGCGCAGTGCAGAGCATGAGCCACTGCGCGGCCGGCGAAGCTTCCGTCGTCGAGCCAGCGGTCACTCGGCAGTGACAGACCGGACCCTGGGGGCCGTCGCGGGGGAGTACACATGGCCGCGCCTCGCCTCTCTGACGAAGCACGCACGGCCACTGCATGCGGTCCATCGCCGGTCAAGCTGAGGAGGCGAGTCTATCAGGGAGGACAAGGACGGCTCGGTCGGTAACATGGCCTGGACACTTGCAGCCGAGGCGGTAGGTGACATGTCACTCGTGATGGCTGGCGGCCTGGCGCCCGTGCGGCCGTGGCGGCAGCCAGCGAGCCTGCTCTGCTCCGGCCTCCGTGTGTGCGTGGTGCGTGCGCGCGCGTGCGTGGATATACGGACACCACCAGCGCACGGGCCGATCCCCGCGAAAGGGACCCCGGGCCGGGGTCGTATCGCGCGGATACGCGCGGTTGCTTTCGTCGCGCCTCTTGTAGTTGTAGGTGTAGAGCTGTGTAGCGCAGCCGAGTGCGCGCGAGGCCAATGTATGACAATCGCGAGCATTCACGAAGCGACGACAACTGACTGGTAGGGAGCTTGACTGCAAGGGAAAGAAACCTCGAGCCCAGCAGCAGACGGTGAAGGCGTCGACGAGCTGATAAAACAATGAGACGACAATGCCATTGGGGTAGAGAGACATTACTGTACTACTACAACAGAGACAGAGGACGAAGTAATTTCAGCAGTCAATCCAATTCCTTTGCTTGGTACCGGGCTTGGACAGCGGAAAAGAAAGAGAGAAAACAAACAAAAGACCAGATGAAAGCAAAAGAGCGAGCGAGGAGATGGGGGGCTGGGGGCTAATGATTGCACAACAGCCAGCGCACGATTGGGGGGCGGGGACCCGAGATGGCAGCGAGCGGCCGCGTGGGCGTGGCGACACCGTTCCGCCCGCCTTCTTTTCTTTGGCCCGGTTCGCGCCCGCCGGTCCCAACCGATATGCCTCCTCGGGCTGGGTCGGGCCTTAGATTAGAAGGGGACTCGCGCCGCGTTTGCTAGCTTCGCTGCGCGACGAGCCGGCGAGCCGCCCCCCATCCATTCATACGGCCGCGGTCCGCCCCACGGCCACGGCCTCTTGCCGCGTTTGCTACCTTCGTTGCGCGACGCCGCACGGGGCACGGCCGCCCCACGGCCACGGGCCTTTTGCTCTCTTATCATCGTTGCTCTGCTCGTCCCCTAGCGCCTAGCGGCACTGCCATCTTCTTGCGACGCGCGCGGTTGGTAAGCCCTACTGGCTGGCTACTGCCCTCCCTACCTAGGCTAGGCCGAGAGTGAGAGATCGGCGGGTGCAGCGACAACAGTGGAAGGCGGCGCAATGATACAAGGCTACACCGACATCCGACGCCGCGGCTGCTGTTGATGCCTGCGTGCCCCCGCACCCCGCATCTACTGTCTCCGTCCACGAAAGAATCAATTCCTAGAGTTGTCTTAAGTCAAACTTTTTAAACTTTGACCAAATTTATAGAAAAAACTATCAAGATTGATGGTACTAAATTCACACCATTAGATATATCTTCGAATATATTTTCATAATGTGTCCATTTTATATCCTAGATTTTATTACTCTTTTCTATAAAGTTAGTCAAAGTTAAAAAAAAGTTTGATTGATACGGATTTTAAGAATTGATTCTTTCGTGGACGGAGAGAGTAAAAAATAGTTAAACTTGGCTAGACACCAAACGATATACATAGGATAGTAGATACTAGGAAGCTGAGGCACGGTATTTATTCACTTAGGCCTTGTTTGAATGCATATAAATACACTCTAATCTATATGGTGGATTAGAGTGTAACTTAAACTAAATTACACTAAACAAGGCCTTAAGGATGCAAACAGATATATCGACGGATCCGTAAGTAGATGTTCGTTTGCATCTCAATAGTAAAAGTTTTGATAATTCTTCTTAAAGTGAACTTAGCAGAACTTTCTTTTATTACCGGCTTTGACGAGCTAAAATCTTGGCTTAGCTCGGCTTATTATTATAACTAGCGGAGCCGAACCGGGCCGAACGAGCTAATGAACTTCAAATTTTTGGTCTAGCCTTACCCAAGGCTCATCACGTGCCTTTCTCATCATCGTGTGGTGGGGACCAACACATAAGAAGAAGCCTTGGAGCATTACTCTCTTCTAGCTCGAAGGCAGAAGCAACAGGTCCCCTATCTCTCTTCTAGTTCTCCTTAAATCTGAAATTAGTGGATACATCATTATTCGGCTTGCTTTATTTAAAGAAACTATTAGAGCTTGCACAACTACTAAGAGTGTGTTTAGTTTGAGGAATGAGTAGTCTATCATCTACTCATTTGTTACTCTTTTTATCAAAAGCGACTCTATTGGCAGTTTTATAATAATTTTATATCAAGTTTATAATGAGAGATGCCTTGTTTTTTGCAGCTTTGACTCTTCGGTAAAAAAACAGCTCCAATCTGGCTACTCTATCTCCTTGCAAGGAACTATTAGATGGCCTCTCTGTTCTTAAATAATTATTGTTTTCGCTTTCCGAAAAATATCTTTGACTAAATATATACTAAAATTTAATATTTATCATACATAATTAGTACCATCGGAAAGACTTTGAATCTAGTTTTTTAACAAATTTATTTAGAGATACAAATATTGCACGCATTTGCTACAAATCGAGTCAAACTTGTGACACGTATATCAATAGCGACAATTATTTAAGGACGGAGGAAGTACTCCTTAGGTATTTTTTTAGATGACCATTTGGTAAAGCTTCACGACAAGAGATACAAGAAGCCAAATCCAGAATCATAGCAAAGGGTCCCTAAAGTTTGCATTGTTGTATTAGATGCTACTCCCTTCCATACAAGTTGCAAATATATATATATATATATATATATATATATATATATATATATATATAGTATCACAATTAGAGTTCATTTTGGAAAAGCTTTCGGTCAAACATTGGAAATATAAATCATGAATAACTTTTAAATTATTGAGTTTAGAAATGTAAAAATCATATAAATAAATTTATCTTGAAAAGTACTTTCATAAAAGTATATATATATATCACTTTATAACAAATATTTTTAAAGAAATAAGTGGTCAAAGTTATGTTTTGGAGACCGTGTCGCTGTCCAAAACGAACTCTAATTGTGATACGGAGGGAGTATATATATAGGGTGAGTTTTCTATACTCCCGGGAGTATCTACTCCCACCCGAGATTACACATGCCATAAAGGCAGTGCCACGGACGTGGGTGGACGGAGACGTCTGGCCCGTTAGCTACTCTCTCTCCTTTCTCAAATCTTACTATCGGGTATAAGAAAAATCCATTAGAGATGATGACTGTTACGCAGCTTGATTCTCGGCTATTTGCGTGGAAGCCAACGTTTCACTGCCACCAATCAACAAAAATCGAGATCGGATCTGAGTACATATGTATATATACTTTAACAATGTGTTCGTAACTAGTACAAGCTACACGCATGCTTAATTAGAAATAATCATATAGTATGCATTCATACGTGCGTGTACATAATTTTACGGAGTGTGTTAATATACATACAGAGTATCTACCAAAGCACAATATCATATCAGAAAGTATGTATAAAGGAGTATGCATACATACTTGGTTGATCAGACACATTATATAATTAAATTATGAGTCCATACTCATCCATTAAAGTATATATATATTGATCAAAGTACGAGTACATACATATCGCAGTGTAGTATGAGCACATACTTGTATGGAACATACTTTCGAAAGGACAAAAAATGGGAATTATATGTATAGCAATTAAGTATGAGTACATACGTACTGCTATATATAGTAGAGAGTATATATACGTATGCAGTATTGGAGAAAGGGTATAACTAGATACTTGCAATCATACTTAGTGTATTATGTATATACTTTTCTCTATAAGTGAGTGCCTGAATATACTATTTTATTGTTTTGATAAATACATGTTGTTTTTAGAAGATGGTACATTTGTACAAATTATTATATATGGACAATATACTTTGCAAAAGCTGGTATGTACACATACTTGCTAGTATTTCATAGAACAGTATATGCCAATATACTCTGCTGTGTGCATACATGCATGTATGGAGATATATATTGATAACAACAGAGAGAATATGTTCATACTATTTTTGAGAATTCAATATATGTAGGGTATACTTTTCTTGACAAAATTATGTCAATGTGCTAATCGTGCAGAAATCAGATTCAGTTAAAAAGTTTCTTGTGAGTATATCGGCAATGATTCCTTTGTAGTGGAGGTGGCAACCCATTCTCCTCCACCGGTCGAAGTTGTTCGCGTCTATATGAAGTGCTCCTTTGTCTGTCGTGTGCCCGTGTTACGCTATGGAGAAATCTTGAGGTTGGTTGTAGGAGCAGCATTCAGTTCATGTCCGATAACGTATTCCACGAAATTCAGAAGTTCATGGATGCTGTCAACAAAACAAAAACTAAGAACGAACTGTAATCTAAAAAAGTATCAAGTAATATTAACTGAAAGAAGTATCAAGTGATACTTTAATATAAAAATATAAAAATATAAAAAATGTATCCAAAGATAATTAGATCTGAAAATTATCAAGTGACACTTAAATTTCATGATCTGGAAAGACCATAGATAGGGTTGTTGTCGCCGCCAACACTCTCATCATGCTGTCGACACGCACCCTAGTCGATGTCCCTGATGATTACTGAAAGTCCAGCTTCGAGATCATTTTCATGATGGCCTCCAGGTACGGACGTATAGTTGAAATTCTAATTGCAGTGTGTCCGGACACCCTCTTAATGATCCGAAAAAGAAAAGAAGCACAAAAAATTCAACATCTCTATTGGATGGGCACATCATATCATGCGCACGGAAGGAAAAAATGTATAAGATCGATTTAGATTAAAAATGCAGATCAACTAAATGATGTCGTGACTCTCTGAAATGAACCACACGCTAGAATATTAACCAATATGCAAGTATCACCACAGGATTAAGATTTCTCGTATATACACTTAAATAGATACATACTCATGCATATCATTACCGGCGGTCGGCGGACCGGCTTCCCATGGCGTGTCGATGATGGCGAGTTGTAGCAATATGAATGAAATCCAGGACATGAGGCCATGGCTTGCGGCGTCGCGGTGATCGGTCCATTGATCCAGCCAGGGGCTAGGTACGCGCATGGTGGTCATTGACATCTTGAGTAGTCGCACGGAGGCGGCGCCCATCATACACGTGGTGATTATTTAAATCTTGGAGAGGCTAATTAGGATGCGTCCAAAAATATCTGGCTTCCGTATAAATAGGATCCGTTGTGTTAGTCTAAACGGGTTGAAGGGTTTTCAACCGATTGCACAAAGGCTCACGGTGAGCTGCTTTAACTTGGGGCTGCCGTAGTTTAACGGAAGGGAGTAGCTACTCCCAGGGAGTATATATAAACTACCCTTGCTCTATCCATAAACCTTGTTTCCCAACAATTTTCTACTAGAGTGTTCCCATGCTTTAATCCTAGACATACACATAGTTATACAACTAAGTCACTAATCTAGTTGATCATTTCTAGGCAAAGGGGGATTAAGTGGAGACAAGCCCATCACCTATGGCGCCATGACCTGGTCTAGTGATCTTAGCGCCTCTTACGCATGGAGCTAGCGATGCACCCATCACCTATAGTGCCATAGATGATTTGGTTTAGCGATCTCTACGGTGTCATGGATGATCCAATGATCTCTCTAAAGGCGCGATCTTCGGATATAGGTGTGGTTGTAAGTTTGTTTGTGTGTAAGTAGTGTATGATGGGTTCATGTGTCTTGGAGTGTGGTTGCACGACTTCATACTTAGCTTGAGGGGACAATAAGGACCTCAATTTTTAGCTCATGAGTAGGGAGTCCTACTAAAATAGAGGCCTAACTAGAGTGGCTCCTACCCTCCCTCTTTTGACCACGAGAGCCAATCCGATTAGCCCAAATTGGTGACGAGCAAAAATAAAATACTTGAAAAACATGCTTCAACATTAGGTAAATACAGTAATCACCACGACAGATATGTTTGATTTCCCTATTCGGATTAATGGACGACAATCAGGGAGAGGTTTAAAATCCAAATACACACATATAGCCCAAAAAACAGCCAACTTGAACCAATCAAAATTGTTGAGCTAACTAAACCACAAGCTATATAGAGTATAGACTATGCAATTCGTTGTTGTTTGGTTTATTAGGATAGAAAACAGCACGGGTGATTGGTTCAGTGCAAAAATGGTGAAGCCTACAAGAGATTGCAAAATATGTGTGCTTGGTTGTGTGCGTGGGAGCATTAATTTACCATACAACTATGTGGGTGAGCTTACCCCCGCATAGGGGCATTCAAGTCTAACATACGAAGTTCATTTATAATTCATCGTTGCAATGAGGTAAACATTCGAGGAAAAAGAAAAGAAAAGATTGACTTGGAATAAGCTGAAGTACAACTGATAGACTAATAAATTCAAGTGAACGAGCCGAAGGCAAATTATATGCAGGACGAGAAGGAAATTAAAAAACACAAGAACTAAATTTTTCTTCATCACATACGAGCACAGATCACAAACGAAAACAAAAAGGCTGATCCTCTCCCCTTTTCTAATCAAAAGGCAAGCAGCAGTATTCGATTGTTCTCCATATTCTGGTCTCCCAAATCCCAAATCGGTAAGCTGTAAGCAGTAACCAATCGCAGCGCCCAAGATTCCCAAATCCCAAATCCCAAATCGGTAAGCAGTAACCACTCGCAGCGCCCAAGATTCGGTGGAGGCCCGGAGAGGATTCACGAGAAGAGGAACGACGACAATTCAGGTCTGACCGTATTCTCTCGGTCCTGCGGTCCTGCCGGTACCGGCTCGCAGCTACTCAGTTGCATCCGCCTGGACCGGCTAGGAGGTGATTCCTCCGAGCTAAGGATACCACATGAGAACCGGCCAGAGGCGGTGCCGAAGAGATTAAGAGGGGCGCATGGAGGCTGTCTCCGATGACTATCACTCTATCAGGCAGTGCAGGCTGAGAGTGCTTTTAGAAGTGCTGCATAGAGCCCATGAGTTGTATGGACTGGTGGATAAAAAAGCCGTGCATGCAACCAGAACCTATGCGATGCGCATCTATGTAGGAACGCCACCGTAGAACAAGTCATAGCGCTATCATGGAACCCACTGCCGTTCAAGTGAGATTTATAACAACACGAATATTCAAATGATAAATCATTCTTAAAAGGTTCAGACTTTCGACAAAAGTAACACTAATATAGCAACTTCACACACCCATGAGGAAAACTCAGAAACTGAATAAGCCAGAAGACTTCACACGGTCGAAAGGCTAAACCTATGGGCGAGCACCAGCTGGTGGTGGAGCTGGAGCAGCACCAGCAGGACCAGGACCAGGGCGGGGGCCTCCTTGTCCACCAGCCGGCCTATCCTCCTGAACAAAGCACAATACAACATAAAGATATTAGCCACAACGAAATCACATTGATGGGGGCACAACAGGAAAACGGAAGGATACAAAGAACACACATCAGACACTCCTTAAGAAACATATATAGCAGTATAAATTGCAAGTAACAGGACAAATTACAATCTAAGTATTCAGCAAAGTTTGCACAAAAGAACAGGATTTGGCAAGGCAAACATATGAATAAAACAACTGTTAACATTTCCCATTCTTAAATGATCAGCTAATAATATGTGGGTAATAGCTGACAAAGTGAGTAAAATGGTAGTAACTATTGGGACCTGTTCATCCCACAGGCACTGTTATTGCCATAGGGGCAACGTATTAGTCCCAAACAAAAGATATTTCAGACAACCTGTGCTCAAGCATTCAAGCAGAACAAATATAGCATAGCAAGAAATTTGTAATTATGAACATTTCCCATTCTTAATGATCAGCTAAAAATATGAATATCAGCTGATAAAGTGAAAAATGGAGCAAATGTTGGGACCTGTTCATCCCACAGGCACAGCATAAAAGCCATAGGGGCAACGTAGAAGTCCCAGAAATGTGACATGTCAAGGAAAGACAGGAAGCAAAGGTTCCTAATGAGCAATTTTGTGTTCCATCTTAAGTATAAAACAAAAAATAGTGGCAAGTGATTGAGAAACAGAGATGAAAACATGGAAAACAGCCATGTATGGAAATTTCCCATCCATAACGATCAGCTGAAAACAAACTATCAACTGAAAAAGTGAATAAATAGCTGTACATGTCAGGGACCTGTTCATCCCGCAGGCACTATGGACTTGCCATCGGGACAGACATTAAGTCCCAAACATATGTTTTATACATGAAACTGCATGCTTTAGTATGGATTGAGGATGGTGACACTACCACTATCATTGCAAAAATTACTTAACTACACACAAAACCAATCACATAAACAAGGATACCAGATTCTATTCACAAACAAACTACTTAAAATGATCAAATACTGCAAATTCCGGGTAACTCAGCACAAAACCATAAGGTCAACTAAGGATAGCAGAATCAGGACAGTATACGCTAACAGGACACAATCAGGAGTATGTCCTTCAGAGGAACTAGAAACAATTAAAAGGCCCACCATAGAGGAGATAAACTAATCAGCAAAAGGATTCATTACGCAGGCTCTAATCAGAACTAAGTCACAAACATGCATCGACAGATCTGTTTTTTAAAACCTATTCGACAGGATATTCGTTATAAACATCAGTCAGAAATAAAATAATATAATCATACCCTGCGCCTGAAGCGCTCCGGCGGCTTGCGGTCCCTGCGCTTCTCACGGGAGCGTACGCGGACGATGTGAGCGTGGATCGCACACGAGACACAGTGGTGCACCTTGGCGTACAGCTTCGGGAGGACGTACCCTGATAAACAGAACACGTTTACCCTCGTTGAATCAAAGTAGCATAAAAGATTTACTTGAAGAAACAGATCTGGATGATTAGACAGATTTACCATCATGGACGCACGCTTCCTGGACGTCCCTGATGGCCGCCTGCTCCACGATGTTCCTCACCTGAAACCTCTTGATCGCCTTGTCCTGTGACGGGCATGGGCATCAAAAAGGAAAGTTGAAACCACGAACGACTCAAAAAAAATCATCACACGGGTAAGTGAAGAGAAAAAGGCAAGGCAGCTGTGGAAGCCTCTACTCACCTTGGGGCAGCACTTGGCGCAGTTAGAGCAGCGGATGTACTTGACGTGACCGCGGCCATGCTTGTTGCGGCCGCCGTTGCGGCGCTTGAAGGTCTGCGGAGAGCGAACAGTGAAGTGGATTAGATTCAAGATCTACATGCAAAGGGAGGAAGATCGAGGTTGAGGCTTGGGACTCACCATGGCGGCGGCGCAAGAGGTCGAGTTCTGAAGCCCCACTAGGGTTTCGCAGGGTGAGGGAGGAATAATTTATAGGCAGCGGGCCGGGTGGGGGAAGGGTACTGGGCCGTTTATGGGCCGGGTGGTGAGGGAGGAATAATTTATATGCATAACAGATCGAGCCTGATGAAAGAACAAAAATGCTGGCCCGGCCAAATTGTTCGAAATCTATACGTGGATCCTGATTGAAAGAAAAATAATTTATATGCATAACAGATCGAGCCTGATGAAAGAACAAAAATGCTGGCCCGGCCAAATTGTTCGAAATCTAAACGTGGATCCTGATTGAAAGAAAAACATGCTGGCCCGGCCACGGGTGAACGGGTAGTATGTAACTGCACCCGTACCCGCTGGGTACAAGTTTTTACCCATTAAGATACCCACGGGTGATATATTAATCCCATACCCGCATACTATCGGGTAAAAATCCATCGGGTATTCGGATATCAGGTACCCATTGCCATCTCTACCGCCATCCCACCCTCACGCAGCACAGATGCAGGAGCAAGACGCGCGGGTGCGGCACGCCGTTGCTCAGGTCCTCCCCTTCCCCTTGCTAGCCACCGCTGCCCTGCCCTCATGCACTTCCCTCAACCCCGGAAGCGTGCATCCCCTATCCGCACTTCCCTCCAAATACAAAGTGATGTGAATATAGTTGTTATATTGTCTTTTTTCCCTCAATCTTATGCTGAGAAAATGCTATAAAGGGTACGATAAAGTCGGGTGCAGGTTATCCGTCGGGTAGCATTACTCGAACGGGTGCGGGTACGGGTGAATTATTCTACCCGCATGCGGGTATGGGTAACCTGGCGGGTAAATTTTTACTTGACGGGTACGGGTATAAGATAGTAATACCCGTCGGGTATATACACGTTGACATCTTTAGGTGTTGCTAAAAAAACATATCCTGTTGTTAGGACCATGAGGCGGCCGAATATTCTAAGACAACTCAAAATATCGAGAAAGAAAATATACGGAATGTAATAAATTTATAATTTTTAAATCTTTCATTCACCAGAAAATTGCAACAGAGAGTCGAACCGACGAGGAGGATCTATGTAATAAGTGGTGGTTAATTTCTCACCAACTCCATGAGGAGGTACGTAAGACCAATCTTAGTGGTGAGTTTCACTGCGTTATTTTGAAGGTTGTCATGTCATATAAAATAAAATAAAACTCAAATGAAACTCTCTATTGAGAGTGATAGAAGAGTTGGTATTCATGTCAAGAGAGTTTTATTTAGATGAAACTCATTTATTCTCTCTTTTCTTAAATACACTGTCATGTCATCAAAAATACTTATGTGACAGTATATTTAATGCAAAATGAAAGTTAGATGAAATTGTCGCTGAGACTGACCTAAGTCTTGTTTCTGAAGTACTCCTTGATGTGCTTAAAAAACGTAGTCTTCAACTCTATCTTTTTTAGGGGCAGAGTTACTCTTTGATGTGCTCTAGAAAAAATGTAGAGTCTTCAACTGTATCTTCTTTTACGAGGCAGAGTTTTAGGAGCCAAAGGTATTTGACTAGTAAAGTTGGGAGTAGAGTTTTAGGAGCTAGAGGTATTTGGCCAATAAAATTGGGAGTAGACTTGGAAAAAATAGAGCGGAGTAGTTCTAAACAGGCTCATAGCATATCGTTTTTCCCGTTCTCTTGCTTTTGGTTACCTTATCATTGCAGGATTTTGTGATTCTCTTGTTGGACTTTGGAACGAACATGGTTTAAATACTTCTTAAACTTGTTCACCGTGTCATCACTGTTATTCTAAGAAAGTTGTGTTTTCTCTTTACTCTTCGATTGAATCACTAGCCTTTCCACCTCTTTCATTTCCTTTCTGATATGATCGTCATAACTCGCTCAATAGAAAACTAACTTGCATGATAGCAACACTTATTAGCACATGGAATATTTAAGGTGCATTTAGGGCACTCACAGTGCAGACTCTACTCATAGAGTCTAAACCTTGAAGACTCCATCACTAGACTTCATGCTCCCCAATGCGAAGTTCATAATAGTAGTTTCTATAGACAAAAATATTTATTATGCAACACAAACAAAGGTGATCAGCTGTGGCATACTACATGTGATCCACCCTACACCTCACAACAGTCATGTGACATCGACGTAGCATATACGATCAACCGGCAACTGAACTGGAACCATACAAGCCCAACAACTTAACTGAAACATACAAGCATACGTTACTGAATATGGGAACACAACATGCATCCAGGGATATCCACACTGGCTACAATCATAAGTTGGTCAAGCATTTTCTATCCTGTAAGCTATATATCAAGATTCAAGAACAAGCACTTGGACAGCTATACTGCACATAATCTAATAGCACACACACCAAATCGAACCACGTGAATCCATTTGAGTTGGAAACTGAAATATTGAGCCAGAATTTAGTAGGTACCTACTTATAATGGCGTATCTACGAAAGTGACAAAAGAGCACGGGAATGGCCAAGTTGATCCCGAGAGAAAACAGGAGACGCAACTGAAAACTTCGTCGAAACTCGTTGCAGTTTGTACCTTCGTCAATCTGCAAGAATCACTAAGCAGAAAACTAAGCAAGTCAATCGCTAAGGCACTGCTCATGGAGTCCGTACGGACGAGCAGCAGCACCGCCCATTGCGGCCGAGCAGCAGAGCAGCCATTGCAAGCCAATCCTTCCCCAAGCAGCAGTGCCGCCCATTGCGGCCGCATGGCCCCGCAGCACACACCGCTACACCGCCCTCCTCTTCCTCCTCCGTCGCTTCCCCCGCCCCTTCCTCCGCCGGCGTCTGCTGCTCCGCGCTCCTGCTGCCCCTCGCCCTCCTTCCCCATGCCGCACCCACACGCCCTCACGCATCGCCGCTCGCAGCCATTGCGGCCACTCCGGTGAGGCTGAGCATAGAAAAAGTGGCCTCTCGCGCGAGAGAAGACGGGAGCGTGCGCGGGGGCAGAAATCGCGGCGGCGGCAGCTTGCAGGCGTACGGGATCTGAAGACTCGATTTTGCCTTTCCCATCGCAAGAACGAAGTGGAGTCGAACGCCTCGAAGCGAACAACGACTCGAAGTCTTATCTAGACGTCGTTTCTTGGTTTTTCTTCCTCTTTCCTCATTAAATTGTCTGTCATGTCAGCAAAATGTCTATGTGGCACTGTAATTAATAAGGTTAGACTCTACTATGGAGTATGCACTGTGAGTGTCCTTAATACCTTATAACCGTTCTGATTCAGTCTCTATCACCACTTAACAATTAATGTAGTAGTATTTATGTTGTGAAAACTGAGAGAGAGAAAATACTTTTTGTACTAGACGATTAATACGTTTAACTAAATTTCTAATAAATGATGTTCATATTTATAGCTCCAAATCAAATTATTATGATAAAATATTTTGTAATTAATCTAATGGTATTTCTTTATGGAGTACTTATTTTTTTCTGCATTTCTTCTATATTTTGCAGGAGTACTTATTTTTTTCTGCATTTCTTCTACATTTCGAAAGGAGTACTTATTTCTTTTGTATTTCTCCTACTTATATTTAATCTTATGTATAGATCGCTAGAACATGGTAATCTTTTTCTAGAATACTTTTTTAGATAAGCCTTTTTTCTAATATATAATTTATATACATAGAGAAGGCCCGTTTAAATGACGTTAGGACCAAATTTAGGCCTATTTTGCGTGACCTTTTCAATTTGCCTTTACTTTTGTTTTTACAAAATCCAACTAACGGGGTGAAAAACTGCAACAACTTTAGATCAAAAGTTGCTTTTACTCTACTACAAACTCGAAAGAACCTTCCCCCGCTTTCATCTGTTTTTACGGTAAAAAATTACCCAACTTCCACTGACGTTTTAGTTTTCCTCTTCTACTCGTCCCTGACCTTTTCTCGTCCGTGTCGTCTGGCTTTCTCTCCCTCCTTGGCCCCGACGGCGCGACCATGGTGGCTCAGCCTCAGCGGGTGAAAGGTCCTAAATGGCTAGAGGAGGGTGAATAGGCTAATAAAATTTTTACAAAAACACTTAGAGCAACTAGTTAGACAAATACAAAACGAAGTTTTTTGCTTTAGCTCTACCAAGTATTGCAAGCAACATATCCAAGCAATTCTAGTATGTTATAATCACTATAGCACACAAGAGTTAAGTCACTACTTACTAAACTAGTGAGATAGTAAAAAATAATTAATTTTAATTAGAGAGCTACTTCTAGAAACAACTATCACTACACAAGAAATGAAGAATGTAGTGCAAGAGGTAGAGAGATATACCGACACCGACAAGAGATGATCAATCACAATATGAATACCAATGAAATCCGGGAGATAGCCAACGAGGCAAGAGACACAATGTTTTTTCACCCGAGGTTCACGTGCTTGCCGACACGCTAGTCTCCGTTGTGTCGACCAACCACTTGGTGGTTCGATGGTTAATAGATGTTTCACAAACCTAGCTCGACACTTGAGCGCCACAAGAACCGACCCACAAATGGAGGTAACTCAATGACACACAATTTACTAGAGTTACCTTTTGGCTCTTCGTCAAGGAAGGCACAACACCCCTCACAAATCACCAGGAGATGGACATGAACAATCACCAACTCGTGCCAAAGCTCCTCTGCTGCTCTAAGCCGTATAGGTGGAGACAACCACCAAGAGTAATGAGAAAACTGCAGCAACAACGATCCTCAATTGCCACTAGATGCAACCTCACAAGCAAATGCACTTGGAATCACTCAATCTCACTTTGAATTAAGAGTTCTGAAAAGACCGAATCAGCCTAGAGGGGGGGTGAATAGGTGATTTTTGACTATCTGAAACTTCACAAACTATAAGATGTAGTTAGATAGCAACCGGAGAGGCCGGTTTGTTTGGGTAGGTACTACCGGGTGTGAAACACCGGTACTACCAACACAAACAAACGGCACAACCGGGATCCTAAAAGAAACTACAAATCCGATGAAAGTAAGATATGAAGATAAAACAAGTTTCTAGCCAACTTTCCGAAGAATAATTTATGGTAAAACTACTCTCACGAAACCTTGGTTGCTCCCCTTGATGTAGATCGAGCCTTCCCAACCTAAGAACAAGATAGGGATAGGAAGAACACGAAGAACACAATAACAAGAGAAGTAGAGAAAATAGCGACAACAACAACAAGCACACGGGACACAAGATTTATCCCGAGGTTCGGCCAATCCACTAAGGAGTGCCTACTTCCTCGTTGTTGAGGTGACCACAAAGGTCGGAGTCTATTTCACCTCCTCGCCTCACTCAAGCAACCACAAAGGCTACGAGAGTATCTCTACTAGAAATCTCAGGGTAATACAAACGCTTCGGGGAGCCCTCACAAGTAAATCAATACGGGCTACCACGAAGAACACCTAACTGGCTAGAGCTCAAAGAGCTCAAGAGTAAAAGACACAAAACAAGCCGGCAAGATGGAAACCAAGTGCTCAAGTCGAAGATTGATGCTTCCCACACTCTCGAATCTCACTTCCCTAGCTCAAATCTTGCAAGGGAATGAATCTAGGAGCAAAGGGGGAGAGAGATGGGTGAGTCAATGCTTGGAGAGAGTTTGTCTAGAGTTAGGTCAGCAATAAGTGTATAGTCTAAGTCCTTGTACGTGAAAAGTGAAGAGGGGAGGCATTTATACTCCCTCAGTCCCGAGGCTGGTCGGTACCACCGACCAGCCTTGGTCGGTACCACCGACCATGACACAACGGTCGCATACACCAGATCTGGTCAAACTAACAAGCACCGGGCCAAGGTCGGAACCACCGAGGCCGGTGGTACCGAGGTAATGGCGGTACCACCGCCAGGCCAAAACAAGTTCGAACAGAGAGCAACTCAGTTAGGGACTTGGTCCCTCGGAAACTACCGCCCGAGGGTCGGTTCCTCCGAGGTCAGTGGTACCGAGGTAATGGCGGTACCACCGCCAAGTCAAAGGCTAGTCAGTCCAGAGAGCCCTGAAAAACTTTCAACCACCGAACCTGGGTCGGTGCTTCCGAGGCCGGTGGTACCGAGGTTATGGCGGTACCACCGCCAAGTCATATTCAACACAACACAGAGAGCCTCGCAAAGTCAAGTTACCACCGACCTCCGTCGGTACCTCCGATCCCGGTGGTACCGAGGTGATGGCGGTACCACCGCCAGGCCTTTTTCAATTCTACACAGGGAGCTCTGCAAACTTGGTTACCACCGGCCTTGCGTCGGTAGCACCGCGGGCGGTACTACCGAAGTAATGGCGGTACTACCGCCAGGCCAAAAACAGCGCGAACAGAGAGCCTTGCAAAATTGGAAACTACCGGCCATGGGTCGGTAGCACCGCGTGCGGTACTACCGAGGTAATGGCGGTACCACCGCTAGGTCAAAAACAACTCTATCCAGAGAGGGTTGCAAACCAGGTCACTACCGACCTTGCGTCGGTACCACCGCGGGCGGTAGTACCGAGGTTATGGCGGTACTACCGCCAGGTCATTTTTTAACCAACACAGAGAGGGTGTTTGAGCGCTGCGCAGAGAAGCTGTGGTCGGTACCACCGACCACCCATGGTCGGTACCACCGACCAAATGAATTTACCCTCTACGTGTTCGTGATTGTGCGGTGTCTCTCAAGCGAACTAAGGTTAGTCGATTTGAGCACTTTTCTCCACATCTAGCCAACTTACTTTGTGACCCTCTTCATAGTCCGGCTTACCTATAACTCAAGTTTAAAATTGAAATTTTAAACTACCACTTGAGCTAGGCATCTTTATGTCCAAAAATATCCTACGTGCTTTGTTCACGAGATTTCAACGTTTCAAATCTTTCAAAGGACTAACACCTGCATACATGCTTTTATAAACTGGTTAGTCCCTAATTTGATTGTCATTAATTAGCCAAAACCCACATTGGGGGCGAATGCACTTTCAAGTTCAAGTTTAGAGATGAGCTGGAATGCTTAGCAATGCTCACAAGGATGCTAAGTTTAGAGATGAGCTGGGATGCTTAGCAATGCTCACAAGGATGCTAGAGTATCAAAATATGCAAGAGAGAACCCTTGCAAGCCGGCCAAGCCCCTTAAATAGCCCACACACAAAAGGGCTAGTCGTTGGGCTGAAAATAGCCACATCGGACGTGCCGGTGTCAGGGCCATCAGACGCTGCCTAGCGTTCGATGCTCCGTGAGCACCACGTGTCCCTTTGCTGTGAATTTCAACCGCTCGATCCCAACAACTATATCACTTCATGTGCCAGTTAAAGTGGCATCGGACGCGCTGATGCCTAAGCACTGAACGCACCGATGCCTTACACTTTTTTCTACGCAAATCACATTCACATCGGACGCTAAGCATCAACATCCGATGGGTGTCCAAAGAGGTTCCAGAGAGCTCTAAACCATATCGGACGCGTACGATGTGTCTGCATCGAACACTACCCTCCGATGCTCCCAACACAGTTAGCTCTCGCCATGTCATCAGCATCGGACGTTGGAACAGTGAAGCCTAGCGTCTGATGCACCCTGTTGCATCAAACTAAGTTAGGGTTTGCCATCGGACACACTAGGGTAGCGTCCGATGCTCCTTGGCTGAGCGTCGGATGCCCCTTTCTCAGCACCTCTCGCTTTCTAACTTCTACCCTTACTTTCATGCTAAACACTAAAGTGTTTCACCACTTGTGCATGCGTGTTAGCATTTTTCAAGGGTTTTGTTAGTCACACTAGGTCTTGATGCATAAGTATGTATGAATTCACCTAGTGGCACTTGACAACCGCAATCACGGAGATAGTCCCCTCTTAATAGTACAACTATCAATCCTAAACACACTCACACCCTCTATGGTGTCTTGAGTGCCAAAACAAAATCTCTATTTATACCTTTGCCTTGATCTCCATAGGGTTTTGTTTTTCTCTTCTTCTCTTTCAAACGTGGAGCACTTGATCCATCTTTTGGTTATCACCATCGATACCATGGTCATCATCTAGCTCCCACACTTGGTGTGTACCAACTTAGCTCATAAACACTTCATGACAAAGGTTAATAATTTAGGTGACATCAATTACCAAAAACCAAACAAGGGCTTTCGGCGGGTCGGTGCCAATGGCACGACCCCAACAGCTCGGCCTCGACGATGTGGCTTCCTGCGAGCTCCCTTCCTATGTGGCGACGCCTGAGGGCCGATGACGACGCGAGGACCGGGGAGCCCCCTCCCTATCCGACGGCGCCCGTCTCCCTCCCTCCCTGTGAGGCGGTGCCCGGGAGTCCCGTATGCACGAGAAGAAGAGGGAAGAGACTGATCAGTGGGGTCCGCTTGTCAATGAGAAGCTACAAAAGCCAAACCAAAGAGGTATCTGACTTTGTGACAGTTACTTTTCCAAAGCTGTCTTTATAAAAGCCAAAACTTATGGCTTTGTTTAGTTGAGGTGTCAAAAGTTTTTACGCGTCACATCAGATGTTCTAGCACTAATTTAGTCTATTAAAAATAGACTAATAAGAAAATAAATTACATATTCCACTTGAAAATCGTGAGACAAATTTATTAAAACTAATTAATCCGTCATTAGCACATATGTACTGTAACACAATATTGTGAAAACATGAATTTATTAGGCTTAAAAAATCGTGTCAGAAATTACATACAATCTATATAATTAGTTATTTTTAGTCTACGTTTATACTCTATGGATGTGTCAAACATTCGATATGATGAGTAAAAAATTGATGAAAACTAAACAAAGCCAGGACCTTACTAGTCTAGTCTAGTTATACAAAGATATAAATGGACTCAAAACTCGTGAGTCGTGACAGCAAGGATTCAAGGAAACACACAGCCCTGAAGGTAAGCCTTGCCAAAGGCCCAAATCCGGCACGGCCGCACAAGGTCTGAAGGCCGCACCGCCGCAAACCCGCACTAAAACCCTAACCAAAACCACCAGGGCACCACCACCAAATATATACACGCGCCCATAAACCATCGTTCTGTTTCGCCCCACTCCGCCGCTGCCGCACCGCGCCCATGTCGCTCGACGGCGTCTTCTCTACGGCCGAGGCCCTCGCGCGGCTACTAGCCCGCTGCCCGACGCTCCGCTCCGACCCGCGCCTTCACGAGCTCGCCTCGTCGCCGGTCGCCGCGCCCCCCGCCCGCGACGACGTCGCCGCCGCGCTCGCCGAGCCACTGCTGCACCCGCGCTACACCATCCCCGTGCTCGGCTGCTTCCTCCCGCTTGCGCCGGCCCTTATCAACCATGCTGTCGAGCTGCTCCGCGCCAGACTGCACGCGTGCAATGATGACGCCCGCGTCAGACTGCACGCGTGGAATGATGACGCCGCCCACCTGGAGGATGAGGCCGGGGAGGGGGACTTCCGCGTTGTTGAGTTCTACCTCTCCAGGCGTAGGCGCCTGCGGCTGCACGAGATCGCGTGCCTCGCGCTAGCGCGCGCCCTCGACCTCGCACCCTACTTGCTCAGGTGAAGTGATTAGTGGTCCGCTCCTAGCCACTTTTGTACTTGTCTGCGCTCCCAATTCGTCACCACTAAATTTTGGAGCAGTGCAATTAACCTGTTTCTTAGCTTGTACTTGCTATTTGGGTAGGCGCCTAATTGACCACAATAACTAGCTTTCTGCTAGGCACTAAGCACTGATCATTTTTTGGTATCATCAGACCGTAAACATTGAGCCTTGCTTGCTGTAGAATGTTTAATTTAGTTTGGACCGAGACATGAAAACGTTGCCATCTCCAAAGCCCTGCGTTCAATTTGAATTAGTCCTGTTACACAGGGGCAAAGCTAGAACAAGTTGTGGGTGTGTAGATTTTTATTATGAGGGTGCAAATAGAGTAAAAATTTGAACATTTAGTTTTTTCGCTTTTGTGTGGGTACATAGATCTGCCCTTGCTGTGACATGCAGCTTAATTTGTACAGGCATGTTTTAGTTTACCAATTGCACATATTGGGGAAAAGAATAACCTCTCTAGTTCGTGTTATTTGGATTGTACATCTAGCCTGCATTATGAATTCTGCTTGCCAGGGAGGGCTAATTTTGCTCTTCAAAGTTCGTGAATCTGGCCTTCTGTGGAATCCATGTCGGGTAATGATTTGGGTCGACAAGGAGTCCAAACCTACTATACTTTTTTTTGATTCAAATGCAAATGCCATAATTTCCACAGATGCAAGTATCTTTCAGCTGGAACTAAAATATCTGCTGATTTGAGGCTGCACGCCAAAATCTGGAACCATTCTCAGGATTAGTAGTTACATATGTCAAAAGTTATGCACTGGTTCAGTTATCAGGAAATTTACATGTGCCTGCTTCGCTAATAAACCAAGGCACACATTGGTTTGGAGCTTTATGTAGTTTATTATGGTCCATTGCATTGCTGTATCTATCTAATGATAAATTGTTGCCGACTCTTAACTAGTTGAATCTTTGCGCAATCGTGACATGTAAACAAATATTAGATTTATGTCATGCAACTAGCTTACCACTACTATTTCTGGCAGACCTGTATTGAACTACTTCAAGTTTTCTCCATCACCATTCCAAAGGCTTCTATGTGCAAGTTTCCCATCACAAGCTGCTTCCAAGGTACTTATGACATGTGCCAAATGCACGTCTGTCTCACCTCTCATTTCTGCTATATGACCTGCGTGACTGCTTTACAACTTCTCACTAGAACTTCAACTCAAAAAAAAAAAAAACTCTGCAAGTGATTTTTAACTGTTGGATTTGAGTTGTACTCAGACTGTACTTAAATGGTTTACAATGTGATTAATACTGTTTGCTTTCAGGAACTGCATTTGTTTCTTGATGCTGCACGAGTATCTTACCGGTTTCTAGAATTGGATCCCAGAGTTTTTTGTGAACAATGGGATTGGTCTTGCTTTTTAGACCTTGTACATAGTGCCACTGACTATAGTTTAGTTGACTGTTCACTTTATACTGTTGGATTGGACTTGAAATGGTGCACGATACATATTCTTATGGTGGTTTTAAAAGCAAGCGATATGGCTATTGAAAGTTTTGGCCTGCGAGCAGATGAATCATTCCAGTGTTTTCTGAGGTTCCTTCTTACTTTCCCTTTCTCTTACTATTGTTTCTTTTGTTTGGAGACTGGAGACCACCATGGTATTTTGATAACAATCTGTTACGCCTTTAGGTGGAAGGAGTTTTGCATGGACACTTCCTTAGAGAAAGCCTCTTTATATCTTCAGAATGACAATGGAAATTCAAGAAGTAGTACTGATGGTCTCACTACTTTGCCTGAATGTTTGTTGGATTGGCCAGATGTTGTAACAGGAGGAAGTCATAGCATTGGAAGGTATGAGCATTTCACCTTTATTTTCCTTTGTTCCTTGTTTCTCTCTTCATTTGTGTTGCTTACACTTATTTGTGATTTTTTTTCTTTCTGTCAGCTCGTTTGTGCTTACTGCTACTTTAAGAAAGAGTTATGAGGTAGCTTTGATGGCAGTTCGCCAGAAGTGGCCTGTACTTCTCTATGGGCCTGTTGGTGCTGGAAAAACTGCACTTATTAACAAGTTGGCACAAATAGTTGGAAATCGAGGTATTTATGATATATGTTTATGAAGGTTTGTTCAAGTTAAAAAGTGTCTGAAGGTTGTCCAACTGATAGATATGGTTTGGTCCCCATCCCAAAAAGAATTGAAGAATGAACATCTCGTTTCTGAGGAGTTAAACTTTTTTAAGTTTGACTGGATTTATAGAAAACAGTATCAACATTTGTATCTCTAAATCTATTTATTATAAAAATATATTCAACTATTAATCTAATGTTACTTAGTACATGTCATAAATATTTCCAAATTTTAAGACGTTTTGGCATTTCTAGAAACATTGCTTTAACTAAACATAGTGTATATCTAAGTGCATAGCAAAACCTGTGTATCTAGAAAAGCCAAAACGTCTTATAATTTGGAATGAAATGGACTGGTATTTTTTTTGTATGACTCCTCGAAAAGCGTTCTTTTGGCGATGGAGGGACCGAGGTAGTATATGCTTACTGAGCCACATACTTAAATGTGTGAAAGGAGTATGCATAGGAACATTAAGATCTTTTGCATTGTATTATCCTGTTTTTTTGTTGGTGATATACACCGGCTGTTGTTACTGGTTCTAGAACTGAAATTTGCTTCTTTATATTCCAGAGAAATATGCAAAGGGAAATTTCAGTATGTTATGCTGTACTAGTCAATAGAGAAAAAAAGATAGATAGGTTCCTTAGATGATTTGATGATGAAATAAGTTTCAGTAAGTCCGAGAATGGAAGAAAAGTTTGGTAGGACTGTTATTTTATTGTGGATTCATATGGAACTGTTTTCTAAGTCACAAGTTGGATAGGATTACCTAGTTATTATTGTGATCATATCTGTTTTGCGTAGCCCCCTTCCATCATCTGTGTTCTATGTTGAAGTTCCAGGTGAATTCTAACATTTAATAAGTTATTTAGTCAAAGAAGCCCAATGGTTGGAACCTTTCACAAAAATCTAGAAAAATCATGACTCCATAGTTCTGTTTCATCTTTATCCAATAAAAACTTGCTGCTTATTGTTTTTTTTTTTTCAAAAGTGTATCTCATCCCTGATGATGGCATGATGCTGTTGATCTTCTATCAATATTTATAGCCATTTTTGGTAGCATTGTTAATCTTCTATATATTTAAGCAAAGTGCCAATTACTGATTTTATTTGCAGTGGTTTTTATCCACATGGATGAGCAAATGGATGGTAGGACCTTATTAGGAAGTTACGTTTGCACAGAGAAACCTGGTGAATTCAAGTGGGCTCCTGGTTCGCTTACACAGGTTTGTATAGATGAGTACTGTTCTTCATATAATCCTGGGGTAGATTTTTTTCTCTCCCATGCATATTAATATCTTTTATCCTATGCTGAGTAGGCCATTGTCAAAGGGTTTTGGATTGTGTTTGAAGACATAGACAAGGCACCTAGCGATGTGCAGGCAATCTTACTTCCTTTATTGGAAGGTTCAAATACCTTTTCAGTTGGCCATGCAGAGGTAAGACTTGCCTTACTTCTGATTGCTGACAATACTCAAAGTTGATTACTTTTGCAGTTACTTTGTGTGTGTGTTCAAAAATGCTGAAACCCTCGTGTAAATTCATGAGTGCCACTGTAATAGAGGTTCTATAAGTCATGATTGTCTCATGTAGGCCGTGGAAGTTGCTGAGAGTTTCCGATTTTTTGCTACCATCACCACATCAAAGAATGATGTTTCCCATGATCTGCCAGGTTTGTTCAGTTGGTTTTAATTGTATATGATGTTGTAATATTACTGTAGTGCACACTACAGAAATTTTCTTAGTTTATACTTGTAGCGGTTTACTAAAAAAATTGATAAGCAACAAGCATGAATGCATGATCAAGACTGTTATTCCAGTTTCTGCCACACAGAAACAGCTCTATATTTCCACAATCTCGCAATTTCTCATTAGGAGCAAAATATTGGCATGTGCCAATTCATGTCTTCTGTTTGTTCCTTTGACAGGGAGACTCACATTTAGTGCATTGTGGAGAAAAGTGATGGTGGGAGAACCTAATCAGAGTGACATGGTTAATATAATTAAAGGGTGCTACCCAAGCTTGGAGCCCATCTCATCCAAACTCATAGGTATATGAAACATACTTGTATCTTCTTCTACCTCCAGTCACTTCTATATAATGTTACAGAGCAAGATTAAAATACATGCAAGTGAAATTTGCTTCCTGAAACATCATGTATATTTGACCAGAGTTCAGAGGGAATAACTAACCTAATCTATGGCATGTAGATACCTTTGAAAAGGTCAACTCTCTTGGATCCTATCAGTTTGGTGGTCTCAACTTAGCAGGAGGTTTATCTGATGTTGTTCTGCACAGATTTTCGTTAAGGTGCACAGTTCATAATTCTTGCAGCATATTGCCTGCTATCAATCTGTGATAATGTGGATGCTTATATTTATCATACATCATAGGGACCTGCTCAAATGGTGCAAGAGAATATTAGGGACTGATCTCAACTTTGAGGACCTCAGATTTGCATCTAGTGGCTGCAAATTAATTTATCATGAGGTTTCTTTCTTTCTCTTCCTTCTAAATGTAGCATGCTTTGGATTGTGCATGTTGTTTAATAAATTACTTCTGTAAAAAATGCACTGTAACTCTAGGAATATCTCATCATATTGTGACATGATCTTGCTGTCAAAGTTGCATCTTGCAAGCGACAGTAAGTGAAACTGGCACACCTGCAGTGTGAATGTTTGAAAGCTGCTTTCACGTTATTGGTGCTATTTTGCCTTTTGGATATACTCTGTTCCAAATATACTTCGCTTTAACTTTGTCCTAAGTCAAACTTCTCTAGCTTTGACGAAGTTTTAAAAAATATATTAACATCCCCAACAACAAATAGATGCACTACGTAGACATATTTCATGTGTAATTTAATGAAACTAATTTGTTTTTGTAGATGTTGGTGCATGATAAATAAACTTGGTAAAAGCTAGAGAAATTTGACTTAGAACAAAGCTAAAGTGAGCTGTAATTTGGAGCAGAGACTTAGTTATGACCTTCATGTTCAAGTTTGGACTTATGGATTACTTCATACACACTGCAGAAGTAGAAACTAGAAAAGCAGTATTGTTGAAATTAAATACGAATTTCATGGTTTCATGGTGGCCAACGCCTACCGGCTGTTTTAAATTATTTTGCATTTGAATATTTATCCAGAGTTTAAGTAGCTTTAGTTTTACTGTCATTTATAGATAGTACCGCCTATAAATGTTAAACGATCTATATAAACTTACACTGTTCTGAGAACATGGGAGAATTTACATGTGCTATCTTGTTACTACCATCATTGTGGAATAAAACACCTGGTCTTCCAGGCATTTCAAGTACCTTTGTCTCTTTTTATTTTGTAAAATTTTAGGCTGTTGATATTTTCACTGCTTTTTATTTTGTAAAATTCTAGGCTGTTGATATTTTTACTGCTTCGTTATCATCTCCGGAGAAAAGGTTATATGTAGCAGGAGAAATTGCTAGAATATTATGTGTTCCTTACCGAGGAGAAACAGGGCAACCTACTGAAAAGCCCATCATCCAGGCATGTGTATATTCATTTCTTATCTGAATTTTTTTATTGAATTTTCATATTTTCATATGTAACCATTCGTAATTTACAGGTTCGGCATACGGAATTGCAAGTTGGTAGAGTTAGATTGCCGTGCTGCGACAAACCCGTAAACAATCATTGGTTTACTTAATACATCTCTTTGTCAAGCTTTCATTTGTTTGCTAACTCCTAGCTTCAAAATATGCAGGCATTAATCCAGAAAGGGCCTTTTGCTGATATTCGGCGTGCATTAGAAATTCTTGAAAGAGTTGCATGTTCTATAAAATTCAATGAGCCCATTCTTCTTGTTGGTGAAACTGGTACTGGGAAGACAACTACTGTGCAGAAGCTTGCTGCCTGGCTTAAACAACCGTTGACTGTGGTGGTATGTTATTAGATCAGTAACATAAACAATCCTAAGCTGGAACAACTGCATATTTGCCTTTGTAAAATTGACTGTTACTGAGTTGCATATATATATATATATAAATATAAATGACATAAATTTCTACCCCTCTACCATGTTAGTGCAGCCTGGACAATCTCTGACTTCACTGCCACTGAAATTCGGGCATAATAACATGTTTTATATACAATGTCTCAACTGGAAAAATGCGTGTCTTTGAAATATTTGGAAGCGTCATATGTTGATAGTTCTTGTTTGTATGCCATCATAATTGTATTTGTGTTTACTAGTTATTTTGTGAAATGTTGGGACCTCTTTCAGAGAGTAACATAGAAAATCCAGAATATGCTATGTCAAATATTCAAATCATATTTTCCCCGTTTCACATTTTTTATCATTTATAATTTATATAATATAATGTTGTTTTATTTATATTTCAGAACTTAAGCCAGCAAAGTGATATTTCTGATCTCCTTGGGGGATTTAAGCCTACAGATGCTCGGTCAATATGTTTTCCTCTTTATATGGAGTTCAAGGATCTTTTTTGTCAGAGTTTTTCTGCAAAGGTGTGTCTACTGTTTGGTTCTCATATTGTGATCCTACAGTAAACTTGTTTGACCAAATCCCTTTGTCCATGAAAGAATCAATTCCTAGAATCCGTGCCAGTCAAACTTTTTTAATTTTGACCAACTTCATAGAAAAGAGTAATAACATCTATGATATAAAATGGACACATTATGAAAATATATTCTATGATATATCTAATGATATGAATTTGGTACCATCAATATTGATAGTTTTTTCTAGAAATTCGGTCAAAGTTTAAAAAGTTTGTCTTAAGACAACTCTAGGAATTGATTGTTTCAAGGACAGAGGGAGTACTGTTTATTTGAAGCTATCTTCTTGGCTGATTCTCTAATAAATAAAAAAAATGACATGCTTACTTATTAGATAAATGTGAAATGCTAATAATTCAGCTCGTGTTTTGCCCACACATTTGAAACTCTTGAGTTTTAACTACACTAAGACATACCACCCTTGCTCCAATTCTGTCTTGATTTTTATTTAGTATTTACCCAATTGTTCACTTATCCAGGACAATGAAGCTGTGATACAGTATTGTGATAAGTTTGTAATGAACAAGAATTGGAAAAAACTATTAGACACTTTGGAGAGATGTGTTGGGAAGGCTCAAAAGCTAATTGAAGGGTCTAAGTCTTCAAGTGGTTCAAAGAGAAAAAGGCCTTTGCCAGCCCATGTTGTTTCTTATTGGGACACCTTCTCTTCCAAACTAAATATGGCTCGTAGTCAAATTGGTTCAGCAACTGGCATGCTATTTCAGTTTGTGGAGGGTGCTTTTATTTCAGCTTTAAGGAAAGGCCATTGGATTTTGCTTGATGAAGTTAACCTTGCACCTCCAGAGACACTTCAAAGAATTGGTGCTGTACTGGATGGAGAGAGGGGCACACTTTGCCTGGCAGAAAGGGGAGACGTGGATTATGTTGAACGTCATCCTTGCTTTCGGATATTTGCCTGCATGAATCCAGCAACCGATGCTGGGAAAAGAGAACTTCCGTACACTTTTAGGAACCGCTTTACTGAATATTTTGTTGATGATCTTCTGGATGACGATGATCTATTCCTTTTTATCAGGACATATCTGGATGGTCTGAATGCTGCAAATGGAATTATAGAAAGTATTGTTCGATTTTATAAAGTGGCAAAAAAGGAATGTGAGGAGAGACTGCAGGATGGAGCTAATCAGAAGCCTCAATTTAGTTTGAGATCTCTATCTCGCGCTTTAGGATATATAAAAAATGCAGAGAAAAAATTTGGCTTCAGAAAAGCCATTTATGATGGTTTCTGTATGTTCTTTCTTACAATGTTGGACCCCCCTAGTGCAAAAATCATTAAGAACTTAATAGTTTCACTTTTGTTAGATGGAAGAGTGCCACCTAACATTTCTTTTGCTGACTACTTCATTGAAAAGCCTATGCAGTTAGGTGGCTGTGAATCAGATGATTTTTTGCGGAGCTATGTTTTAACTCAAAGTGTTACTGAGCACATAATCAACCTTGCCCGTGCTGTTTATATTAGAAGGTACCCTGTTCTTTTACAAGGGCCAACATCAAGTGGCAAAACTAGCCTTGTTAGGTATCTTGCTGCAAAAACTGGCCATGAGTTTGTCCGAATCAACAACCATGAGCATACTGATCTTCAAGAATATCTGGGTACTTATGTGACTGACAGTCAAGGGAAGCTTCAGTTTCAGGAGGGTGCTTTGGTGAAGGCTGTGCGGGAAGGCCACTGGATTGTTTTGGATGAGCTAAATCTTGCACCATCTGATGTGCTGGAAGCTTTAAATAGGCTGTTAGATGACAACAGGGAGCTCTTCGTGCCAGAGCTGCAAGAGACTATACCAGCACACCCTAATTTTATGCTCTTCGCTACACAAAACCCACCAATGCTTTATGGGGGGCGTAAAATGCTGTCCCGGGCATTCCGCAACCGTTTTATTGAATTGCATGTTGATGAAATACCAGAAGATGAGCTTGTCACGATTTTGGAGCAGAGATGTAGAATTGCTCCCAGTTATGCGAAAAGGATGGTTGAGGTTATGAAAGAATTGCAAACGCATAGACAAAATAGTAGAGTGTTTGCTGGCAAACATGGTTTCATAACACCTAGGGATCTATTTCGTTGGGCCAACTGGTACAGGACATTTGAAGGGAAGTCATATGAAGATCTGGCGAAAGATGGCTATTTACTGCTGGCAGAGAGATTAAGGGATGACAATGAGAAAGTTGTTGTTCAAGAAGCTTTGGAGCGTCACCTACGTGTAAAACTCAACATAGCTGATCTGTATAATAACTCGGTAATGATTTCACCATTCTTTGGCATCTTTTTAATTTTGCGGTTTTATCTTGTGCCTGCAAAGGATCAAAGTTCATGAGCAAAACATATACATTTATGATCATAATTTTATTGCATTGATGTAGTGGCGCTGACCAAATAGGGTGAGGGCAATCTGAACATCTAATTTTTTGTCGGGTAGATTGTTTTCTAGATGGCTGTGGATGTTATTGGACGCAGTTGATTTACATATATGTTCTTTTGACTGGAGCTATTAAGATACGACATAATTTAATCGTATGGTTGCTATTTAGCTCAGTGCACATCCTGTTTGACCAAGTGGTACCAAGTTCTTGGTACCATTTGCTCATGTAGTGACCTGACTGTGTCATTTTGTCGATGAAAGGGTAGTTTCTTATGTGTCATAGCATAATTAGAATTTTAATACCGCATCATATTTTACATTACATTTGTTAATGGAAGTTTTTGAAGTTTTGCTTAGAAAGGGATAAGATTACGTAACCTTGAGTGGTTCTTTATTCGTGCAGGAAGTTACCCTTGAAGATAACTTATCCCTTGATGCTATCAAACTAAGAGTACGAGATTGCTTTGGAAAGTGAGTCTGTTAGCAATTTTTTTCATAGTGTACTCATATAGTTCTGGTTCAGATGTATTTTTCTTTTTCTTTTGCAGTATCACTTGGACAAAAAGTATGTGGAGGCTATACTTCCTTATTGAGCGTTGCTACAGATCACGCGAACCTGTTCTCCTCGTTGGCGAAACGGGCGGTGGGAAAACAACTGTTTGCCAGGTTCTAAGTGCTGTCCTCGGATCAAAATTACACATATTGAACTGCCATCAGTATACAGAGACATCAGACTTCATTGGGGTACGTCACTGTTTCTAAGGTTTCTATGAATCCTGTTTCTCTAGATATCATTGTCTGTTCTTTAAATATTTCTCACTATCTATGATCTGGCTGGTACCTGCAGGGATTCTGCCCTATACGCGATAGGTCAAGAATAGCAATTGAGTTCAAAGATCTTGTTGCAAAAATCAAACAAATGAAAATGTTTGTTTATGTTGCAGGGAATGTGGTAAGTTCTCTGGTTTCCGGATGTGGTATCTCAATATAACTTATTATGCATTGACCTATGAAATTGGATTAACTGATTTGTCCATGATTTACAGCCACTTGAAACAGATGTGTCTGGAGCTGATAGTGTCATCAGTCATCTGAATGAAATACTTGATAAATACAGAAAGGAAAAATATCTGTTTCCCGAGGTGTCAGCTCAAGATCTTGGTGCCATGGAGCAAATCAAGTTGGATTTGATGCACCTCCACAAGAGGTGGCAGGCAATTTTCCTGTGGCAGGATGGACCGCTTGTTCAAGCAATGAAGAATGGTGATCTTTTTCTCATTGATGAAATTTCTTTAGCTGATGACAGTGTGCTTGAACGCTTGAACAGTGTTCTAGAACCTGAAAGAAAATTGGTATGCCTTTTCTTAATTATTATCCATTCATTGTTTCTCTTATGAAGGATGAGGGAAACAGTAGCTCTGGGCTTATATTATGCAAACAAACTAGGCTTAATGGAACCTGTCTGTTTGGTTACTATATTTGAATCCTTTTGCTGAGTGCTGTTCATTGATTGTTTTTATGCTTTCCTGCTGTAAAATTGGAGCTCATCTAGATTAAATATCCTCAAATGGTGGGTTCTATAGCAGCTAGCTTAGTTGATTTTGTTGTTTCACTGCATATTGTTTTCATAAGCTAGTAACTTTGTTTGGCCGCTGGGCCCAAAGCAGGCCACATGAACAGTACCCGTGAGTACTGTAGCGTTGCGGTTACTGTTCACGCGATACTGTAGCACCGCCGCCGCCGCCGGATTAGATTAGATTAGGGTTTGATTAGATTACTTGAGGGCTAAGTCTTCCCAGGACTATAAATAGAGGGGCTATGTATCCTTTCAATCTAAGAAAAGATATTATCAAATCAATCTATCTCCTCCCGTGCTCTCAAGCCTAGGAAGCAGAGGGGTATAACCTCGCCCTAGAAGACGGATCGCGGCTACGAACTACGTAGCCAAGGTCCAGCTACCCAAGGGTTTGGCGCCCTTGACATCTGGTATCACGTTCCAGAAGATCCTCGCCTTTCCGTTCCAGCCCACCACCAGCCGCCAGCCCTTCACCAGCCGCCGATCCTCCACCAGCCGCCGCGCCATCCCCATCGTCGTCCGTCGCATCGTGCCCTGCTTCAGCCATGGGCGACTCCACCGACCTCAAGTCCCTGGCCGACGCCCTCAATTGCAGGAGTCCGTCACGGCCAACGCCAAGGCCATCGCTGCTCTCACCGCCGACCGCTCCTCTACGTCGGGCACCAAGCCGGGCTCTGGCGAGCACCACAACGACCGGCCGCCAAGGTTCCAGAATATGGACTTTCCGAAGTACGACGGCAAGTCCGACCCGCTCATCTTCATTAACCGCTGCGAGTCGTACTTCCACCGGGAGCGCATCATGGAGGAAGAAAAGGTATGGATGGCTTCCCGTACTTTGGCAGATGACGCCCAGCTGTGGTTCCGCCAAGTCGTGCAGGATGAGGGCACACCAGTATGGCGTCGCTTCACCGAGCTGCTACACCTGCACTTTGGATCGCCCGCACGTCCCAACGTTTTCCATGACGTGTCCACAACGCTGGATCGCGTCATGTCGCTGCTCGAGGCGATGAAGGAGCGTGAACGCTTGGCAGCCATACGCCAACAGGCGGCAGTACGCCTACAGGCGGCCGCACGGG